>JAOANR010000002.1:36935106-37245509 GCA_030278955.1 Hygrophila difformis | reverse complement strand
ACTCCAACACCTGCATCATCATAGGAAAAACATGGTTATATAATATATAGGAACACAAATACAAAAAATTTGCATAGACAAAGTACTACCTCACGAAGCACTTCCATTGCAACATAGCAGTCATGCAGTTGAGCATCACGGTCATGCTCGATATCCTTCACTGCAAATTATAAAGGAAAACAAGGTTATATTATCCGGGTTTATTAGTTCAAAAAGATACCAAGTGTTAAGCAAACGTTCCCAGGCCTAAGATTCAATAGAATAGTGGATGGTGATGAAAAGCCAGCCATGCCTGAACTCGCAAATGGCTATGAATATGGCCAAACAAAAAATCAATGAATATTTACACACATAAGAATTGGAGCTAAATTTAGCTCGAATATCCTTCTGGTTACGATGCCTGTTAAGGCGCGGCGCCAATGGACCGCCATACTGCCATGGCGTTATGGCGCCCGCCATGGCGACAATATGGCGGTAAATAGGTACAAAATATAAAAATATATATATATACATCATTATGTAAATCTATATTTAAACTACATGCCATATACTTCAAAATTCTAAACCCCCAATAATAGTTAAATGTCAAATAATGCACCATAGTTCCAAAAAAAACAAATGCAAAAGTAGCATAAGAAAACAAATTAGAGGCCAGTCATCAAACAAAACAAGGCCCCTAGGAGTATTCTCCAAGTTATTGCCATCCATTGGTGTATCCTCGCTTTTCTTCATCTTCTTCATCTACATCTTCATCATCATTTGGAAATGGTTCTAAATCCTCGACCCCCTTATCCTCATCCACCAACATTGATGTAGGATGACTACTACCACTACCCCTCCTAGAATAGCTTCTGAAAGAACTTGAATTTCTTCTAGTTCTCCCCTCAAGATTTTGTGATGCACCAACTGCTTCATCAACTTGTTCCCATAAAAGATCTTCCCCAGCATGTACTACACTGCTTGAATTATAAACCCATTCATTGTCCCATTGAAATTCTTCTAGGACCAATGGGTTAAAATTCTTGCCTTCCTCGCGCCTTTTCTGGAATCTTGTTGTGATCTTTCGATTATATTGAATGTAAACTAAGTCATTCAATCTTTCATGCCTCCACCTATTTCTTCTTTTGGTGTGGATCTAAAACAAAAATAAAATTATTCTAAATTTAGAAATATAAAATTTATCTAATATATGAACAACACCTATTAATATTTAGTTACTTACAAATTCAAATGTACTCCAATTACGTTCACAACCAGAAGATGAGCAACACAGGCCTAGAATACGTAAGGCAAATGATAGGAGCTCGGGATGAAGAACACCATAAGTAGTCCACCAATCAACTACAATAAAATAATAAACCAAAAAGTTAGTTAGAAATATTTAATAATAATATAATAATAATAATAATAATAATAATAATAATAATAATAATAATAATAATAATAATAATATAAATAATAATAATGATGATGATAATAATAATAATAGAAAGTAGTAACTAGTAGCACTTCCGAGGGCTCTTTGTCTTACGTGCAGTGATGACCATTTGCTTTCCAAAACTTCCTCGAACATTGTCATAATCATCCACTTGATCACTTATTTTGGATAGCAAAACATAGTCTGGAATCATTTTCTCAAGTACATCATTAAACATAGCTCGTTGCTTACGAGCATATGTGAGATCACTTTCCTTTAATTCAAAGTACTTAGAGGGGTTTAAGAATAGTGCAGCCCCATATAAACTCACCATCCACCCACCGCCTCTCAATTATTTGCATCACTTTCCCAACAACCTTACTTTATTAGCTAAAGATTCATTGATTTTTTGTTTGGTCTATTCATAGCCATCTGCGAGTTCGGGCATGGCTGGCCTTTCATCACCATCCACTAACCTCAAGACCAAAAAGTGGAGTAGCTACCCTTATCAAAATCTTTAACACATTCCAAAAGCGGGCGGAAAACACAATGTCATAAACTTTTTTCCCTGCTTCTGTACTAGATAACTTTGATTTGGACCAATATCACTTGCAACAAACTCCTCAAGGCATCTCTATGTTTGTACAATATTTGCAAAGTGAGGAAAGCAGTGGCAAAACGTGTGGCCCCCGGTCTCACAAGATCTTTACCTCCGAACTTCTTCCTCATTGCATTCAAAAGTCTTCCATGCCTATATATGAAATTAGGTCACACGCCGACCACACTCAATCATAGGCTTAATTCTGCCATTTTTCCAATATCCTCTAGATTAAATCAAGGCAGTGCGCAGCACATGGCGTCCAAAAATATATGGGTATGCGCTCCTCCAATAATTTCCCTGCTGCTTTAAAATTGGCTCCATTATCTGTGACTACTTGGACAACATATTCCCTGCCAATCATCTCAATTCTCTGTTCTAGTAAATCTGCTAACATCAGAGAAATCTTGAACCTTGCTCGAAGCATCAACAGACTCCAAGAAGAAAGTGCCTCCGGACTGTTCACAAGAAAATTGATCAAATTCCTGTTTCTTCTGTCAGTCCACCCAATCAGACATGAGTGTGCATCCATATACCTTCCAAGCTTTCACATGTTGTTCTTTTAATTTATCTGTCACTGTCATTGATTCCTTGACAAAAGGCACACGCAATTCATGATAGCTAGGGGGTCTTATCCCCGGGCCCAATTGCCCAATCGATTCCATCATAATCTCATAGCTCCTAGAGTTTGCAGCATTAAAAGGGATGCCATTTTTGTAAAAGAAGTCAGCAATGTGATTATACATTCTATGAATCTCTTCTTTGGTCCTAGTACAAGCTTCCAGGGTTTTTTGCTTGTACCCACTGGAGTGCCTTTCTTCAACCTCTTCCTCAGGAGTAATTCTTATCAAATTAACAACTGCTTTACTTTGTTTCCCTGGCTTTGGTTGCACTACTGTAAACTTCTTCATAGATTGAGTTTGGGATAACTTTCTTTTGCTTGCAGTTCCCGAACTTGGTTGAGGATTAGCTGCTGCATTCGTTGAGTAGGATCTTCAATATCATCACCATCTAAATCCAAATCTATGCGGGTGGATGCTCTGTTCTTCATATTTTGTTGTAGAAACTCGTGGAGCTCTTTGGTAATCTCTGTTGTTGTTTTTGGGCATTTGGCAACATCTCCAAAACCTCCAATCAAGCGTTGTTTCAATCTTTTGATTCCAGAATGCATATGCTTTCCACATAGGGAGCATTCTACCAAATCATGATCTGCCAAGTCTGGCCAAAACCCGTACTTCCAACCTGGATCATTCGATTTTGACTTTCTTTTGGGATCCTTTGAAAGATCATAACTTCCAGGTGCTTCAGCCATATGACTGTAAAGTAAATTAGTAATTACAATGCTCATACCATTCCAACAATAAAGATTAATAAACCAAACTATTTTAAAAAACTCTAATACAATAATTATGTATTTCCAAATAAATTAAAAATTAAAAATCAAAACTAAACCAAAGAATATTTTATTGAATAAGATATAATATATTAATATAAGTATATATCTATAAATCTTGAAATTAAAATCTGTACTAAAGATATTGATAGACATCAGCGAGTGGGATAGAAAGGACTAAAGATACACTAAAGAAAAGATCATATATGTGGGATAGAAAGACTAAAGATAAAGAATACTTTTTTTTTTCTCAGCAGACATTGACAGAAAGTAGTAGGAAAAGTTTACAGCTAGCTACCGTACTCTAAAAGTAATAGATACACAGAACTTGAATAAAAAATAATTATTTTGTGGGTAGAAACAAAGTTAGTGCGGCAATATATAATTATAATACTCCATCAAATTGAAAGATATATAATAGTATAACATTGAGAAAGAGAAAATCAGTCAAATACACAGCTTTCATAAAACACCACATTTAGGAAAGAAGAAACCATACCTTGCGACTTGAAACTTGCGAACAGCGGAACAGGGAGTAGAGCAGAAATAAGAGCGGTGACCACAATAGCGAGTGGCGGCCGGACAACGAGCGGCGGGATGGGTAGTGAGCAGAGTAGTGGGCAGCGTGAGGGAGAGGAGAAAGGTCGGAACAGGAAATTTGATCAATATCAACCGCTTGAAGCCTTTAACTAAACAGGTGAAGGGTTTCGGTTTTTGGTGGGCTTTTTTTTAAAACTTTGGATCGGGTCAGGATTAATTGGACAAACCCGTCCAACCTTACCTCGTTTGGCGTCGCCATGGCGTCCATGGCATGATTTTCACCGCCGGGCGCCGCTGCAGCAACACCATCCCGCCATATGGCAAGTCGCCCTGCTATGGCGAGGACCGTTCACTGCCATGTCGCTGTGGCGATGCCAAGTCGACGCCGTAACAAGCATGGTTTCCACACTTGTATTATCCTCCAATTCTTCCTGACTCTTTCCACTACTATCAAAAATACCGACGACTTGTTCACCATTAACTTCATACACCTCTCCCCGTTGACCATTAGATAGTGTCCTGAAAGAAAGTAAATTAAATCTAATAAATGCACATTCTGTATGAGATTACAAACACACAGAAAATGAAGATTATATTAGTAAATATGTAACAAATGAAGATAAAAAGGCATCAACTTAATCCATAACATTGCAGCATTAAGAGATTTAGGCATCTAACTTCACAAGTGAGCTTAAACAGAATCAAATAAAATGAGACAATGAAAGGTCGAGAAAACAAACCCACATTAACTAAACCACATGAAAATTACACTTTATGTCAGTAAACATTACATAGCGCAATCAACATTCCAAATAGTGAGTTCAATTCAACTCCTATTCAGGAATCAGAACAGTGAAGGGTGATATAAAAAAATAATAAAAAAAAATGAAAATAAAAAATCCAAGCATAGTCTTGAGAAAACACAAGCTGTTCTATGCATGTGAACAACTTACCAACCCACCTGCCACGAAAAATAGTATAAGCATTTGTTGGACCATCATTTGTTGGTATCTTCCCCAAAACAATCCTGTTAGGAATTGGATACTTCAATTTCAACGATTTTGAAGTTGTAAAAATGTGTCCCCATATCTCAATAAAGTACAAAAGATGATAACAAAGATCTCGTAAGGAAAAAAGTAAAAAATAAAAAATAAATAAATAAATCAGCATCATACCAGTAAAACCCCATCTAATGCTCTGGAATTCGCGAAGGAAAAAATTAGCAAGTCTAGCATCTTTCGCGAAATGCTCTGGCATGGAAGCAATATTCCTTTCGGCATGATGCTGAAAAATGACAACCAAGCTTAAGCTTTCAAAACACACTTTGAAACCACGGAGCAGGTATCGCTCAATCAATTAATTGGGGAAAAACTGAAAAATAATAACACTTACAATCATCAATCATTTCCTACAGTTTTAAAGCGCATTGAAATTACACAAGAAACAACACAGTTCATAAGAAAGAGCTGAGATGAACCAATAGAATTATTAAGAATTCACACATAAGCACAGTTCATTAATTAACAAAATTAAATATTCAAGGTAATGAACTTTCTTACAAACCAAGGAATTCTCATACATTTGGTAATTGAAGCAATAGAAAAGAAAAAGATATCTAATAGAATTATAAATCGTTGATACTTTCAATACAATTACCTCCATTAACATAAGCACACTTCTTCAATTCCCTTTGTTTTTTTTAATTTAACCGTAAACCTAATCCTTTAAACAGCTAAAGACTCACCGAGTTTGAGTTGTTCTCCACTGTTGCGTCACTGCGGAAAGAACCCATATCACCTTCTGTCTCTCTTCGCATCCACTATTGTCTCCCCCTTCCACACGCTTCTCTTCGGCGCACTCCCCGTGGCAGCCCCAACATCCAGTCTCCGTCGCAGGCCTTCACCCACAACTCCAAAATTGCCGTAATGCTTTATTTAATCCTTCCCTCGCACCAATTATGCAATGTCTCCTCCCTCTGCACCCTTCAGTTCACGGGAAACCCCTACTCGAGCAACCTCGCCCCTTTCACGGGAACCCCCTACTCGAGGAAGTTACAAAAAATGATTGGGGATGAAGCCGGGGTAGGGTCCGCGAGAGCAATTTACACTAATTTACGGATGTGTACCCAACGGTGGCAAAAGAAATTGAATGGAGGGTAAGGTTCGCGAGAGTTCTGGGCGAGACAAAAGCGGGATTTTACAGCAATGGATAACTTGGGGAAGCCTGATCTAAAAAGAAAAGTTTGATCCAATGGTCACAATTCCAATTGAATCTCAAATCCAACGGACAATAATACAATTCAACTTGGGAAGTTTTTAAATCACTATGTAAAGGGTCGCCTCTAGCTAGGCGTTTTGACAAACACACGGAAGGCATAAACGGAGGGAACTTAGAGTGCAAATCATTTCCCCATAATGATTTCGAGGAAAAACTGGGTTATCACAGCCATATTATTTAAGGGTAAGTACAAATGAACAGCCAAAATATATACTCCACTAAATAAGAAAGACAACTTTCCTTCGCAGAAGCACATGAGGATTATATGGAAACAAACGTTTCTGATTAAGACTGTTGATGGTCAATGAAATCAAACAAACCCTAGCAACCACAAACGGTTGTCTATAATTTCCACTATTTTAAAAAATGAGGAAACTTAGAGTGCAAATCATCTCCCCCAAACATGAGCTTGTAGCTTACAGAACTCTTACCAAATCCAGAAATAGTGCATTCATTTGTCTCTCATCAACGACAACGTTGGCAGCAACTGCAGTGGCATTTGTACCTGGTTCTCTCGCTGCAGCAACAATGATTTCTATATCCATGCTCTGCGCCAACATTCTCAGATAAGCCATGTCAGACAGTGAGATAAGTGTATTCTTGAACATGAAAGCATTGTGTAAACTACTTGCCTTGATGGAGGAAAAGATCTTTTCCAGGTCTCTGGCAAAAGCCTTGGAGTCTAAATTGTTCCCTGTAGCACCCATGTTGGTCAATGAATAGGCCATAGAATCATAATTTTCAGTTGATAATGATGCCAGGAATTGTTCCATGGCAATCCAGGTTTTGGGAGAAATTTGTCCAACAATTCCTGCTCATTCATACCAAAGGAAGGAAAAAATAAGCAAGTGAGAATTGGAACGAAGGACCATAAAATTTGCATTCTGTAATTCCTGGACAAACCTTAGTACAAGAAGTGTTTAAAAAAAAAAGGGGTTGGTGCTGTGAGAGAAAAATTTAAGGAGTCAATCAAGCTTTCTAAGGCAACAAACTTAAGATGCATTTGGTGTCGACTGCAATAGGGTATTGAAATGAGGGAGATATATGTGAGTTAGGAAAAGGGGACCTATGCATATATTGAAGTCTACAAGTGGTTAGAAGGGAGCTGTTAATTCCACCAATAAAACAAGGAAAGAACAAAATTTGAGAGGCCATATAACTTCTGAGGGGGATGGAATCAATTGGGTGAAAAACTTGATAAGAAAATAAAAAAATTAACACTGGCAATAATACATTGCATAGGACAAGTTATTTCTAGAGGTTATGGTTGCTAGGTTTCCATATTATAATGAAAAACAAAATAAAGAGGTAAGAATTTAAGGACTCAAAATACGTACCAGAGATGCTCGGCTTAGGTCAGGACTCAAAAATTCCAAAATACATGCAACAATATACACAAAGTTCAAATTTGCCACCAAGATTCTTCTATTCCTGGTTTTAGAACCTTTATAACTACATCCTCTTGGGTACCCCTTATCTTAGAAGCATGCACCTAAGAATCAAACATGAAGCAAAACAGTTATTTACTCAACACAAAAGTTAAAAATTCTGCACAAATAGGGTTATGGTAATAAGATATGATACTCGATAAACACATGTGCTATGGAAGCAGAAGCTAAGGGGGTTGGATCCACATATTCAAATACAATATTCGTCAACCAAATAAACCCATAAAGGTTAAAATCAGAAGACAGAATTCGTCAACCGTCAATGTAAAGTTCCTTCACATCACAGCTCACATCCACAACAAAGAATCTAACCTTTACAAAGGGGCATCTTATTTCTGCTTTAACAATGGCCTACACAATAAAGCTGAGCATAAATCAAGAAAATCTAAACTGAAATTTTGATGCATGAAACCAATCGATTAACATATAGGATCCAAGGCGAGTGTAGTAGCTATTTAAAAATACTAATGAAATTTGTGTCATATCAGAACATTTGCTATAAAATTAAACTGCACGAAAGGGATTTAGAATGCTATAAAATTAAGAGTTACCTTAGAATCGCCTACAAAATAAAATTAACCGTATGAATATAACTTAATCCTAGCAATAAAATCCTTAAGCTATTCAAATGAAAAAGGAACCTATTCCCTTTCATACCTGAAACAGATCAGCAGTGGAGGGTAGACAAAGAACAAGACCCAATGTGAGCATCACACCGCAAAACAATATGCAAGCAGAACAACGAAAAACAAGGAAGTGTAAGCAAATTCAAGAAAACCCAACGAAAATTCCGAAAAACAAGGTGCAAAGTATCCACCGTAGGCCAGGAATACACTATCAGTTCTGAAGCTAGATGAGAAATTAATTAAAGGAAAATACACACAAACCCATGAAGAAGAGCAAGAAAACAGCGTTTTCCTTTGGGCTTCGTCTTCCAAGTTCTCATTCGGGTTCTCCTTGTCTCAAATTTGGGATCCACACCCATTACAAGCCAATCAACCAACATATAGTTTTATTAGCAAAGGAAAAAAAATAGCTGGAAAAATTTTGACAGGATTACCATAACTAAAACATAGCTCAGGAAATAAGAATTAGTATATATCAAGTTTATTCTGGATATGTTTCAATGCATTACAAACTACTCTTATATCGTAGTATGAGAGCATGATCAAAAACCTGTAACTCGAAAACTATGTCAATGGTTCAAATGTCAGCGGAAGGCACATGGCGGGATGTGGGATGGGAGGAATGGAGGGATTCATATATAACATGTCATCACAGCCACAAAGAGTGCTCAAATACTTACGCATTCTTATAAAGGTTCTCATCAGTCAACAAGAAGTGAAACTTAAAAATTGCAGCAAAAACATTGGCAAGACACGCAATGCCCTTGTTTTTCAGTTTAAATCTAAAGTTCTTATGCTCATGATTGCATAACCCACAGCAATTACATGGAATAAAAATTAGAAGCCACCATTTTCAACCACAATGCCTGGAAAGGAAAGAATTAAGTTCAGGAGCATCATAAACAGAATTTTAAGGAGTAGGGCCAAATTAGAATAACCCCCGGGTGAACTACAAGATTGTCCAGAATACTAAATCAGCAAAAATATTAAAATTCATGGGAGGAACAAGATTACATATAGACGGGGAAAAAGTAAAACAGAAGCCAAAACAAAAACGAGCAGGTTCTACATATTGCCGCAGATAGTTCCATTATTCAGCAGCAAAAACAAATACAGATAACATAGTTTACCTCAAGCATAAGAGATAACACAATTAGGTTTCCAATATCCCTCCGCCAACTGTGCGAGCACTTCGTTATTCTGGCAAGAAAAGCAACCTCTTCCTTGGATATATGCTTCAATCGTTTCTCAAAATCATCCTCATGTACTCTGAATAGAGCACCCCATATTCTTGACAACACTCCTTTCTTCTTCTTGGCCCTCTTAACCTCAGCGTCTGTAGCAAGGCCAGACTCCTCAGAACCAGCATCATTCTTAAATCACCAACTGAATTACAGGAGCCGAAAAAGTTTGGGATAAGATGGCATATTTAAAAATCACCTACTGAATTCGAACGTAATGACGACATTGCAACCAAAATTTCCAAATTATACTACCATTGAACGTAAAATAGAATATATAATAAAAAGATAATAACCATAGCTCAAAATATTTTCCATTAAAGAGAATAAAAGCACAGCAGCAAAAACATGCTACGCAAGGCAGAATTGTACAAAGTGGGTTGGATAACAATATGAGATCATTTTTTCTGTTCAGAGGAAGTTTACCATTCAAAATCGTGGAGGTCATATTTACACAACTTCGTGAACTATTCAAACATGAATACAGGAAACCTAAAATTTTACAGACGAAAAAGAAAAAGTGATCGACCATTAACAAGTAGAAAAGAGAACTTTACAGATCCGGCAAGAACGAAATGAAGAAAGCATATACCAATAGGATTGAGGACCGTAAACACACAAATCCATACCAAAACAAATCAACTACAGCCCACAGAATCCAGCATTCGTAATTCCACCAGTATTCAATAAAAACAACATGATCAAGCGAAATCCCGCAGAATTTACATGCCTAAACCATATAAGCGAAATCTTACAAATCAAAAGCGGGAAGAAACGAAGGCAAAAGGGAAACAAAGTAGAATACCATGCCAACTCAATCCTACATGAACAACCCACCATACAGACATAATTGAACTCCGTTTCACACACCAAAATGTGGAAAATCAGATGAACAAACTAAAGCGGCAAAGCCGAATAAAAGAACGGAAAAAGTGACAACGACGAACTCACTATGCCGCCCAAATCAGACAAATGCACAGTGACATGGATGTCATGGCTCATGGCATCATGATTCCCTATGATTCCCTATTTCGCCGAAGGACCGGTTTTGAAAAGCCAGCCGAATAAAGAAGTTTATTAATTCAGTCTCTTTATTTTTATTTCAGGAAGCTCATAAACTGGAGCCGAAGAAGGAGCCCAGACTGAAGCTGTTAATGCAGGCAGAAGAATACCGGAAAGGGTCGGGTCTCATTAATTTGGGACCCACCTTATCCAATTAAATTCGAAAGAAAGGAGACCTCAAGATGCGCATACGGATCAAAACAGCATAAGGAGGTCAGAGGAGGGCCCCACAGCCGCCGATGCCGACGCCGGAGGTTCACCCGAGCTCCGGCGAAGTCGCTGGAATCTGACCGGAACTTTGCCGGAAAGTCACCGTCACCGGTCAACGGTCGGTCAACGGCGGAACAGTGGCCGGACCCAGTGGACCCCAGCCGGATGAAAGTTGGATGGAATTCTTCTTACCCGTCGCAAGACTGGCTCTCCGTCGCAAGGCACATCACCCGTCGCAAGACCCCCCTTTTGCGACGTAAAGAGAAGAGCTGAAACAGAAGGCACGTTGCAAGACTCCCTCCCGGTCGCAAGACTCATTGCCCGTTGCAAGACTACCTTTAGCGAAGTAAAGGGAAGAACAGAAGAAGACCCTGCGTCGCAAGCCTGTTCCCACATCGCAAGACCCTCCATCGCAAGACCCAGTCTCACGACGTGGTATGCCTAGCGACGTGGCCGACCAGACGCTTTACGATGGCTTTATCCTCCATGTTGCACCAACCCATCGCAAGACCCTCCCCGTTGCAAGACCATGGTTCACGACGTGTTTGGCTAGCGACGTGGCTTTTCCACATTTGTGCTTCCTTGTATCTAGTTGTTTAAAACACTAGTAAGGTTGTTTATTTCAGTCTCTAGGGTTTCCCTCTATATATATACGAGGTCCCCTATCCATTGTAATCACTTTGAGATTTTGACAAACCCTATTTGCATTAATCAAAGTCATTTCCTTGAGAGCACTCAATGAATTCTCAACAATTTGTGAGAATTCCCTTCAGTTTTGTCATACCATTGAAGATTGGAACTTGCTTCAGTGGACCCAAAGGAGATTGCACTCATGGTGGTCGTTTGTTTTGGGTAGATCTCACCTCCCTCGGCCATACATCGTCCCATGTCTCCATAAGTTCCTTATCCCTTTTATTTTTCTTGTTATTTTGCTTTTATTGTTCTTCTTCTTCTTCATCCTCATCCAGTGACCAACTTAGTCAAACATCCGATCCATGGCATCAATTTATTTTGGTATCAGAGCCATTGTTTGCTAGTTGGTAGGATTTCTACACACTTTTATTTCCTTTTCATCCAAATAAAATCCATAAAACCCTAAAACTAGTGTTTTTGTGCTCTCGGTGACATCATTGCTTGTTTTTTGTTTGAGCCGTCTAAAATCTGTCCCAATCTGTATGCTTGTATGCTATTCTGTTTGATGTTCGCAAGGTTAAATGGTGTATTAAGGGGTTGGACAGTGTGGGAAATAAAGGATAGGGTTTGAGTGAGTTGGGTTTGAATGTGCATGAACATCATATTGTTCTTATTTGATACTGTTTGATCGAGAATATATGTAATAGGCAAGTGTTAGTTTGGATTGTTGTGAGACACAACAGTGGAGTGTAACAAGTTTGCTTTATGGGATTTTTGGGGTTTTAATTGCGCCTGCATAACCTGACGAAATTGTTGGAGAAAGTGGGAGTGGGTCGCTTTCAAGGAAAAGGACCGAATTCAAATTTAGGGTTTCCCGTCGCGATCCTCCATCCCTACGTCGCGAAGCATCATTCATGTCGCAAGACCACGTCCTGCAACGTAAACTCTGGAATTCAAGCCAAAGGGGGTGGTCGTAATTGTTCCCCGTCGACAAGCAAACCCATCGCAATACCCACCTTCACGACGTAGGCACACTGCCTTACAACGTAATTTTCATAAAGTGGGCAAGGCCATGCCCCCTCACGTCGCAGAACTCACCCCATCGCAAACCATACGCTCACGACGTGTTCCAATCTCGCGACAGCCAACTCAAAAGTGAAGAAAAATTTGAAGGGCCAGCCCGTCGCAAGACTCCCTGTCACGACGC
This sequence comes from Hygrophila difformis, assembly GCA_030278955.1. Lineage (NCBI taxonomy): Eukaryota > Viridiplantae > Streptophyta > Magnoliopsida > Lamiales > Acanthaceae > Hygrophila > Hygrophila difformis. The sequence continues at coordinate 37,232,857 of JAOANR010000002.1, read as the reverse complement.
ATTGCTTCACGACGGACCCCTCTTGCGACGTGCTCAGTCAAAATTCATCAAGTGTTGAAATTGTGTTGAATTGTTGAAAGTGGAGATTCCCACCATCCATTCCGGACTGCCACGTGTCACGCGTACAAACTTCCAGCATTTATTATACGCGTGTGGGAATTCGATATTTTTTAGTGTTTGAGTATTACAATAAAGTGAATATCGGACTGGGACAAACGTGAAACCTAGCCATTGAAGCCACTTGAGTATTTTTACAATAAAGTGGATATTGGACTGCCACCTTGTGAAACCTAGCCCAAGAAGTCACTTGAGTAAACTGGGTATTTTCCTCGAGTGCAATTTTCCTGTAAGCTTTTAATTTTCCACTTCCAAATTGGGACATATATCACTGTTCATTGCTTGAAATACCTGTTTAAAACTGCGAATTCATTTCAGGTTGCATTACATCATACACATCCGTGCTATTATTGGTTGAGTCGAGCACTTCACACTGTTTCGTGATTTGCGCGTCACAATTAATTCCTCCATTGCATTTGATTGGGCCATTGAGCAGGTGAATTTCGACAGTGGTGTCTGAACCAAGGAACTAAAGCACGAGGAGAGGAATATCTGAGAGGCACTCTACATATTTTCTGTCTGATTTTTCTAACGTTCTATATCTATAAATATTTTGTCTGCTTGTTGAGATGGCAGGTAACACTGGAGCAAGCCTTGACGCTATTATGGATATGCTAAGGAACATGGATCAGAAATTGGACTCCCATACTGCTTCCATTAATTCTAACTCTGCTAATATAACTGCTGTTAATGAACGAATTGATGGGATTGTTGAAGATATTGGAGGACGCATTAAGTTCCAAAATGACGTCATACAAAGGGAATGTCGGAGAATAGTTGAGAAAAGACTCGAAGAGGCTTTCTACACTATTCCATCATCCCAGAATGCTACACCTCCCGTCCCGACTGTGACACCATCCGTTCAAGGGCATGTGCCCGAAAGCAGCAGTAGAGTATCTAGAGAAGACATGACTGCAGAAGAGGAAGCTATGGAAGAACAGGAGCTACAATTTGGGGAGTTTAACAGAATGTCGGGTCCACGATCCACTGCACGCCACCGTCTACACCCACCATTGTTGCCAACTCCTCCAGGACAACCTAATTTCCCAGCCAATGATCCTCTGTCAATGCCTCATCCACCTGCCGAGGCACCTGCCCTCAAGGAATCCCACCACAGCCACAGCCACCTCCTGCCAGACAAAGGCTAGAATTTGAGCCAGTTGTAGATGTTAATCCACAGAATGATGACAATCTTAAGGGCATTAAGTTCACTATTCCTCCTTTCAAGGGGACTAGTGATCCTACCGAATTCCTTGATTGAAAGCATTCTATGCAAATGATCTACAATTGTTACCATTATTCTGATTTTAAGAAGGTACAGCTGGCAGTGACTGAGTTTAATGACTATGCACAAGCATGGTGGCCAAAGTTCTGTGCAGGGAACCATGCCACAGGGCAACCCCAAGTGACCAACTGGGAATATCTTTTGCACATAATGGAGGAACGATTTGTACCACCTAGATATAAACCAGATATGTACAAGAGACTCATTGGCTTGACACAGGGATCCAAAACCGTGGAAGAGTATAACCAAAAGATAGAGATGTTGCTGATGCAATCTCAAATCAATGAGGATCCGCTAATTACTCTCACCAGATTTGCACACCACTTGAGGCCAAAGATACATGATGAAATGGAGATGTAAGGATACGTCAACATCACTGACTTAGTCAGAAAGGCTTCTAGGTTTGAAGCCCAGCTTAAGAAGAAAATCCCTCGACTACCTCCATAAGGGAATTACAATCCGAACAAGCCATGGTTAATCCGACCCCTGCAGAATTATAAGCCGCCGCAGCCGCAGCTGCACAGAAATGATCAAGTTCCAGATCGACCCAGAGGCTTTGATTTGGGAAAAAAATTTCCGGGAATATAACAGGGATGACAGAAATAGACCACCTGTTAGAGAACAGAATCGGAATCCGCCCGCACGGGATCAAAGAGACGTTACTTGTTGGAAATGTGGGAAAAGAGGCCATTATGCAAATGCTTGTTCCAATCCCAAAAGGATTACAATTATTGAAAATGGCGATGAAGCAAGGCCGATACAGTAAGTCGAGCCCGAAGTATTTAGGATCTATGATTCTGATGAAGAGCCTGAATATGATGGTGACGATCCGAAACCTTATCAGGTCGAGGATCCAACCAATCCTGAGGTTGATTACACTGAAGAGGAGGATATCAACATGCTTGTGGCTATGAGAGCATTAAAGGCCGACCAAGAAGCCGAAAATGCTCACAATGAACAAAGGGAGAATCTCTTTCATTGTCATTGTACAATTTTAGGCAATAATGCTACTTTAATTGTTGATAACGGCAGTTGCACTAATGTTGTTAGTTTGTATACCGCTCGCAGGTTACAACTGCCCGTTGAAGAACATCCAAAGCCATACCTCCTCCATTGGATGAACAACAGTGGGAAGACCAAGGTCACTCAACAAGCGTGGGTTCCCATCACCAAAGGAACTTATTCCGAGAAAGTGTTGCGTGATGTCATTCCGATGAATGCATGCCACGTCTTATTAGGCCGACCCTGGTTATTCGATAAAGATGCCACTTATAGGGGCAAATCTAATATTTTGTATTTTAAGCATGGACAAAAGGACTATCTGTTTAAGCCTCTGCCTGTGAAACTTGTGAGATTGGATCAGGAGAAGCTAAGAACAAATATGGCGAAAGCAGAAGAACTTGCCAAGGCCATAGCCAAAGGCAAGGCAAAGGTGGGCCAACCATCCGCACAAACAAATGAAAAAATTCAGTGTCTGATACTGACCAAGACAAAATTTAAGCAAGCATCGCTAGAACCTGGCTTTGCAGGTCACTGTTTTCTTGCTTTAATTAAGCCTGATGAACCTGTGCCTAGAGCTGCAAATACTACACCTGAATTGTCTGAAAATTTTGCTAGGATGCTTGAGCGCAACAAAGATGTATTTCTAGAAGAGGTGCCTGCCGGATTACCACCACTGAGAGGCGTGGAACATCGCATCGATTTCATGCCCGGAGCCTCTATCCCAAACCAACCCGCCTATCGGATGAATCCTGAGAAGTCGAAGGAAATTCAACGACAGGTTCAAACTTTGCTTGAAAAGGGATAGGTCTGGGAAAGTTTGTCACCGTGTGCCGTTCCAGTGCTGTTAGTGCCGAAGAAGAATGGGGAATGGCGAATGTGCGTCGATTGCAGGGCTGTTAACGCCATCACTGTCAAATACCGCCACCCTATTCCACGATTGGACGACATGCTCGATGAACTTGGTGGTGCAAGCTTGTTTTCGAGGATTGATCTGAAGTGGGTACCATCAGATCCGGGTGCAACCCGGAGACGAGTGGAAGACTGCTTTTAAGATAAAATTCGATCTTAATGAATGGCTCGTTATGCCATTCGGGCTCACAAACGCACCTTCTACTTTTATGCGTCTCATGAACGAAACATTAAGACAATTCATTGGAAAATTTTTTGTAGTCAATTTCGATGATATCATTGTATACAGTTGCACTGAATCTGATCACATTGCTCATGTTCAACAGGTTTTGAACAAATTGAGAGAAGTGCGACTGTACGCCAACTTCGAGAAGTGTACCTTTTGCATTCCGGAGGTCACATTTCTAGGGTTTGTAGTAAGCGAGGATGGGCTTAAGGTAGATGAATCAAAGATCAGGGCAATTTCTGAATGGAAGCCGCCGACCAATGTACACGAAGACAGAATTTTTCTGGGTCTAAGCGGGTTCTTTAGGAGATTCGTCCCTCGGTTCAGTGTGATTGCCACCCCAATCACTTCTCTGCTTAAGAAAGAAAATCCTTTCAAATGGGGCCCGGCACAGCAGAAGGCCTTTGTTGAACTTAAGAACAAGCTGACCCATGCACCTCTACTAGGACTGCCAAACTTCGAATTGCCATTCGAAGTCCAAAGTGACGCATTGGGAACGGGAATGGGAGCTGCGTTGTTGCAAGAAGGACGACTGATAGCCTACTACAACGAAAAATTCAGTGGAGCACAACTGAATTACTCAACTTATGATAAGGAATTGTATGCTATCGTGCAAACATTAAGGACATGGCAGCACTACCTCCGAGGCCGTGAGTTCATCATTCATACCGATCACGAGACGCTCAAACACATGAAGGTTCAAGGTCAACTGAGCAAAAGACATGCCCGATGGAGCACGTTTATCGAGACCTTCCCGTATGTGATTCGGTAAAAGAAAGGCAAAGGAAATGCGGTTGCAGATGCGCTGTCCCGAAGACTAGCGTTGGCATCATTTCCAACAATCAAGCTATTTGGATTCGAGCAAGTCAAGACTCAGTATGCCACTGACGAAGACTTCAAGGAAATTTTCAAGTTGACAGAACAAAAAGGGTACAAGGAGTACTGCCCTCTACCTGGATTCCTCTATTTCAACAACGGATTGTGTATTCCACGAGGGTCCATCAGAGAGTTGCTGATTCAATAAGCTCGCGGGGGAGACCTCATGGGACATTTCGGGAAGCATGCAACTATGGGAGTACTTTCTGAAATATTCTACTGGTCGGGAATGTAGAAACAAGTTTCTGATTACATTGCCAAGTGTTTGGCCTGTCTGAAGGTCAAATCAACTGTGAAGCCTCATGGTCTTTATCAAGCATTACCTGTTCCACAAGGACCCTGGCTGGACATCTTAATGAACTTTGTACTAGGACTACCACGGACTGCTAGAGCAAAGGATTCCATATTTGTAGTGGTAGATCGCTTTTCCTAGATGGCACATTTCATACCATGTGCAAATACCAACGATGCCCGACACATAGCTAAACTGTTCTTCAGAGAAGTGGTACGTCTTCATGGAGTACCAAAAACAATTGTGTCGGATCGAGACACAAAATTCATGTGTTATTTTTGGAAGGAATTTTGGAGAGAGATGGGCACACAACTACTGATTTCCACTTCTTACCATCCTCAAACTGGTGGTCAAACGGAGCCGATCAACAGGGCACTGGGTAACTTACCCAGAATTATCACTTCCTCCAATTCTAAAAGCTGGGATAAATGTCTACCACATATTGAGTTTGCATATAATAGACACATCCATAGTGCCAACGTCTCACCCTTCGAAGTTGTGTATGGTTTTAACCCGCTGACCCCTATCGATCTTCTGCCACTACCCTGTAGTAAGCATCTTAATTTTAATGGCAGGGACAAGGCCACAACGATCAAGACCCTGCACAAAGATGTGTGCAAAAGTCTGGCCAAAGCTGCTGAGAGCTATGCCAAATATGCCAATCGATACTGGAATAAGTTGATCCTCAAACCGGGAGATTGGGTTTGGGTTCATCTCTGGAAGGAGAGATTCCCAGCCCAAAGACATGGAAAACTCGCTCCCCGCGGAGATGGACCATTCAAAGTCTTAGAAAAGATCAGTGAAAACGCTTATAGGATAGAACTACCTTCTCACTATAATGTTCATCCTACCTTTAATGTTGCAGATCTTTCACTGTATGAGCGGGATGAGGAGTTCGAAGCTGATCGGTTGATGGATCAACCTCCCCAAGGGGGGTGGGGATGACATGGATCTCATGGCACATGGCATCATGATTCCCTATTTCCCCGAGGGACCAGTTTTGAAAAGCCGAATAAAGAAGTTTATTACTTCAGTCAATTTATTTTTATTTCAGGAAGCGAATAAACTGGAGCCGAAGAAGGAGCCCAGACTGAAGCTGTTAATGCAGGCAGACGAATACCGGAAAGGCTCGGTTCTCATTAATTTGGGACCCACCTTATCCAATTAAATCCGGAAGAAAGGAGACCTCAAGATGCGCATACGGATCAAAACAGCATAAGGAGGTCAAAGGAGATCCCCATAGCCGCCTCCTCCATCATCACCGCCGTCGCCGGAGGTTCGCCGGAGCTCCGGCGAAGTCGCCGGAATCTGACCGAAACTTTACCGGAAAGTCACCGTCACCGGTCAACGGTCGGTCAATGCCAGAACAGTGGCCGGACCCAGTGGACCCCAGCCGGATGAAAGTTGGATGGAATTCTTCTTACCCGTCGCAAGACTGGCTCTCCGTCGCAAGCCACATCACCCGTCGCAAGACCCCCTCTTGCAGCGTAAAGAGAAGAGCTGAAACAGAAGGCACGTTGCAAGACTCCCTCACCGTCGCAAGACTCATTGTCCGTCGCAAGACTACCTTTAGCAACGTAAAGGGAAGAACCGAAGAAGACCCTACGTCGCAAGCCAGTTCCCACGTTGCAAGACCCTCCGCCGCAAGACCCAGTCTCACGACGTGGTATGCCTAGTGACGTGGTCGACCAGACGCTTCACGACGGCCTTATCCTCCATGGTGCACCAACCCGTCGCAACACCATGGTTCACGACGTGTTGGGCTAGCGACGTGGCTTTTCCAGATTTGTGCTTCCTTGTATCCAGTTGTTTAAAACACTAGTAGGGTTGTTTATTTCAGTCTCTAGGGTTTCCCTCTATATATATGAGGTCCCCTATCCATTGTAATCACATTGATATTTTGACAAACCCTATTTGCATTAATCAAAGTCATTTCCTTGAGAGCACTCATTGTGTTCTCAACAATTTGTGAGAACCCTTCGATTTTGTCATACCATTGAAAATTGGAACTTGCTTCAGTGGACCCAATGGAGATTGCACTCATGGTGGTCGTTTGTTTTGGGTAGATCTCACCTCCCTCGGCCATACTTAGTCCCCTGTCTCCATAAGTTCCTTATCCCTTTTATTTTTCTTGTTATTTTGCCTTTTGGTTCTTCTTCTTCTTCATCCTCATCCGGTGACCAACTTAGTCAAACATCCGATCCATGGCACACAGACTCGGAGCAAACACGTCCTCCTCAATCCGTACCTACAGAACAAGAAAACCTAAAATTCCTAAAATTCAAGAATAAACAAACAATTAACAAAATTCAAGAATAAACCAATAATTAAACCAAAAATCCCTAGAATTCAAGAGAACATAAGCAACAAGAACACCATGACGACCGGCAGCACATAGAGGCCAGCCCATTGCCTCCGGCAAGGGCAACAGCAAAGACCGCTGCTATTTACAGCGCTACGCGACCCATTGCAACCGCCGATCGCCGGCCAGCGATGCGCCACCCCCACACCACGGTGCGGGATGCATCGACGGATCCTGCGCCTCCCGAAGCCGGCCGAATGTAACCCCGGAAAGCCGGCCGAATGTAACCCCGGAAAGCCGGCTTGCGCACGGAGAGTTCCATCGGATCCTAACAAGCAATGAGAAAGGAAAATTAAGACAATCGAAGCAAAACCCATACCCAAGGCTCTTCTTCTACACTACAACGACGTCGATGTCCAGTGGGGCGGCGGTAGACGGGCAATCGAAGAGAATGAGGGGCCCCCGGCGTGAGAGATGGACAATGTTGTTGGAGACTCGAATTGGAAGAGGGTTAACGAATTGCGAGGACGAGGATTGGAGGAGATGCACAGATAAAAGGAATCTAAATTGAGAATCCAATGGCCAGAAATAAAATTGAATTCTGATCCAATGGTCAAGAATCAAATTCAGGTTTTGAGAGATTTTTTCTTACCGCTCTTATAGGATAGAAGATAAACTAGAATTCGTTCGGCCGCGCAGGCCGACGAATGGATTTTAAGACTGATTAGTAAAGTTGAATTGAAAATGACTTGTAATGGAAGTGTGTAAATTTTGCTCAAAATAGGTTGGAATGAAGTTTGTATTATTAGTACGGAAAACTGGTAAAAACAAGAAAACAATTGTGTTAATTTCTAATTCCTAAATAGCATCAGTTCCACACAAAATGGGGCAAACTTGCAAAGAAACTCGATGTCATGTAGATCCAGAAAAGGACCGTGCACCAAAGAATATGAATATTTTTCGATTAATGTTTGATGGATCCCTGGTGATTCCCTTCAGTTCATATGTAGGGAAACCACCAAAAAGTACAAAAAGCAATTTTTTGACAATCCAGAAAATAAAAAATGAAAAAAATAACATATAAAGACGTGACTTACCTAGGAGGTAACTGGGGGAGATAACATTTTTATGGCCATTTGGTGATGCGCGACGAAATTTGGGGGAGAAACTTAACCCTGCGGAAGAATTACGCAATAGCAAGTACGGGGCTGGGAAAATAAAGAAAGATGCCATTATTATCCAATTCGTATAGACAAGAAAATTTGGTGATTTCAGGTTCCAGTATAGTTTGGCAGGCTTAAGACGGTAAAGATAATTAATACCCTTGGCCTACATACAACCACATGAATTGGCTAAAAGATTTATATCTTTAGGAAAGAAGATGTGGTGTATGGACTTGCCATGTCCAAAGGCATGCATGACTAGTCGCCGCCTCCATCTAATAATGAAAAAAAATCAAGATGATAGAACTATGGTCTCAACCTGCCAAGAAAAGCTAAAACATCAACAAAACTCGAAAAGAATGCTAAACAAAGTTTTTCCTTTTTGGTGTTTTGAAGGAACTACGCCATTCCAAATTTTCAATTTTGTGCAGAAGGAAAGCAAGAGATTGAAAAGCCTGGATTGATACAAAACATTCTAATTTTAAGGAATACAATATTCTAATTATTTGAATCAACAACTACGAAACATATCATGAATAAAAAGAGTAAATGGACAATAATGGATTCTTACCATAAACTCTAAATCAAATAGAGTAAACCATTTCCCCGAAGTAAATCGAATTTAATCATTGAAAACTACGCTGATAGAAAACTAAGAAGGGAAAATGGAACAATAAAAATGACCATAACTAAAATGAGAAAATATAGAAAAGGGAATCATATAGAAATTCAAAACTATAACTTACAGGATTGGGAAAATTCGGAGAAGCAAAAGGAAAATGGTCTGGTTTATTGATGTTCTTCAAGAATTGGGCATTTACGAACATCTTGCCCATCCATCAGGTGTCTCCTTATTTATTGGCTTGCACAATAAATCCATAGTTTCTCTAAAAAATTATGCACCTGCATTGAAGAAGTTTAATTTAGCTTTATAAGAATTAAATCCATGGATTCTAATCCTTAAATTACCTCTTAAGTTGCACAAAATAGCATCAAGAGTAGAAGTTTGTAGTCAGTAACACGGGAAACTAACTCCTAGGCTAACCCGCAAGAGATTTATAAAATCATTGCACAAACTAACCTCTTTCACAATCATTGTTATCATTCTCTGTTTGACCATTACGAGGTCCATATGGAGCACTTGGAACAAAATCAGCAACCACCAATCTCATACATCGCATATGCCCATTGGCAGCTTATTTAATGGAGAGCAGTCCTCCAGGTAAAATAGTCTGCCCGGGTAACTTGAAAATCACCGAGAACAGCATCCCCAGAAAGTGGTTATGGATCAAAATAGTATCTGTATGCATAATCCATTAAATTGATAACGAATGCGACAATTAAATATATCTATACGCAACACTTTCTAACTTTACCAAATAACAGTAACTGATAAAGGGTACACAAAGTTGAGAAAATCTTACATTGCACCTGAAGAGAAGAATAGTTAGAACAGCTTCCCATTGGCAATATCAACAAACTTGCATCAATGTTGTATGAACAAACAATTACACATTATGTAAAAGTTCAAGTCCAACAAAAACCAAATCACAATCTTTTCATAAAAATTTGCAATAACACTTCCTTTCACATATTCTTTCAAACAACCAAAAATTACGACTCATTTGAACTCCCATCAACACAACAACCCATTCAAGAGTCTATGCATATATGTATATGTATGACCTACACCTGTCCAATTCGTTAAGAAACAGGATTTCACATAACCAAAATCCCCAAACTTCAAATTCAAACAAGCAGAATGAACAAATCCCCGTACCTGCCCACAATAATTTCTCGAATTCACATCAGCTCCACTCTCCAGCAACAATGCCACAATCTAAAATTTAAAACTAATATTCTATCTTCAATAAATCAAGGCAATTACAAAAATCCCTGAATTAAGGGAGGGGGTCAATTAGGGGTTTCAAATAAATACCAAAATGATCGATAAATTGAGGGGGGTTTCCTACACACCTCATTGTGCAGAGCCTGTAATGGAAACTGGAAGCACTCATTCAATATACAAAATGGATAGTAAACAAACTCTAACAATTGCAAAAGCCCTTCGATTGGTGTTTTGAACAAAAAAAATAAATTATGTCATTTCAAATGTAACAAATAAATCCTTGGGTGGCGCTGTTGTTGAGTCTCCACTAAAAGGTAACAAATAAATCGCAACCGCTCTCCCTCCAATCGGCGTTACGCGGTCGTGAGCCCGGCTACGGCGCTCACCGCCGACAGTTCAACGGAGAAGGGGAAGGATCAGGTCACGATGGCTCGTGCTAGGGGGCGGGGGTGACTCGAATAGGGTACGGGTGGCTCCTGGAGGGGAGGGGGTTGTTCGAGGATGCTCGGCAAGACGAACCGGGTCACAACGACCAGGGAGCGAGCAGGGGGCTTGAATGGTGTGACCGAAACCAATGGTCGGCGGGCACAAACCGTTGAACATCGAAATGGACGAAAATCTACGGTGGAGTTTCTAGGGCGAACTTGGGGAAAGTAGAGGAGGAGAGCTAGAGCCTGAGGCAGAGAGCTGGAACGGCGACCGATTGAAGCAGAAGTTCGTACCAAGGAAGAAGGGCAAAAGAGGAAGACTAGATCGATAATTACTGTTCACCGAAAACAGCTGTTCATATGAACAGTACTGTTCATTACCTATTTGACATATATACTACTCCTATAGATTAGAGATATATAATTATATTAAAATAAATTTTAAATATATTAACTATTTAGACATATATAGTAATAGTATGCACTCATACCTCACAAACTGCAAATACATAATCTTCACTCTACAATTGATAGATGAAAATTTGTATTGTTTATGCGGGCCTATCACGACCTTTTCCGCAATTGTAATACCCCCATTTTTGGGGCAGCGGAAAGATAGATGTTACTCTAGATGTTGTCGGCTTCAGAGTGAATGTTGACCCCACAAACCAACATGAGCTCTTTCCAGTGCGCTTTGGCCTCACTCATGCACATCCTAGAGACTTTCCAGGAGGTCACCCATCCTATAATTACCCCAAGGCAAGCACACTTAATTTTGGAGTTTCTTATGGGATGGCTACCAAGAAAGAAATGTAACTTGTTGGTATGAGTACCTTATTTCACACCATTTAAGAAGTTCTCTGGGGTATTACATTCCCCCCCCCCCCCTTAAGATCGCAACGTCCTCGTTGCGCTCGGCCATTCACATCCTTTCACGCCAGAACCATCCACATCCCATGGATTAATGACCCGATTTATTTAAATTGGACTGTTTGAATTATTTTGGTGATGGATTTTATTACACTCAAGTCAGGATGGGGTCCCATTTGTGTTATGTGAGAGTAGAAGGGCTTTTTTTGCTAATATCCAACAATTTAAGTAAGTGTTGCGGCCATTTTGAGATTTGTCAAAATTGGAGAAAGAGAGAGCGGAGACCGATCGGTTGGGAGGAAGAAAGGGGGAAGAAGAACTTTGTTCGAATCACCGCAATCCCTTGGAGATCGATTGAGAATTCGTTGGTAATGTTTTCCCTCATCATCCTCTTCGATTTGAGTGTAGTTTTGTTCATATTGGTGTTGATTTGAAGATGATCCGTCAATGTTAGGTTTTGGTTGATTTTGTTGGATTGAAGATTGATTGGGACGAATTGAAGCTTGTTAATTGTTGGAAGACATAAAGGCAAGGGATTATATTGCTTAAATTACGTGTTTGGGGGGTATTGGGAGGTCGGATTCCGGAGAAATCGCCGGACATGGCGCAAAAGCGCCGGGAAGTGCTTACAGGCCCAGACGGGGTGCCGCAGAGCCTTGGCGGCGCCCAGAAATGGTTCGGGGCGCCAATGCGGCTCTCGAACAACCCACAAACTTAAATCGGCTCTAACTGATGCGTTTCTAACCCGATTTTCGCGAACAATATATGAATCTGACCCTACTCGAAACAAGGATTTCAAATATGCAATCGGAATACAGATATGATGACTCCTTCAAAATTTAAAAATAGGAAATTATAGCCAGGGTGTCACCTGCGCGCCCGATTCACTGTTTTCTTCCGTTTTTCATTCCCTTTCGTGTTTCTTTCGCTTATTACTCGTTCCTATGCCTCGAGTTATGTTATAACTTGCCTAAGAAATGTTGGAACATATTATTAATGATTCATGGAATGATTGTTTAACCCGTGGGGGTTGTTCAATTGCTTGGAGGAATCGTTGAATTACAATATCGTTAATTATGATTGAATTAATGGATCAAATCATTAATGCCTTAGCCTAGGGATTATGTATTAGATCTTTTATGCGTGAAGAAACATGCGAACCTAATGATTAGGTGTTGGATTATTTGGCATGTTGTACTTGCATGATATTGCATTGGAATTGACGGTTATGAACCTGAATAGTTGTTATGATGACTTATTTGGTCGGGCAGCCTTCACAGGTGTTGTTGAGTCCCGATAGCCTGCGGGGTGGTTGATTGGCTGTGATGCCTGGATTATTAGCTGTTATGCCTGTGATATGATTGATCGGGTAGCCTTCACAGGTGTTGTTGAATCCTCATGACCTTGCGGGGTGTATGATATGGCTGTTATTGCCTATGGTGTTGGCTGTTATGCGAGAGATTTGGCTGAGATGCTTGTGATTTGGCTGTTATTCCTGTGATTGGGCTGTGATGCATGTGGTCCCTGCGAGGATGGTGTATGTTACCCTGTAACAGGTTGAAGTTGATATTATCCTCACCCGTGGGTTCATACCACTCAGGTTTTTAGGTGCCGGCTAGGCATACTCATTTGCATCTGCATATGGGTTAGGTAGGGTATGTTAGGCCATGCATCACTTGCATAAATTGTATGATTGTGGTTGAAGCACCGGTATGGGACAGTATGATGTTTATTTGCTTTATTTTACTTTCTGCTCTGTTATCATATTATTATTGTTATTCATTATTATGATTTATGGTGCTGTTTTTCCTTACTCTCCTGGACGTAGCCTTGCTCAGTACGTTGTACTGACTCCGTTTACTTTTGTCTGTTTTATAGATCCTGTTGAAGGTGCTGGAACATGATTGGGTATGGGGATGAGAGATCACATAGCTAGGACTTCTCTTTTATTATTTTCTTATGTGATTATGTGATAAACTGTTGCTATTATCACTTGGTACTAGTTTTGCTTAGGTGAGGCCAATGAGCCTAGGATTTATATTTTGTTGGCCTGTGGCCTTATGTGATTTACTGCTTTGGGCTGGTAGCCCTGTTTTGATATATATATTGGCAGGTTGCCTGATGATGTTTTGAGAGGCTTGTAGCCTGAATGAGTTGTTGGGAGCGTTATTTGATTATTCTTGTGTGACTTTTTATGTGTCTATGTGATTTAATTTATTTATAGCTTCTGCATTAAACTGGATTAATCTGATTATCACTTTAGGTTTACTCAGCTTGTACTAGCTGTTTTAAATTAGCTGGCCACTAGTTTAAGATAGTTAATACGGAGGTAATGCTTGCGAAAATTAGGTTTGAATTTTCGGGGCGGTACATTTTTCACCCCGCTAAGCGCCTGAATACCACAGAACGCGGTCGCGGTGTGGCTCTGATACCATCTGTAACACCCCCATTTTCAGCGCAGCGGAAAGACAAGTGTTACTCTAGATGTTGTTGGCTCTAGAGTGAAGGCTGAACCCGGAAACCAGCATGAGCTCTTTCCAGCGCACTTTGGCCTTACTCACGTATACCCTGGGAGACTTCCTAGGAGGTCACCCATCTTATAATTGCCCCAAGACAAGCACGCTTAACTTTGGAGTTCTTATGGGATGGCTACCAAGAAAGAAATGTATCTTGTTGGTATGAGTAGCTTATTTCACTTCATTTAAGACATTCTCCGTGGTATTACAACAATAAACTCTCTCCAGTGCCCGATGATGACATATCGTTGGTATTATTTTGCTATAAATTTTACTTTAGACACTTCTTCCCTCTATGGAGTATGGACAGTCCTATTTTAAGTGAGGAAAAATAACTCAAATAATCCCATAACTTTGCTACGTTTCTCAGTTGGTTCCATAATATTTCTATTAGTCTAATCCATCCGCTATATGTGCTAATCATCGCCCAAACAATGCTACCCTATTATAATTCTAGTTTAATGCTGACGGGGCCAATATATTAGTGTGGTCAAATATTTGACCCGATCTGCATGCCTATTTGGCATTTTTTGACCGGAGTAGATGATGGTTTGGAGCTCCATGTGGATTTAATGGGAAATCCCCAAATTGGATATAATTGCTCTCTATTACTCATTTTTACCCTACTCCCAACTCCAATTTTACCCTCCCAATTCATGCACATCCCTTGTCCCCATTTCCCCACTCCACAGCTCTCCTCAAACCTCACCGTTTCAGACAAAACACCAACATTCCCCTCCCATTGTAGAAGTATCTGGCGTAATGACGCTGGGGCTTGAAGAGCAGAGAACGACAAACAATGAATGGCAAATACAACGGCGAAATTGAAGCAGGAAAGTGAGAACGATTATCTAACATCCTCGTTGATAGCGACGAAGAGGCTGACATTCACGACGACATACTGGAGACCGTCTCCTCTAATGTAAGGGGAATGACGAGATCGGTAATTCAATGTCGAAATTTTCATTGTTTCTGTTGTATGTTGATCGAACCTGATTTTTGAGTTTACAGTTGTAATCTTTTTAGATCATTTTGGTGGAATCGACATAAGGTTCATCAAGTTTGATGAAGAAACGACCTCCGGCCAAAATTTCGGTGATGTAAGTAAAATTCCGACCACATTTTGCTTCTGTGAGTTTCGATAAGAATTTCTTATGTCTGATCATAGATTTGTGATCCATGCGTTAAGAGGAACTGAAACATAAGTGTCAGCATTTTCGAACGCGTTCGGAGTCTCGCCGGAATTACTATTCATTATCTTCCCCGGCGTGTGAGTTTTCCTCCGGTGTTGTTTCTGGAATTTGAAAGTGTTAGCAGGGTCCTTTCGAGCTCTACATTGATCTTGTGCCTTGAAATTGTTGTTTGGATAGCCTTTTCACAAATTTGAATGTCGGAAGCTAAAAGAATTTTCCGGCGGATAACTCTTGGGTTTTCTTGCACTCCATTCCATCACTGTTCCACTCTCTGATTTACCACAATTCTTTGATTCTATTTCTGTGGCTGCTGTGATGTCCAGGAAAGGCTTTGAATTCTCGGCTTTGAAAGCCCCAAACCCTTGCTTGTTTCTAGGGTTTTCGTAGCTCAGCTGCTTAGGGGTAAAGGGGAAAGGGTTGTTCATCGTCGGCTAGGGGTGGCAAAATATGGTATACCGAAATACCGATACCGATACCGTAGCGTACCGAAATTTTTGGTATGAATAAAAATCATATCGATACAGATACCGAATATTTCGGTATCCTTTATATATATCATTACCAAACCGAAAATTTTACCGTACCGAATTTTTGGTTTCTACCGAAAAATACCGAAATATTTACATACCGATAATCGTTAAATACCGTTACAAATCGACATACCGAACCATACCGAAAAAAAACAATACCAATACTGAATTTTTGCCCTTCTAAGTTCCAAATATCTTAACACAACAGCAACATTAATATTCAATACAAATATTGAAAATAAAACTTCAATTTGCATCTTCACATGAGATCCTTCAGCCACAGTAATGTCCGTCCTCCCAACAATCTCCAACTATAGACAAATAAATACTATGAAATATTAATTACCAAAACAGTGAAATGTTCGAATAATATTCCAATTGAAACTTTGACAGTTCTTCCACCACCTTTTATAAATGATTTTAAAAGAGAATTTGATTTTTCGCTATCCTTTGAACGAATTGAGCTAAAATGTGGGTGGTTGATAATTTTTGAAATTGTGGAAGACTGTGCACCGAAAGCGCAAGGTTGTCAAAGTTGCGGTAATTTATAGGTAAGACCGGATCGTTCACTGGAGGATGTGCGATAGAAGCAGGGCCAACGTCGTTCTGCTAAATTTTCTACTCGGTCACTCACATTTGATTGTTTGATTTTCCTAACATTCTAAGGTTGACAGAATTTAATATCTATTCTAGAAAGCAGTGAAAATATGCAGTCAAACTTATGCATTGCATAAGGACTAAGGAGAAGAAAAATGGACAAGGTGTAGACTTGCATAAATCAAACTTCCAATTTATTGATTCGGATCTTAGTCGGTAAATAATTCCTCAGTTAGATATTCACTCACACATCCTTAGTCGTTTTCTCTTTTGACAGACATGTACTTACAATTAATTTTGCGTATATTTAAAACACCTCGAATTTCTAAAATACCATATGCTTATAATTACCACCAGGGCTTATTATTTACTTAAGGTGGACAGCAATATCTAATCCATCTCCCAGAGCAGGACTAAATACACTTGTTTCACTTGGTCACGCCCAAACTATCATTAAATCTCCAAACCCAATTGCTAAATATTTACAAATTCGCTATATAGAATTTAAAAAATCATCCAAGTGACCTATATGAAAGTTAAAGAAAGCGATTACAGAAAGCAATTTAAAATTCTATCACTTGGATGTTTTGCCAAACCCAATCGTAACGAATTGAAACATACTTTTTACCTTTCAATAAAACGCAATTGAAAATTCCTATGAATCGTGGGGACATGGTCATGTGGTAAGGAACTACTAGTAAATTCCTCCCGGCCATGTGCTCATTTGGATTTCTAATAAACTGTTTGTCAAAAGAAATTTATGTTAAAATTACTCCCCGTTATTTTAAAAAATCATCAAGGCCTATTCATTGACGTCTAATATTAATTAGTGTATATGGCACATAGCCCAATTGCACTGAAAATCCATGATGCAACTAACTAATACTATATTTTAACAAAACAGTATTTAAAAGAATTTATTGATTCTTAAAGTTATTCCCTTTTAAACGACGGGTACTAAACCCCAATTTGAAACATATGTTTTTGGGCCTAGAATAAACCTAATCACTGGCTATGTTTAATTCGTTTGAAATTAACCGTTGATCAAGTGTGAATGATTCATAACCGGATAAATTACTCCTTACTTAGATCCGAAATTTAGAGATGAACATTTGGAAATTTAATTCATTCGAGTCCATATAAAATTAATTCCTAATTGTCCAGGGGAAGGATTCCAAAATAATTATAGATAATTAGACATTATAGCATGCAATTAAATTTATAAGTTTAAAAGATTCTAAGTGACCCAAAATAAATAAGGTGGGTCGAGATATAAGAAATTCAAGTTACACAAACTTGGACCAAATGTGAAAAGAAAATAACAAGAGAGGTGCGGCTGGATGAATGTGAGTCGTATCGGCTGGGGTATGAGCGGGTAGAGAGATATGAGTGGGAAGAGAGATACGAGATGGAATGTGGTTCGTATGAGGTGGGATGCGAGATGGAAAGAGATAGAGAGATACGAGCTAGGTGGAAGGATTCGAATATCCTATCCCAACTCGTATCTAGGAACGTGCAAAATACTTAAAATATTCTTGTGAGGAATACGAGATGGAGGGGGTTTGAATGGCTCGAGTCATTTGTATCCCAACTGTAGCTCGTATCTATCTCACTTACTTAGTTGACTTTTCCAATTCTCATGTTTTGATCCGAATGCACAAGACACTACATCACTCTGACATGTCTCATACGTCATTCGGATCTCACGTAAAATTTAGATCAACCATATATATGCAAAAATCGGGTTTGAGAAATAAAATTGATATGGGTTTGGTTTATATTCAATTATACATGCACAAATACAAAATCAAAGGACCAAACATGCAAACACTAGATTCCTAGGAATTTAATGAACAGGACTGCACAAATTACTTTTCTGCACTTGATTATCATGGATTAAACATTTGAATATGCAAACATTACGTCCATGTATTGGATATATATCAGATCATAATCGGACTCCCAGAAACATTCTTTCCTTAAACACATTCATAATCCTAATTATGCAGTTTATCAAGAAAGTTTAATAAAAACCCTAACCTAAATAAATCACGCAAACAGACTTCAACAGACAAATAGGAATTGGAACTTAGAAATTCAAAACTCGTAACCTACTTCTAAACAATGAGATTAATCTAGACCCTAATCTTATAATTAATAATCGAATTGCATCTAATCAAATGAATCTATATAGAACATCCTATCTAAAATCAAGAGACACGCATGAAACACCATTTAAAATATCAGAATTTCCAGTTTCACTCCCAGACATAATTCGGTGATGTGATAAAATAATCGAAAGAACATGATCCGTACCGATTTCATGAATGAAAGTCACGAACAAATCAAGATCAAGAAAACATACGGGAATTGGTGATTACATGGATTGAATGATGAATATACGAAAACAATATGAAACCCGGACCAAAATTCATTAAATTGAAAAGATCCGAATTTACTCCAAACTAGAATTCAAAAACAAAAATTGAACGAACAAATTTGGAATCGGGCTACCTAGGGTTCATGGGTTGAAAAGGAAAAACATCTAATCTTACAAAATTAAAGTAGGCATGAAAGCCTTGGAACTACATTGTGAAAGAATTAAAGTTGCAACGACCACGAACGGCCTTCGTCTCGGGCGTCAATTCAACAGCATTTCGACACTCGGGTACGGGATTGTCTCCTCTTTTAATAGCTACCGAATGAGAAGTATTTATAGATGAATGATTGCTTGGGCTCCAAGATGTATCAAATCCGCCCAAATCCAAATCTAAACAGCAAAGATTTGAAAAGATTCATGAAAATATGAAATATGCAGCCTAGGGTGTGAGTTGGACTCAACGGGTGTGACGTAGACTTGCTGGTGTGAGGTGAATCAACTCAGCTCACCTCCTGCTGGTCCATGGTGCGACTTGGAACTCTTGGGGTGAGGTAGAATTGCTTGGATGTGAGTGACTTGGTGGGTGTGAGTGAGAAGGGATGAGACTTAATAGTTACATGGAACGTGGTACGATTCGAAATGGGGAACGGAAACGGAAACGCGGAACGTCAATCTTAGTGATTTGGGAACAATTTATAATATCATTTTTTCTTAAATATTAAACTATTTTTAAGTAATAAAGAATTTTAATTAAAATTTTTGGCAAAAGACAAGGAAATGCTATATTTATTACTTTCAAGTTTTTCACCATATTACAAGGAGCTCCACCATATTACAAGGAGCACCAAGTATATATTATTAGAAGCCCAAAGCCCAAGAATTTTATATTGGACTGGTCAATTTCAAATCAAAATATAAAACGAGCCCACATAAACCCTAGCCCAAAATCTTATTCATTTCTCTCTCTTTCTCTGCGTGTCTTCTTCTACCACCGCCACTTGCTCTTTAAATAAACAGGGATAACAGTGAAGAAGAAGTGAAGAACAGGCATGTCTCTTGAAATCTTAATAATGGAAAGTGCAACCAACTATGGTGCCATGAACTACGTGCGGAACTTGAACCAAAAAAAACTCCTCCTTAGCCTCAATTGCCGGAACGTGGATCGGCGATCTGGTACGTTTTCGTTTTGCATTCTGGAACGAATTACTCAGTACGGAGAACGGCCGGCCGTTCCCCATTCCCGGTAACTATGTGAGAGGGATGTGAGGTAAAAGAATTGGAGGCGAGATAAAAACTTGGTGGTGAGTTGAAAATCTGGAGGCGAGTTAAAAACTTGAAGGCGACTGGCAAAAGAAGTAGCTCCTCCCCTCCCATTTTGCTGGATGTGAGATGCTTTCCAGGGGGCGAGTGAGGATGTCTTGGAGGCCAGATAGATTTTATGTAGGCGAGCTGAGGGCGAGTGAGATGGTGGCGAGATGGAGGTATCTCGAAGCAGACTGGGGATTTCCCATTCTTCGCCAGAAAATGGGGAATTGACGGGAGTAAACTGTTAAAGCTATTATTTAAATATGATTCAAAGTTATTTATTTGTATTAGCATATTAAATGTGTGTTCCCTTAGGTTGTGTCTATTCCGTAGTTGATGCAATAATGTAGGTCGGTTATTCAATGTCGGTTATCTCTCTTCATTGTGTGGTATTTCTATGTATTCTGAAACTGATATTGAATAACAAGTTGTTCTCCATTCTCTCTCAAATTTCTCCTCTGTAAACCTCTGGTAGCAGCCTTTTATTGTAATTTTTCCAACATTGTGGTATCAGAGCCCGGGTGCAATTGGATAATGGCGTCAAGCAGCGGAATCAACAGTGCTTCGCAGCCTCCAATTCCAATATTTAACGGTCAGGGATATGAATATTGGAATATCAAAATGAAAACTCTATTAATATCTCAGGATTTATGGGAGTTTGTTGAACTCGGCATACCGGTTTCTCGAGCGGATACTAATCAGGCAAAGGAAAATAAAAATAAGGATGCAAAAGCTCTCTATCTTATTCAACAGGGACTTGATGAGCCTATTTTTCCTAGAATTGCAGCAGCAACCTCGGCGAAACAAGCATGGGATATCTTGAAAGTAGAGTTTCAAGGATCGGCCAAGGTCATCACAGTGAAGTTACAATCTCTTCGAAGGGAATTCGAAATGGTCAATATGAAGAGAAATGAATCTGTGCAAGAATATATGGCTCGAGTTTCCTCAATCACAAGTCATATGCATTCCTGTGGAGATACTATTACTGATGCATCAATAGTCGCAAAAATCTTGAGGAGTCTTACCCCTAAATTCGATCATGTCGTTGCAGCCATTGAGGAGTCAAAAGAACTTACTACACTCAAGGTTGATGAGTTGATGGGATCTTTGCAGGCACATGAAGCGAGAATCAATCGAAGCAGTGGTGAGGAAGAAGAAAATGCATTCCAAGTTCAAGTAACTCGTGAAAATTCTTTCCCAAGTCGAGCAAGAGACAGAGGCTTCTTTCGAGGTCGTGGTCGAGGTAGAGCTCGAAGGAGTTTTGTTCAGTGTACCTATTGTAAAAAAATTGATCACACAGAGGATGATTGCTGGAGTAAATCAAGTCAAGCCACATATGTTGAGGAAGATGGTGATCATGAAGATTATTTATTCATGACTTATGTGAGTGGGGACAAACCTTCAACAGAAGTATGGTATTTGGCAGTGCGTGTTCAAATCATTTAACTGGAGAAAAAGGCAAGTTCAAAGAGCTGGATGAATCATATCAGTCCCAAGTCAGATTACGCGATGACAAAACATTGTATGATGAAGGTAAAGGAGTTGTCACGTTAAAGGTTGGAGGTAAATTAAAGCTACTAAAAGATGTGCACTGTGTTCCTGGTCTTGCCCACAATTTAATTAGTGTTGGCCAACTTGTTGATGATGGATACTCAGTTATGTTTGAGGATGGTGCCTGTAGTATACGAAAAGGAGCAAATGAATTATTTTCTATCAAGATGACCAATAACAGGATGTTTCCTATTGAATTTTCCAGTGTTCAGATTCAAGCACAAGGTGAATTTTCCAATTCAACGTTATGGCATGAAAGATGTGGCCACATGTATATTAAAGGGCTGCAGGTATTAGAGCGAAAACATATGGTAGAAGGACTTCCTCGCATTCATGATACGAATAATATTTGTGAGGGTTGTGCACTGGGAAAACAAACCAGACAATCGTTTCCTTCAGGAGAAGCAAAAAGGGCCACAGAAAGGCTTGAATTAGTTCATGCAGATGTGTGCGGGCCGATGAGAACAGTCTTGCTGGTAACAAGTATTTTCTTATGTTTACAGATGATCTTTCACGCATGATTTGGGTTTATTTTTTAAAGCAAAAATCAGAAGTGTTTGACTGCTTTAAGAAATTCAAAGCTTTGGTTGAAAGACATGTTGATTGTAAGTTGAAAAGATTAAGAACTGATTGTGAAGGAGAGTTCATTTCTAAAGACCTTACAACCTTTTGTGAAATGCATGGCATCAGGCATGAACTAAGAGCACCGTACACGCCTCAGCAAAATGGAGTTGTCGAAAGAAAAAATCGAACTATAGTTGAAATGGCACGGTATATGCTTAAATCAAAAGGTCTTGGTAATGAGTTTTGGGCTGAGGGAGTTGCTACTGCAGTTTACTTGGCAAATTTGTCTCCCATCAAAACAGTTTGGAATCAGACTCCTTTCGAAGCATGGTACAGGTACAAACCCTCTGTTAGACTTTTAAGAGTGTTTGGATGTGTTTGTTATGTCCTTGTAACTACTGGAAGGCATAAATTGGAGCAAAAATCAAAGAAATGCATATTTGTTTGATATTGCACTCAATCAAAAGCTTATCGATTGTTTGATCCTGAAAAGAAAACAATAATTGTGAGCAGGGATGTAAAGTTTAATGAGAAACAAAGATGGAGCATGGAGTTGGATCAGCTGCAGCCGGGTGTTATGGTAGAGGATGACACTAATCAAGTTGATAGTACTGATGAGAATCATATTCCAATTCAAGAGGAGCCAATCACACCAGTTAGAGTTGGAATAGGTGAAGATTCAAGAGGAGCCAATCATACCAGTTAGAGTTGGAATAGATGCTTCACCCTCAACTGCTAACACAATCTCACCAAATGTCGCTTCGTCGGAATCTCCAGCGGGAAGAGTGAGGCCACTTACAGATATATATAATTCCACAATGGCACTCTTTGTTGGAGAGCCTAATACAGTACATGAAGCTATGCAAAGTGAAGTTTGGAAGAATGCCATGCAAGAAGAGATAATGGCCATTGAGAGAAACCAAATATGGGAATTGGTAAATTTGCCTACTGACAGACGCACAATTAGCTTGAAATTGATATTTAAAACTAAATACCATTCAGATGGTTCTGTGCACTAGTATAAGACGAGATTAGTGGCTAGAGGCTTTACTCAAGAATACGGCATTGATTTTGAAGAAACATTCTCTCCTAGATTTGAAACAATTCGATTGCTTTTGTCATTAGTTGCTCAACAACAATGGATAATTTATCAATTCGATGTGAAATCTGCTTTCCTAAATGGTGATCTCAAGGAAGAGGTTTATGTACAACAACCAAACGGATTTGTTGTGAAGGGGGAGGAAAATAAAGTGTAACCATTGAAGAAAGCACTTTATAGGCTCAAGCAAGCCCCTAGAGCTTGGTATAGCAAGACTGATCACTTTCTTCAATCACATGGATTCGAACGCAGTCCTAATGAACCTACACTTTATAAAAAGAAAGGAAGTCTCGGTATGATTGCTATTATCAGTATATATGTGGATGATATTATATACACTGGTACACCTGCAACTTCAGTCGCCAAGTTTAAGAAACTTATGATAAATAAGTTTGAGATGACTGATTTGGGAAAGCTGCACTATTTTCTTGGGTTGGAAATACAACAAATTCAAGGAGGAGTGTTTGTTTCGCAGAGAAAGTATGTGTCTGATGTCCTCAAGTTATTTGGTATAATCGGTGTGATGTAGCAATGACTCCAATGAATGCCAATGAGAAGTGTTATGAATTTGCTCATTCATACCACTGTTAGGTATTCACCGTTATGCAAATCTGCAGAAACCACAACACAAAGAAAACAGGAGCACATAACAAAAAATACATGCGGATAACAATAATACACAAAGCATAAGACAAATGGAGAAGACAACAAATAAATAAGAGATATGAATCTCAGATGATGTCGATCAATCTTCAGGGCTCAGGACCAATCCCCAATTAATTGCACCAAGCAACACGCATCGATCACCAAGATGCTCCAACACATAGAGAGAGCCAACGGTCTCAAACACGTCACAGAGGTAAGGTCACTCAGATTCCTCACTGGCTCACTGGAGGTCTTCCTCACACACTCATGTGTAGTTTGCTCACCCACTCGGATAACTCACACACTCACTCACTGAGAGGCTATTGTGGTGGTTTTGCTACATTGGTGGGTTTTGGCCACACTGGTGGGATTGCCGGGTTCCACACTGGTTACTCTAACGGTGTGACTAATTTATAGGAGTGCTCTCGGAGGCATGGCTACAAGAAAGTCACAAGGGGAGCGGGTTTCTGGCACAAAAGTTCAGAGATCGGACGTGGGCGCTGAAAGCAAGTAGGGTGGTGGTAGGAATGCGCGAGTAGGGGTGGCGACAGTCATGCACATTGATTGAGCGTAGACACGGGAGATAGACGAAGTCAAGCTTAGCAGGCTACGGCTAGGCTAAAGCGAGTGTTTGAGACCGATGATTGCCCTTGATGAGTGGGTTTCACAAGGGCTCTAGTGTGCTTGTGCTTATGCACAAGGTGGTATATGCCACAATTTTTACATACTCCACCTTGGCACATATACCGTCACTTAGATGGGGGGTCGAAAATAACACAAAGGTTCATCATTGCCCTACAGCTTCCTCCCTGCATAAAGCAAAATAAAGCAAACATACAGTGAGTCACATATAAAATTTACACCTAGCAAAGTGCATTTAACTAATAAATGCATCAACACAAAGTTTAAAAATAGAAGAGATCTCACCATAGAGTATTTATCACATTACCTACAGCACACAACTTGAGTACACAAAATCCACACAGTACAAGTTTCACATAGTAAACAATATACACACAGTATAATAGCACCAAGCATGCACAAAGCTAAAAACACATAACATAGCACACAGTATGTGACACAAAGCCAAATAGCACAAAGTATACGACACAAAGCTAATTAACACAAAGAAATAAACATAATGGGTACCCAGCACAAAGCTCAAAAAATAATCTAGCACAAAGCTAATCACAGATATCCTAGCACAAAACTAAACACAAAGATAAATTAGCACAAAGCTAAACACAAAGAAGCAAGCACAAAGCTAATCACAAAGATCCTAGCACAAAGCTAAACACAAAGTCATATAGCACATAGCTCCACCTAGAAAAATATTTTCTTAATTGTCAAATTTTATTAATAACAAATATTAATTATAACTCAGATTTCATAATCACAAAGATTTTATCAAAAAATTTTTTTAAAAAAATATATATTTTGCACAAAGCATAATAAGTATTTCCATAGCACAAATTCATGCCTTGACTATGAACTAACAAGCTCCACCTTAATTAAAACATATGAATAAACCACATAATCACAAAGATTCAATGTTCACATATTCAAGCATGCTTATCAATATTAATTTCACATAAGCAATATAACCAATTAACTCATATTGGCAGTGAAGTATATTAATCAAAGACATGTAAAAAATGGAAATAAACTTTAATACCTGAGCAAGAATGCCTCGAATCTATTCCCGACTTACCAACAGTAGCACTTAGATACAAACACACAGCTTCTTCTCTTGTTCACAGGTACATCCAAGCACACAGCTTCTTTTCTTCAGGCACCCAGCTTCATTTTTGGAATCAATAGCACACAGCTTCTGCATTGCTCCCTTTCAAAGCACTCAGCTTTCCTCTTCTTCACAGGTAATCCCAAGCATACAACTTTTTTCTAAAGCACTTAGCTCAATACATCCAGCAATTCTCCCTTTCTTCAAGCACCCAGTTTAATTCGAGAATTAATAGCACACAGCTTCTTCAAGTCCATTTAACTCCTCCATCCACAAAGTTGCTTGTCCTGTACACATTTATTTTCCTCAACTACCTCACTTTCTCTTGTCTGGTGCACTGAGCACAATTCACAATTGCACAGCTTTGACTTTTCCATCTCTCTCACGTCATCTCTTTCTCTTTCAATTTTGATGTAGCACATAGCTTTCTTTATTTGTCTTTTCCACAGCTCCACACTTTCATTTACTTTTCCTAAAGTATGAGACCTACCCAGCACCAATTTCCACAAATTAAATTTCTTCACTGCTCCACCAAACTCCATAAATGAATATTCAACAACAGCAGTCGATTGTCCTTTAATTAATCCTCATGCAGCAATAACTCCATCTCCCAAATCCATTTTTCGGACACTGGAAATAGCTCTCAAGCTGCAAAAATAATTGTTGGGAAGTTTCGGACACAGGGACAGGAGAGCAGCGGCTGGCAAGGGTCTCTCTTCGGCGGTCGGCGGTTGCACGGAGCAGCGGATGGCAGCCAGGCTGGAGCGGGGGGGGGGGGGGGGGGGGGCAGCAGGCAGGCAGGCTGGAGGGGCAATGAAGTGCACACAACAATGGTGGTGCAGGGCGGCAGCGGAGGAAGGCCGCGACTCAGCGGCTAAGCGTCGGGGCTTCGGTGGTGGCAGTGGGAGGAGGAGAGACCGGGTCTGACTTGTTCTGTAGAAAATTGGCAGATCTGGAACGGGTTTCCGATTTGAAAATGGTTCCCTCTTTGCCTTGATTTTGTTGTTCTCAAATTTAATTTTTGTTCTTTCAATTCCTGAATTGGTTTTCTGCTTGGATCTATCCACCAAGGCTCTGATACCACTGTTATGAATTTGCTCACTCATACACTGTTAGGTATTCACCGTTACGCAAATCTGCAAAAACCACAACACAAAGAAAACAGGAGCACAAAACAAAAAATACATGCGGATAACAATAATACACAAAGTATAAGACAAATGGAGAAGACAACAAACAAATAAGAGATATGAATCTCAGATGATGTCGATCAATCTTCAGGGCTCGGGACCAATCCCCAATTAATTGCACCAAGCAACACGCATCGATCACCAAGATGCTCCAACACATAGAGAGAGCCAACGGTCTCAAACATGTCACAGAGGTGAGGTCACTCAAATTCCTCACTGGCTCACTGGAGGTCTTCCTCACACACTCAGATAACTAACACACTCATGTGTAGTTTGCTCACCCACTCGGATAACTCACACACTCACTCATTGAGAGGCTATTGTGGTGGTTTTTGCTACATTGGTGGGTTTTGGCCACACTGGTGGGATTGCGGGGTTCCACACTGGTTACTCTAACGGAGTGACTAATTTATAGGAGTGCTCTCGGAGGCATGGCTACAAGAAAGTCACAAGGGGAGCGGGTGTCTGGCACAAAAGTTCAGAGATCGGACGTGGGCGCTGAAACCATGTAGGGTGGCGGTAGGCATGCGCGAGTAGGGGTGGCGACAGTCATGCACATTGATTGAGCGTAGACACGGGAGATAGACGAAGTCAAGCTTAGCAGGCTACGGCTAGGCTAAAGCGAGTGTTTGAGACCGATGATTGACCCTGATGAGCGGGTTTCACAAGGGCTCTAGTGTGCTTGTGTTTATGCACAAGGTGGTATATGCCACATTTTTTACAAAAAGCTTAGCATTGATGATGGCACTGGCTTAGCAGATGCAAGGCAATTCAGGAGCTTAGTCGGACGTTTAATATATGTAACACATACACGACCTGATATAGCTTTTGTAATACCCGTTAATTTTAGGATATAAAATAAGAATTTAATCCGATGAGAAAAGAGGTCTTGTTTCCGAGAACCCGTAAAATCGAATATGTACGGAAGTCGAAAGAAAACCCAAGACCGACGGACCTAAGATTTCAAACATGAAATCAATTTAAGTCGGAATAAAATTAGGGTAGGAATCACAATCCGAAAAGATCCCGGAAAGTCGAGCCGAAACACGGAAGGATAGAAGCGCGAAAGAGAGGAGGAAAAGACCCGACGGATCGGATCGCACGGACCCGCCCGGACCGAGGTCCAAGCGGAGGTCGCGCACTGGCCGCGCGGTGTTTGGCCTACCAGCGCGCCACCACCGCGTGGCACCACAGAATCCGGCCATTCACGCGTTTTCGGCGATTTCTTGCCAAAATTACAACACCCGACGATGGAAAGAAGATTTTGGATGGGGGAAGGAGTATTAGGACGACCTAGGGTTAATCTCCACCCCATTGTCAGTCTCCCACAGCCTCCCATTCACTCTCAAACTCTCCCAAGCCAAAACACCCTTCCGACGAACTTCCGGCGACTCCCGACGACCGTAGGAACGTGTAGATCAAGGTTTACATCCCTTAGATCATTGGTAAGGAGTACTTAGATTCCTTTTCTCACTTTTATCTCCAATCCTTAATCTAACTTTCGAATATTGGACTTGTAAACACGTTCGTGACCGAAGGAGGAAGAGAATGTGGGCAAGGATCCGTTCGTAGTAGCGTTGGACGAGCCGAGCGACCCTAGGACGACTCAAGAACACCATCACTGTAAGTTGATGTCTTTCATATCAATACGGGTGGCTTAGGGGCGTCCGATTTAGTCACGTTGTAACGAAACGTAAAAACCGAACCTAAAAACCCTATCTTGCGCAATTTCTGAAATCCGATTAAAACTCATATTTTGAGAATCCAATCCGAGAAACTCAAATCTAGACTTTTGTTCCTAACACATTAATCTATCTTGTGTAAAAATTTTAGCCATTTTCATCAACATTTGCTACCCCAAAACGATCCGAACATAAACTGTCTTGTAAAACGTTTTCGAAAATCTGACAGTGTTGATGTCCGAACTTGATGAGCCCATTTCCATATTTTCTAGTCCGAATTGATCTTTGTAATCTAAATAAAAGTTGTAGATAATTATGTCTAGTATGTGCATATAAAATTTCAGAATTTTTGGAGTCCATTTGTTATGTCAAAATGTCGATTTTCTGAACTGTGGTAAACCTGAATCCTGACAGTGTACATATTGTGCAATAAACTCGATTTTTGACATGTTTCCTCAACTTATTACGAAATTATTAAAACACGAAAGTTGTTTGTTAGGGTGTTTTTGATATACTGTGAAAATTTCAGAATTTTGGGACTTGAAATGAATTTTTAAATTAAAAAGGCGTAAACTGTGACGCCAAACGATTTTAAATCGAAGAGATTTTGAAATTTCGAAACAAACGGTCGAGACTTTGAAATACGATACATCTATACTTTTGAAAAATTCCGTTACACTAAATTGAAACATATGAGATACTTGGCGGAGGGTGAGTGCTCTGAAGGGTGCCCCTTTAGCCTTTCTCTTCGGGCCTATAATGGACGAGAGAAATTAGATGAGATATTGCGCCAAACGGCGGGAGATACATGGCCTACACTCTCGGGATTATCCGTATGGATTTCTCCGAGGCTCCGGAGTGTTTTGGTATGGCAGATACGGCTGCGGCCGCCGGATGACCGGCTAAACTTGACGAGATTGCGATGCAATTGTGAAATACTTGAAATACTTGAAATACGAAACGGCTGCGCCGCCGGATGACCGGCTAAACTTGACGAGGTTGCGATGCAATCGTGAAATACTTGAAATACTTGAAATACGAAACAGATGCGGCCGCCGGATTGCCGGCTACACTAAATATTGAGAAATGGTGATGTAACGGGGGGAAATAAAAGACTTAATTCTTTTTATGTATTTATTTATTTATTTATGTCCTTAAGTTATGCATTAAAAATTTTGTCTTAAATTTTATAACATGTTAAATTATTAATTATGAATTTTAATGCATATTCAAGTATACAATTAAATTATTTATGTTTAAATTGGTAAATGGAATATTTTGTATGCATGCCTAGTTTGTTTTTACTCGTGGAAAAATTTAAATAAATTTATCTTATTTTTAAATTATGTCTTTGCTCATGCTAATTAATAGGACATGTTTTAAAATTAGGCTTATGCCTTATATTCTCATCTCTAGATTTAATTTAGTTAAGAGAGAATATGAATTTAATTATTGTCTAGTAATTAGTCAAATTACATGGTTTAATATGCATGCTCAAAAAAAATGAGTTTTTAATTAGTAAAATTTTTAAAACCCCTTTATTGCTATGTTAGGGATTGACTTACTCAGTATTCCTTAATACTGATAAACGTTGCTTTCTATTTTTCTATGACAGAGTATGAAGCATGAGCATACATCCGGGGAATTTATTTTGGACATTAAATTATTTTCTGCATGAGACTGCATACGGGCCTGTTAACCCGTGTTTTGGCCATGTCGGCCCTTATACTTTATTTCCGCTGCACAACTTATATTTCCGTTGCGTATATGGATGATTATTATTTTTAAATATAAGTATTTCCGGACTTGGTTGTTTAAAATTATTTTATACCCTTAGCCTTGCATCTTTCAAGTGAGCTCGAATGAAGTCGTGTCTTGCTTGGGAGGTGTGGCGGTGACATCCCGGCCTGGGTTATCAAATTCGGGGTGTTACAGCTTTTCCTGTGGGGTTGGTTTCCAGGTTTATGCATCACCCAACTAAACAACAATTTGGAGCAGCAAAGGCAATCTTTGAATCAAGGGGGAGTGTTAAAGCTATTATTTAAATATGATTCAAGGTTATTTATTTGTATTAGCATATTAAATATGTGTTCCTTCAGTTGTATCTATCTGTAGTTGATGCAATAATGTAAGTCAGTTATTCAGTATCTGTAACACCAGAGAAAAAAAACAAATTCAAATTGTTTTGAACAACGTCATGACTTGATCCCTTCACAGGGTACGTAGGCAGCTTGGAACTAATTTCTAAGTTCAGTCACAAAATAAATCACAAATTAAATCATAAAATAAATCACGAGATAAATAACAAGATCGATCGCAAGGACGATAGGAGCGGTTGGAACCAATTTAGACTAGACTAATTAGGGCACGGAAATGTTACGAGCGATAAGCCGAACTCGTAACAAGTTTAAGGTAAAGATTCCGAACCGGAGACGACCCGAGGAGTCGAGCTAACACGTAGAGGGTAGAAAACCGATAGAGGAAAGCAAGGAAAGACCCGACGGAACACGCGAACCGCCGGACCGGCCGGCCCGCGCCCGCCGTGTGCCGCCACGCGGCCACCGCACGGACGGAGGCGTCGCGACTCCAGGCCAGGCCACGCGTGCTCCGCGCGGGCAAAGCCGTAGGTGCGCGTCACCAGCGCGCCAGAGGTGTAAACTTTCCTCCCATGGCGATTTTCTTGCCAAAATTAACACCCTCTTCGATGGTAATCGGATCTCAGCCTTAGGGAAGGCTTAAAAATAACCTAGGGGCGCCCCATCCTCGTATTTTTCAGAAACTAAACCCTAGACACTCCCAAACTTCCTCTCCAAGCCAAAACTCCTCCGAACTCACTTTCCGGCGAGCATTCCGGCGACGACGAGGCGAAAGGAACCAAGTAATGCCCTCTAGACTCTTGGTAAGCTATGATTTAATGTTTTAGTTCGTCCATACCACTTAGAAACTCGAAATCTAACCCTTTTCCTTTACTACGATTTAACGTCGGAAAACAAACAAAAAGCGATCGGAGAAGTTGGCCGTTCGTTGCAACCCTAGGATGCCCGGAAACCCATTCCAGCGACTCAAATCTCTAACTAAGTAAGTTAAGACCTTACTCACAAATTTTTGTGGTTTATTGTTGTTTAAAACTCGAGATCTAGACCCGTAACAAAAATCAATTTTCAAAAACCTTATTTTCGTCCAATTTCAAGAACTCGCCTAAAACTCGACCTTCGGGAATTCAAACCGAAAACTTTTCAACATAGATTTTGTTCCTAAGATTTTAATCTATCATGTGTCCAAATTTCAGCCATTGAGATTAAGATTTGCTATCCCAAATCTCGCCGTAAACGTTCTGTGACAAACCGAACATTTGAAACCGTTGACAGATTTCATTACTCGACTTGATGCATGTTTTTCACCCGTTTTTAGAATGATTTAACTTTGCATTACAAAAGTTGTAGATAAATGTGTCTAGATTATGTATATAAAATTTCATGGATTTTGGAGTTCATTTGATATGTCAAACGGCCGAATTTCAGAACCTGTTTTAAGCGATCTTTTGAGTCCGCGCGTGTACAGCGTGTTGTGGTCGATTTTTGAACACCCTAAATTCATTATTTCTAAATTCTTAAAACATGAAAGTTGTTTCTTAATGTGTGATGTATCTCCTGTAAAAAGTTTGGATCAATTGGCTTTGAAATGAATTTTTAATCGGCGTCGCACGAACCTGTGACGAAATCAGTTTTTGAGACAGAAATTATCTTTTGTAAAGAACTCAAATTTTGACTCACTTCGAAACCTTATTTCCCAAAACTTAAAACATGAAAGTTGTTCGTGTGTGTGTTTTTGAGCTACTGTGTAAATTTCAGAATTTTTGGTGTAAAAATGAATTTTTAATTAAGAAATGCGTAAACTGCGTCAAATCAAATTTTTCGAACTAGAGAAAACTCGAACTATGAAACGCGATATCGAATCTTTTGATCACTTGAAATACGAATTTTCGAAAAATCCCGTGCACTAGGCTGAGCCGATCTTCATGCTAACCATTATCTTTGAGACTGCCTCGTTAGTGGTCTCCTTACTATCTGAGATTGCCTCGTTAGTGATCTCGCGCGCTGTGTTTTGGATCGCCTCGTTAGTGGTCCTACTATCTTTTGAGAGTGCCTCGTTAGTGGTCTCCCATTGTTGTGGACTGCCTCGTTAGTGGTCCTATGTTGAGATTGCCTCGTTAGTGATCTCCCGGTATGGTGTCCTCTTCTTAGTTTGTGGGATAAATTATAAAAGACTTGTGTGAGTGTTAATTACGCTTAAATCTTATTTACCATGTTTTTAAATTACGCATTTAAATTACGTCATTAAATTATGCCTTTAAATTCCGCTTTTAAATTAAGTCTTTTAAATTATGCATTTTCGTCTTGGATAAATTAATCATGTTTTCCGCTGCGAATATAATATGGATTTTTAAAGTAATGCATGACAAGGGAATCTTTGGATTTAAACACATGTAACCCCTTAAATTGTTAGTTAGGGATTAACTTACTCGGTATATTTTTATACTCATAAACCGTTGTCATTTTTCTTTTACAGAGTATGTCGAGTGACGCATTGCATATGCACTTGGGGGAAACCATTATGGACATTTTAAATTCTGCATCGTACTGTTTTTACCGGGTCTGTTAAACCCGAGGATTTGGCCATGTTGGCCGTGATTTATTTTCCGCTGCATTTACTCTATTTAATTTCGCGCATGATGATTATTGCTATCGTATTTTGAATTAAGTATTATAAATTTCCGGATTAAATCTTGAAATGTTTTAAATCTTTTACATACCCACAAGCCTTGCATTTCCTTAGTGAGCTCAGGAAACCGTGTCTTGCTAGGGAGATGTGGCGGTGACATCCCGGCCTAGGTTATCAAATCCGGGATGTTAGAAGTTGGTATCAGAGCCCGAAAATTTTTAAGCTACTACTATTTTAAGCAATTATTTTTAAAACCCAAGTATTATTTTTAAAATTTGCTATTTTGACTACTAGGATTATTTTAGCCCAAAAGCTTATTTTTACATAGCCCAAAATCCTAGCCCAAAAGAAATATTAAATTTTTGGCCCACTGTAGAGGCCCAACCTTTATTCTTACCCATGTAGTCGATTTATTTTAAAATACATGGATATATTGCATTTTTAAATGGGGAAAAGGGGGACTTGCACTTGCATGTTGCATATAGATTTAAATTCCTGCATAACTAATCGTGCCTAAAACAATATTCTAACCTTAACCTACCTTGTTAACAATAGATGGCCGAACCCAACGCGAACATGACCAATCTGATGATGAAACTGACCAACGCATACCTCGAGTCCCAACAGCATATCAATCACTTCAAGGCTCGAGTGGGGCATCTAGAGAGTAACGTGGACTATCTGAGACATCTTAGGGAAGCTGACCATCATGAAATAACCCAACTCAAGGCCCAAGTCGCCGAACTCCAAACCCAAGTGGTCACACTCCAAAACAAGGATAACGAACTGATGATGCAAATAGGACACTTAGGAGCTGAGCTGCTGGGCCTAGAGGCTGACATATTCCCTCCGAGCCCGAGCCGGTGGGGACACCCATTCCCATTGACGTATCCAGCGACGAGGACGATCCCATCGAGGATGTACCTGCCTAGTCACTCTAGACTTAGAGATCCATACTGATGCACCATTAATCTTTCCGTTTCGAATGCTTGTAACCCAAATTTATTTCTTGAGTAATAAAAATACAAGCCTATTTAAATTTATTCCATACATTTTATTTAATTCTTTAACTACCATGATCAAAGAGGGGAACATACAACCCTAGACCCAAAAAAATAAAAAAATCAAAAAATCAGAAAAAAACGAACAGATTACTGAACCAAAAAAAAATAAAAAAAATAATAAAAAAATAAAAATAAAAATAAAAAAATAAAAATAAAAAATAAAAATAAAAATAAAAAATAAATAAATAAATAAATTTTACCTAAGTTCCAGCAACCTCTGCAAACAGACCCCAATAAATTGATACCTAATAAAAAAAAAAAAAAAAAAACTAATCTTCATTCAATAAAATTTTCCCCTTGCAAGCAGCTATTTATTTAACATATAAACTCTACCCCGTATATCTTATCAAACAAGTTTATCTAAGTTCCTTGAAGCGGTTTAGTCAAGCAACGACGCAAGTATTGTTGGGCAATCCATACACATATAGATACGATAGGAAGGTAACAGAAAATCCAGAACATCTCAAACCATAAAATAGGCAGAACAATTGAACCATGTTTCTAAACAGCAATAGACTACTAACACATGTCAAACACATAACTAAGCAATAACACAACGAAAATATAAACCACAAATCCCAGACAACAGAAACGTTCTTATAAGGAGGAAACTAAACAAAGTACGTCTAATGCAGAACCTAAACGGAAACGCAAACAGGGAAGGGAAAACATCACTGATCGGGGGGCGGGAACTGCCGACGCATGTAGTCATCCATCTGCCGCACATAGGCATACATGTCGGACATGGTGGCCTACTGCTGAGCCTGCCTCGTAGCAAACGAGTCTATACGGGTCTGGTAGAAATCCAATCTAGCGTCTATGGCATTGTAACGAGCCTGCCCAGCTGCAAACCCGACATCCATACCGACCCGCATCTCCTGCATCATCTGCAGCATCTGAGCCATCTCCTGTCCCTGAGGTGCCACTGCAGGAGGTGGAACTACTGGAGGAGGGGGTGGCTGCTCCGGTGGTACGACAAGGATCAAGCCGCCATCATCAGGCTGCGGACGAAGTACAGCACGGGGAGCCCCACGACGTAAGGCGCTACGCCGGGCAGCGTAAGTCGGGATACGGTAGCAACTGCCCGCCACTAGATCGTACGGATCTGTCTCCGGTGTCGTGCGAATCCCCTGCGCCGCGCACAATCAACAGATGAGGTGAACATGGGTAATCACCCTACTCCCTCGTCCTCTCCGCATACCCCGCAAGTTGTCCTCGATACAAGCTCCTACATTCACCCTACCGTCTCGCGCGATAAAGCAAATGGTCTCGTAGACGTGATCCAGGACAATGTGGCTCCGGGTGATCGGCCGGACGCGCCCTAACCATAGCTGAGCAAGCTCTCGCCAAGGGGAGTCCATCGTCGTCAAACGCAGCTCATGACCGTGCTCGAGCTGAGGAGGCACTATGGTGCATAAGGTATCCCACGCAGGAGCAAGAACACGCCCCTCGGGCTGTGGGCGGAATGCGCCATCGTCAGGCAAGCCAAAATAAACATTGATCGCCCGAGCACTGAAGTCGAGATAGCGACCACGAACCCATACCCGAGATAGGTCGTCACCCTCCCCGAGACCGCCAATGTTGGCGATAACCTCCATAGCCAGATAACCGGAGGCAACGCCCTCGGGATGACGTGCAAGACCGGTCCACTGCAAATACTCCAAGACTACACTGACCCTGTCATCGCCCAGATGATGAGGATATATGCCTCTCTCAGGGACATAAGCCATGTTTCGACGAAGCTCGTCGAAATAGAAGTCCTGGGCAGCCCTCGTCCTAAACCGGAACCTGTCGTGCCGGTGAGGACGCACCTTGTCAGGGAGACCCCTGAGTCTCGGGCCGCGCTGCTCCTCATCCTCCTCTGGCACGCTCTCGTCGAAATCAGGCATCGCCGGAGCGGCATGGCTGGGGCCAGCCTCATCAGCAACTCGTCTCCTAGTCCTCGGAGGACACATGAGAGACGCCAAAACGACCCACAAAAAGAGCAACATCCTACAAATCATCCAATGATCCAATACCAATCATAAGACTAAATTCCACACAAAACTCTAGCAGGAATACGTAAGGGACATCAATATAATCTTCCAAGGTGACTACGCCATAAGAACATCAAATCCTACTGTTCACTAAGACAAACCGGAAGGTAATCTGGGCAAAGGATGTGCTCACAATAATTCCCAAAACCTTTGTGGCATTTCGTCGAGCACGTTATGTGCGCAATAAACCAAAACCTAAGTTACTAACAAACACACGGAAGATTGCCCACAAAATGAAACAATCACTCTAATAACAACACAGCATTTCCTTACAGCACCAAACAACAAGGAAACGAACTAATAATCACACCCCAATAACAACCAAACATCAAAAACTTCATAGCTTTTCTAAGGATTCAAATCCAACAAGAATTTGCCAAAAACATAAACACATTATGGCATAAATAAAAGCAAGGCAACAAGAGTAACAACAATTACCACGTACACTTGCTAATTTGCACAAATCAAGCCTAAAAATAACAAACCCCCAATTTTTGTACATAAACCCTAATTCCTAAATCTCTTCACAAATCAAGTCATTCAAAGCATAAAAATTGAAATTAGTAAGTGGGTTTAGTAGATTCATACTTTGGTGAGTGAAATTGAAGTCGAAATCAAGCAAACGGGAAGGTAACTCGCCGGATTTAGAGAGAATTGGGGGTGTGGTCTCGAGTGGGAAATGGGGGAAGTGGCTCGCGCGGAGCGCAACCCTATTTTCTCGAACAGGGGCAGCCGCGCGCTCGCCGCGCGCTGAAGCCCCATACCGCGCGGCCACCGCGCGGGACCCGGAGGGAGTTTTATTTTTTTTCCTGTCTTGCTTAATCTCTTTTGCTATAAACCCCTCACTTAACCCGAGCATACATTGGCGGTGAGATACAACGACATGGGGTATCACCGACATCATTCCTGACAAAGACAGTGGAATTGCCTCGCATTTTCTTTTTGTAAGGCAACAGAAAACCCTCGGGACGAAGAAAACATAGGAACCATAAGAAATCCTGTGAAGAGTGAGAAACCGCTTATTGACTAGCGTCACCACCCCAATTTGCTCGTGTTCACGATGTATTCCACGTCTCCCAATTGAAGAAGTATGACCACGATCCGACCCATGTACTCCAACTGGAAGAAGTCGAATTTGAGGATGACTTGAGTTACGAGGAAGTTCCGGTGCGAATACTTGACACAAAGGAGAGAGTAACGAGGAATAAGACCGTGAGAATGGTCAAGGTCCTTGGGTCCAACCACGAGACGGAGACGGCAACGTGGGAGTTGGAGGCCGACATGAAACAACGTTACCCTACCCTCTTCCAAGATGAACCGGCCACAGTTATGGGGACATAACTGTATTCTTAAGGGGGGGAGGATGTAACACCCGAGAAAAAAAAACAAATTCAAATTGTTTTGAACTACGTCATGACTTGATCCCTTCACAGGGTACGTAGGCAGCTTGGAACTAATTTCTAAGTTCAGTCACAAAATAAATCACAAATTAAATCATAAAATAAATCACGAGATAAATCACAAGATCGATCGCAAGGATGATAGGAGGGGTTGGAACCAATTTAGACTAGACTAATTAGGGCACGGAAATGTTACGAGCGATAAGCCGAACTCGTAACAAGTTTAAGGTAAAGATTCCGAACTGGAGACGACCCGAGGAGTCGAGCTAACATGTAGAGGGTAGAAAACCGATTGAGGAAAGCAAGGAAAGACCCGACGGAACACGCGAACCGCCGAACCTGCCGGTCCGGCCGGCCCGCGCCCGCCGCGCGGCCACCGCGCGGACGGAGGCGTCGCGACTCCAGGCCAGGCCACGCGTGCTCCGCACGGGCAAAGCCGTAGGTGCGCGTCACCAGCGCGCCAGAGGTGCAGAAGGTGTAAACTTTCCTCCCATGGCGATTTTCTTGCCAAAATTAACACCCCCTTCGATGGTAATCGGATCTCAGCCTTAGGGAAGGCTTAAAAATAACCTATGGGCGTCCCATCCTCATATTTTTCAGAAACTAAACCGTAGACACTCCCAAACTTCCTCTTCAAGCCAAAACTCCTCCGAACTCACTTTCCGGCGAGCATTCCGGCGACGACGAGGCGAAAGGAACCAAGCCTTGCCCTCTAGACTCTTGGTAAGCTATGATTTAATGTTTTAGTTCATCCATACCACTTAGAAACTCGAAATCTAACCCTTTTCCTTTACTACGATTTCACGTCGAAAAACGAACAAAAAGCGATCGGAGAAGTTGGCCGTTCGTCGCAACCCTAGGACGCCCGGAAACCCATTCCAGTGACTCAAATCTCTAACTAAGTAAGTTAAGACCTTACTCACAAATATTTGTGGTTTATTGTTGTTTAAAACTCGAGATCTAGACCCGTAACAAAAATCGATTTTCCAAAACTCTATTTTCGTCCAATTTCAAAAACTCGCCTAAAACTCGACCTTCGGGAATTCAAACCGAAAACTTTTCAACATAGATTTTCTTCATAAGACTTTAATCTATCTTGTGTCTAAATTTCAGCCATTGACATTAAGATTGGCTATCCAAAATCTCGCCGTAAACTTTCTGTGACAAACCGAACATTTGAAACCGTTGACAGATTTCATTACTCGACTTGATGCATGTTTTTCACCCGTTTTTAGAATGATTTAACTTTGCATTTCTAAACAAAAGTTGTAGA
The DNA here is from genome assembly GCA_030278955.1 of Hygrophila difformis. Taxonomy (NCBI): domain Eukaryota; kingdom Viridiplantae; phylum Streptophyta; class Magnoliopsida; order Lamiales; family Acanthaceae; genus Hygrophila; species Hygrophila difformis. Next base: position 37,194,050 of record JAOANR010000002.1, on the reverse strand, counting down.
TAAATGTGTCTAGATTATGAATATAAAATTTCATGGATTTTGGAGTTCATTTGATATGTCAAACGGCCGAATTTCAGAACCTGTTTTAAGCGACCTTTTGAGTCCGCACGTGTACAGCGTGTTGTGGTCGATTTTTGAACACCCTAAATTCATTATTTCTAAATTCTTAAAACATGAAAGTTGTTCCTTAATGGTGTATCTCCTGTAAAAATTTCGGATCAATTGGCTTTGAAATGAATTTTTAATCGGCGTCGCACGAACCTGTGGCGAAATCAGTTTTTGAGACAGAAATTATCTTTTGTGAAGAACTCAAATTTTGACTCACTTCGGAACCTTATTTCCAAAAACTTAAAACATGAAAATTGTTCGTGTGTTTGTTTTTGAGCTACTGCGTAAATTTCAGAATTTTTGGTGTAAAAATGAATTTTTAATTAAGAAAGGCGTAAACTGCGTCAAATCAGATTTTTCGAACTAGAGAAAACTCGAACTATGAAACGCGATATCGAATCTTTTGATCACTTGAAATAAGAACTTTCGAAAAATCCCGTGCACTAGGCTGAGCCAATCTTCATGCTAATCATTATCTTTGAGACTGCCTCGTTAGTGGTCTCCTTACTATCTGGATTGCCTCGTTAGTGATCTCGCGCGCTGTGTTTTGGATCGCCTCGTTACTGGTCCTACTATCTTTTGAGAGTGCCTCGTTAGTGGTCTTCCATTGTTGTGGACTGCCTCGTTAGTGGTCCTATGTTGAGATTGTCTCATTAGTGATCTCCCGGTATGGTGTCCTCTTCTTAGTTTACGGGATAAATTATAAAAGACTTGTGTGAGTGTTAATTACGCTTAAATCTTATTTACCATGTTTTTAAATTATGCATTTAAATTACGTCATTAAATTATGCCTTTAAATTCCGCTTTTAAATTAAGTCTTTTAAATTATGCATTTTCGTCTTGGATAAATTAATCATGTTTTCCGCTGCGAATAAAATATGGATTTTTAAAGTAATGCATGACAATGGAATCTTTGGATTTAAACACATGTAACCCCTTAAATTGTTAGTTAGGGATTAACTTACTCGGTATATTTTTATACTGATAAACCGTTGTCATTTTTCTTTTACAGAGTATGTCGAGTGACGCATTGCATATGCACTTGGGGGAAACCATTATGGACATTTTAAATTCTGCATCGTACTGTTTTTATCGGGTCTGTTAAACCCGAGGATTTGGCCATGTTGGCCGTGATTTATTTTCCGCTGCATTTACTCTATTTAATTTCGCGCATGATGATTATTGCTATCGTATTTTGAATTAAGTATTATAAATTTCCGGACTAAATCTTGAATGTTTTAAATCTTTTACATACCCACAAGCCTTGCATTTCCTTAGTGAGCTCGGGAAGCCGTGTCTTGCTAGGGAGATGTGGCGGTGACATGCCGGCCTGGGTTATCAAATCCGGGGTGTTACAGTATCGGTTATCTCTCTTCATTGTGTGGTATTTCTATGTATTCTTTTTTTGCGAAACAGCCAACAAAGGTTAGAAAAGAAGGAAAAATAAGTTCAAACAGATATAAGCATCCAAACTCTCTTAGTAACGAGGGAACCAAGTGCCTGAGGCATCAGCTGCAAGGTGAGGCTTCACGGGGTCCGGAGGGAAAGCCCAAGTCGTATAGAATAACTCACTTTCAGCGCCCAATTTCGCGAGACAATCCGCCACTCCATTCCCTTCACGAAGAATGTGATCAAACCCACAGAACACGAACTGTTGCTTGAGGTCATCAATCTTGTGGATATATGCAGAAAGCCAATGACTGTCATTAACTTTAGAGGTAATCAGCCGCAAGGCTTCTTTCGAATCACAAAGGCATCGGATTTCCGAGACACCCCTATCAAGAGCAAGTTGTAGGCCTCTCATAATCCCCACCGCTTCGGCTTGGACGACAGAAACATCCCCAAGGAACCCGGAGACACCTCCTAGCCATCCTCCCGACTGGTCCCTCAAAACCGCACCATAACCTGCCCTTCGACAGCCAGCAAGGTAAGACCCATCAGTGTGTAATAAGGTTCCACTCCAATTGCCCATGTTCCAGCAAATCAGTGTGTATTTCTATGTATTCTGAAACTGCTATTGAATAACAAGTTGTTCTCCATTCTCTGTCAAATTTCTCCTTCGTAAACCTCTGGTAGCAGCCTTTTGTTGTTAATTTTTCCAACATAAACTGTTGCACTCATTTCTTGCTGCGGAACGACACAACGGAGGACGGAAGGTGTCCCAGAGACGATGAAGACGTCGACTGTTGATCGGAGAAAATTTGAGGGTTTTCTGGAGGTGGTTGGCCGGCTGTTGGATTTCTTCACCTGAGAAGAGGCCGACATTGCAGCGGCTTGAGTGGAGGCTATCGAAGATGGTGGCGGGTGCCAGGCAGCGGAGGTGGCCATGATGAAAGGATTTTGGGAGGTTTCGGGACAGAAGCTTCTTGAATGGATGATGATCGGAAGTGGCGATTTTTGCGACAGGATTCCGATAAAGGTAATCGGCGTGGTAAGGACAAAAGCCATGAATTGATGAGGTTAATGGTATTTGATGTTGATGATAGAGGCTGCCGGAGATATGAGGATGGGTATGGAGCAATGAAGATGTGGGCGGTGATGGCCGAATAAGATCGCCGGAGTTCATGAGCCTTTGATGGCAACGGAGTTGCAGGTGACGAATGTTCAAAATTTGGAGGAAGAAGATATTGAAGTGGGTCCCGCACGCCTTCCTTGTTTGACTTGTTGACCAATCATAAGATTTGATTTAAATTTGTGTTGTAGCTCGAACACCTTCATCAAATGCTTAATCAATTTAATTCAATTTTCCGGTATTATCATGCATTTTCTACCAAATTATGTTTAATTTGTTTAATTTTATTGCAAATTAATTTCATCACAAAAATATAAATTTTTTGTTTAATTTACTCGCTCGATTATACGAATTAACCTAAAATGTGATTTTATTCTTATGTTCAGGACACGAAAATGGATGACAATAATAGTCAATTTTGACTGTAATCAACATTCTCACATTTAAAATCAATCGTCCCCGAGCAATCAGAACTTGTGTTTCTTGAAACACGAGGTCTGCAAAAGAATCCATTTGAGTGGCCTCACAAATCTTTCAATCTTCTCAGGCTAATTAAATCAAAAACTCATGCTTAAAACAATCTTAGGCTTTTAGTCAATCCGAACAACATGATACGGCAAACTCTAAACAAATCCCTTAATTTTTCATGAATCTCGTGTTTAGCAAAAATCATTGGCTTTATTTTAGAAATTTGATGATTAGAAAGAATCTGCCTCACATTTAGTAAACTAGGAAAAATCACTCACTCTCGGAACTGGTTTCAATATGTCACACATAATCAATGTATTTGAATTGTCCCATGAGCTTGAAAGTCGGCCACATCTCCATCTACTCATTCCTTTAAATCAAGATCATGAGGTCTTTGAGTAGGGTTATAGCGGGGCATACGTTTATGATAAGTTGGTACGGATGGGATTAGACGTGGCTTGAAATATGACAAAAATGATTAAAATGGCATTTTGATTAAGAACAACTTTTCCAAAAAAAATTTCTTCTTTTCTTCCAAATGTTCTCTATGCCATAAATTTTGGTAGACTCCCAATTACTTATTTCTGGCATAATCGAATTTTTCTAAAATCTTCATCATACCTTGCTCTTCTCTTTTCTTTTTCTTTCTTTTATGCCATAGGCTTGAGTGAATTCCAAATTGCATGCTATTGGCATAATAGAATTTTTCTTTTCTTTTTTATTGTTTTTTTTTTGACAACTCTAATTGCTGCTTGTCTTTTTCTTTTCTTTTTTTTCCTTTCTTCCTCTTCTTTTTATTTCCTTGCAGCTTTATTTTTCTCCTTTCTCATGCTCTTCGAAAATTTTGTCTCCGTTGTTCTTTTGAAGTTTATTTGCCATTAATGATTTTATTCTTGTCATGGGGATCAGATTGTTGAAGGTCTTCAAATAATAGGGATTGGGCTAATATAGTAGCTTACCAAAGAAAATAGGCTTTCAGGCTCAGCGGAGTTATTTCTAAAGGAAAATTTTCAGGTAGTAATCCAAGCAGAAGGCCAAATAAAAATTGGTTAACTAGATGCCTCAATCATGCTCTTGATTCGCAGGATATGGCATGATCATGAAATGGTCGTTCTCTCAATTTCTAGTGTCCTTCAATATACATGATTTCACTCTTCAAAGAAAAACAACAAGTGTTGTCACTTGCGGCTTAAATCTCACTGGTTTGGAATTTAATCAAGTCATCATCTTTCATCAATTTCACCTTTAATAAATGCTTATACTTTGCTCAATTAATTTAAAGGACCGCAGAGTCATTAATTCGTTCTAAGTAATTATATCATGCCATTTTTCTCAACATATTACCTTTAAAAAAAATAAAAAATCTTGCACTTATTCTCAATTTTTCTTAGCCTAATTAAATTTTCAAGATTCAATCATTGGCCATGGATCTCAGATATGCCTCCTAAATGCAAAATATGAGGCAACTCTACCCTAGAAAGCAGTACATGGTTCCACTATAGCATGCACGTCGCACTACAAAATACGAACAAAATGGAAGGAATGAAATTACTACTAATCTAGAAAACAGGGAAACACATTGGGTGCCCGGGCCATTCTCACTTTTAGAGCTTGACTCTAAATGAAGAATTTAAAATTTTCGTGCAATCAGACGCACTATTCGAGATTTAGTTGTGAGAATGGGAGATCCCATTCTCACATTTAGAGCTTGACTCTAAATGCGAATTTTGAATTCTTGGACCAAGTGGTAGGACTTGGTTCGTGGCAAGACAATTTTTTTAAAAAAAAAATTATCCTAACATGCTCCTAAATGATCACATATTTTTCTGAAATTAAATATGCAGCAGAATATGTCTCATTAATTTTGAACTCAGCTAAAATTGTTCCGTTTTGAATTTCTTCAAAACCTGAATAACTTTCCACTGTTTCAAAACTAATTTGACTAGGAACCTGGATGATGATCTTCTTTTTGAGAATTGTTCCCCTTGAATCCTTCAGTTGTTTATGTTCCGAAAGACCTTTCAATGACTCATTTCCCTCGCTGGTTGCATGCTTTCGTTTCCTTACGGAGACGATAAGCAGTGCGTTCAATTTCATGATTAAGGGGTATGATGGGTGACTTCAAGGATCGTCTATTCATCAACAACTGCAAGCATTAATAGTACCTGCGCAAAAATTTATAGTCAGTAATGGGTCAGAAAAACAGAATGAAGGTTATAAAATAGTGAGTAATCGGGAGTGTAATTCTTTAACAGAAAGGCGTTTCATCCTCCCCGACAACGGCGCCATGAAACTTTGACAGTTCTTCCACCACTTTTAAGTTTGGTTAAAAGAGAAATTGATTTTTCGCTATCCTTTGAAATAATTGAGCTAAAATGTGGGTGGTTAATAATTTTAGAAGTTGTGGAAGACTGTGCACCGAAAGCGCACGATTGTCAAAGTTGCAGTAATTTATAGGTAAGACCGGATCGTTTCACTGAAGGATGTGCAATAGAAGCAGGGCCAACGTCGTTCTGCTAAATTTTCTACTCGGTCACTCACATTTTATTGTTTGATTTTCCTAACATTCTAAGGTTGACGGAATTTAATATCTATTCTAGAAAGCAATGAAAATATGCAGACAAACTCTTTTACCCAAACTAAAAGCTGACTCACTAGCAACGGTCGAACTTGGGATGCAAAAACATCTTTGGCAATAGCCAAAGGATTGGGCACCTAGCTTCACTTTTCTTCCACCATTCCAAAAGATTGAAACTTTGATTTGATCTTTGTTCAATCTCATCGGCTAAGTACTTCTCCACTTCATTAGAAATCTCTTGAAGTTGTTCTTCCTCATTTTGCACTTTCATATCATCATATAACTCATCCCAAATACCACCCAACCCCTTTTTTGAACCATCTTCATCATCATGCACCATTTGCATAGTTTGACTCTCATCAATTATAACATCATTCGTTCCCTTATAATCACTCCAAAAAGAGACCAAATCCTGCTTAACCTTATGAATAAATTCCTCGGTGTTTCTACCTCCCAATTTTTTGATGCAAACCTTGAGCATTTGAAGTTTGTTTCTAGGATCTAAAATATTGGCAACAAAAACCAATGGATTCACATTGTCCCAATTACCCCAGTACTTCTCAAATTTCAGAATCATTGAAGATGCAACTTTTTGAAGAACTAGGTCAGAATCATCCATAATTTTTTTCTCAGTCTCAAGTTGTAATGCAACCAGGGATTGGTATATAAATTGGGAAGTAGGAGTTTTTTATGCACTTAATTCTAAAATGACATCATAAAACTTCTTTCAAAAGTGTGCAAAAGCTCTACAATACTCCCAATCTATCTCACTTGGTAGCCCCATCCTCACTTTCCCCTTATCATTCTTTCCCATTATCATTCTTTTCATTCTTCTGCCATTCTATCAAACTCCCTTCTATACTTCAATGCAACTTCAAGCATTTTATAAGTTGCATTCCACCTAGTTTTGACATCCATGGGGACAGTTGACATATTAGAAAACTTGGCAAACACAACGAATTCTCTAAATTTATTCAATCTTGAAGGAAAAGAATGAATGAAATTCACAGAATTCCTTATGGTTTTAATTGAGGATTCTAGCTCTTTCAAACCATCCTTAACAATTAAGTTATGTATATGACAAGAGCACCTCGAATGCAAGTATTTCCCTTGAAACAATAAAGTGTTCTCACTTTTCATTCTTTTTTTTTTCAAATAATCAATAGTAGTATCATTAGAAGTACCATTGTCAACTACTATTGAAAAGACTTTTTCGATGCCCAATCCCTTAAAAAACCTCAATCAACTTTCCAATCTCTTCCCCCACATGACTATTGATTTTGGTGAAATTAATAATCCTTTTATACAAATTTCATTCACTATCCAAAAAGTGGGTTGTAATCACCATATAATTGATATTCTGAATAGATGTCCAAGTATGGCTTGTAAGACTTACCCTTTGGCCAGCAAGCGCATCTTTAATCCTCGCCTTCTCTTTTAAAAATAGATCATAAACCATCCCTACAAGTAATAAATAATAATAATAATAATAATAAAAATAATAATAATAAAAATAATAATAATAATAATAATAATAATAATAATAACAAAATTAAAGTTAGTAAACAGCCTGCAATATAAAACAAAAAAATGGCAAAGAAATAATATAAATTATACCTGCAATTTTCCTTCGATCTGGCATTTTGAACCTCGGTTGCAATTCGAAAACCCAATTTTTCAAGCCTTTCCCTTCAATAACTCGAAAGGACACTTCATCACTGATCACATATTCTGCAGCCTTAATTTCACACCTTTTTTTGATTAAATGTATGCATAACTAATGTGCTTCCTTGCGTATGCACTCATTTATCAACATAGGCTGACTTTTCTCATCCTTACTTCCTTTATACATTGGACTTGATTTGCAAATGATTCTTTAATCCACTAGTGCTATCATAAGAAATTGGGATCTCTATTTTACAATAGTTACAAGTCCCAATTGGTTTTTTGCTCCCATCTTCCGTCAATCGAGTCCCTTTTGTACAATAACTCCAATATGGACTCCTTGTACCTTTAGGAATATTGGGTAGGTTTTTCGAATCATTTCTTCTTCGCCTTCGGCATGTAATCTCATTATCATTATCATCATTCAATTCTGAATCTGCTGTGGGTGGTGTTTCAGATTGAGATGGAGTTGGAGCAGTATGGGAAGACTCGGATTCCATCCTGAAAATAACAAGGAAAATTTCAGAATCAGTCTAAGCAATGGAACCAATACTGTAGCCTGTAGGCATAAGGATTTTCTGATTATCATCATGTAATCTCTTTTTCACAAAGTGAGTACTGAGTATTGGAAAACACATAAGTCTCAGAAAAATCAAATAAGCATTGTATGAACATCTTGTAGCCTTATCATACCAGCAACTAATCACTCTAAAGAAATTCGTCCATCATAGAAACCACAAACAGAGTGAGAAAAAGGAACATCGGCAATTAACAATTAACAAACAGATCCATAAGGGTAAATGCAGGCACAAGAAGAAATGTAAGGAGCTAACAGGATGTTCGTTACTGTGATCCATAAGAGTAAACGCGGGGAGGCACAAGAAGAAATGCATGGTAAACAGATCTAGAATTTGTACCTAAATGCACAAGAGTAATCTGTAATCCAGAAGAGACAAACCGCACGAGAAGAAATGCAGGGAGGGGTAACTAGCACGAAGAGTAAAGATGCACAAGCACAACGGCGGCCGACAAATTTGGAACTTGGAAGAATGAAGAATCGATGGAAGAGGGAAATACGGGGAGGGGCGGAGGGCTGACTGAACGATGGAAGAGGCAAACGCAGCCATGCAGGGAGGGGCGGAGGGCTGACTGAATGATGCAAGAGGCAAATGCAGGAAGGGACGGAGGGCACAAACCAGGGCACGATAACAAACTATTGAGAGTTGGGTTGGAGTTTGGACTGTTGGAAAATGGGCTTGGCTTTTAAGTGTCGGACACTTGGGCTGATGATTAAAGAATTTTAAAAATTTAGAATAATATTAAAATTAGTATTTCGGTATAACGGTATACAGAAATATCGAAAATTACAAAACCTCCATACCGTTGCCGTACCGATTTTTTCGGTATACCTAAATTTCGGTATTTCGGTAGTTTTCGATACGGTAAACTCGGTATACCGAGTTTTCGATAATTTTTGCCACCCCTATCAGCGGATGCTCCACAATTAAATTGGCGGCTGCCTTCAGCAGCCACTCCACCGCCTTTTTTAGGCTGATCGTACCCTAATCGATCCTGTAAATCATATAATCGAATAGCAACGTTCCATGATAGCCTCATGCGCCATCTCTAAGCCCCTTAATTAGAGGTCAGAACTTTGTTGTGCCAATCTTTTCCGTCAGAGGCTCGCGAAACCCTAACAATTCTCGACGAGGGCCAACTGTAGAACCGCCCTAGGCCGCATATTGGCTCTCCCAAAAAATCCCCAAATTGAATAATTTTGGAGCATGTGACTCGCCGAATCAGCCAATTAGTCGAATCAATTGTTTGACCTTGCTAATCCTATGTCCATGTCAGTGCTGAAATGAGATTATAGGGTCATAGGATTAAATTGGCAAGATTAGCGTGTATAGAGGTTTGATTAGGCTAATAGGAATTTTATGGGACCAATTAAGAAACGAGTCAAACCTAAGGAATCATTTGGGTTATTTTTCCATTAAATTGACTATACATTTAGTAGTTAATTCCTTTTAATTCGTTGGACATGGCCGGGTGGTGCACTTGGAAGATTGATTACTGATTAAAAGATGAATTAATTGTTAAACTTTTAATTTTAAATTTAATTTTTTTTCAACACTAAATAATACTGTATTTGGAAATTCTCAGTTAAAATTTCTTTTACAAAATAAAAATATTCTATTCGTCCAAAATATAATGTCCTTTAACCTTTTGATTCATTGTTTAGCTTTAATTTAATTTTATTGCAACTTGCAAGTACATAGTATATAAAAGAGCATTTCCCAAGAACTATACATCAATTATACCAAAACTTTTCCCTGGCTGCGGCAAAAAAAATTATACCAAAATTTTAAAATTAGTAACTAAACTAATTTTTTTTGTAAATAATAGACCCCAACTTTATCTTTATCTATCTATATATATATAAAAGTAATATAGTCAAGTTTCCCCCCACTTCCCCACCCCCTTTTTTCAACAATCACATTTAATTCATCTAACAATGTTTAATCCTAAAATTTTAATATTATATATTGAAATATCCATAAATATATATTAATATCCAATATTAATTAATATACGTTTAATATAATTCTTTTATCAATATTCATCAATATCCTAACAAACTCTTAATAAAATATTATAATATCTTTAACTAATTTAAACTATTATATATTTTTAGAAGATCACGTCAAATTTGATTCTATTCATCTATATCTATATTTATATCTATATCTATATATCTATATATCTATATATATAAGTAATATAGTCAAGTTTTCTTCGTCTTGCTATTCATGTAAGATTTTCTTTACTCAAACGTGAATATTAGTGGGTTTTTTTTGTTTTTTCTTATGTACTATTAAATATATATTTCTAATGATTTTCCAATGACTTTTACAGGATTACATGTTGTAATTTAAGATTGCAATTAAGTCATACTCTACAAATTATTTTTATGATTCTTCTTTGTATACTACTCAAAATCTTTGTATATCATGAATCTATTTTATGTTGATTTTTTTATTGTTTGTTTTTTTCTTTATTCAAAATTTGAAAAAAAAAACTGAAGAGAATAAATTTGGAGATATTTCCACTTTATTTTTTATTGATTATTTTTTCCATTTTGTTAATAGATTATTCCCTTTTTGACATCTTTCCTTTTGGATACATTTTTTTTACATATTTTTTAATTTATTTAAGTTCACTATAAAGTAGAAAACAATCATTATTTAATTGAATTCGGAAAGATTGGGAATAATCTAATAAATTGGATAGGGAATGATTTAAATTAGTTGTTTATTTTTTCCCAACTTTTTATTTAGCATAGTGATTTGTTATTATTTCAGAAGATCTCAATCTAATTTTGAATGGTTGATATATATATATATATATATATAAGGTGGATACCCATCCTATATTTTTAAGAAATTATTAATTAATATAAACGGTATAATAACACTACATAAATTAAAAAGATTTCCTATGATATACATCTTTTAACTTCGTCTAATGAATAAATATAGTACTATATATTTGTATAATATATATACTTATAATTAGGGGTGAAAGGGTACGGTCAATATCAGACCGATCCGATACTGTATCCGATTATATTCGAATCCGAATCTGTATCCAACTATCCAGCCAAATATTTCAATAGTCGCATCCAAATTTGAATCTGTAATTTAATATATGCATTCGTATTTGTATCCCAAAATATCTGACCTTATCTAAAAACTGATAGGATATTATCCAGATTTTAAATATGGATATCCGAATATATTAATATATTATTATTTATTAATGAAAAATTATCAATCATTATAACAAAATATAAAATTATTACTCCTATATAATTATCAAATTTTCAAAAAAGATTTAAAATTATCCGATAATCTGTATCCAATTAAATCTATATCCGACATGTATTTGTATCCGGCATATCTATATTCGATCCGAATCCGAGAAAAAAATGTGGGATAATATATATTCGTATCCTATACTATCTGATCATATCCATACCGTTTTCATCCCTACATATAATATAATACTCGAGATTCAATGCAAGGAATAAAAGTGCTTTAGTGGAAGTTTTATACCCTTAAAAGCATTTATATATGGTAATGTAACATTTATTATGAAACACCCAAAAAAAGAAAGTGTAACACTTAAAAAAATGGAGGAAGTATAATATAGTATAATATGATAATTATATATTCATGATTAGATTTGCATTAGTCACTCCATATGTATGTGAACAATGTTCTAAAATTATTAACATTATTTTGTGGGAAGCTGACGCCAAATAACAAATTGAAAAGAAAATAAAGGGAAAAAAGAGCAACAAAAAGAGGTGTCCAAAAGTAGAAAGGAAAAAAAGAGCTAACACTTTGGCTCTTGGGAACCATACGCCGGAAGAATCCGCCGCTAACACCCTGTGCGTGAAGTCTGGGGGGAATGTCCAAGTAGTGTAGAATTCTTCTAAAGATGCACCACATTTTGCTAGACAATCCGCGACCATTTTACACTTGCAAAGTACATGATGAACTGAACATCGGTCAAAGACGTCTCGCCAGGTGCGGGAGGCATGCCATTGGTCGAGTAGTCCAGTAGCATTATTAGTGTAATATATAATAATAAATTAACATATAAAATATAAAATGGAGTTAAAATTATATCTCGGATCAGGCAAAAATGTATTAATATAAATTAAATATGTAAAATCAAATTGATTATGGGCTAAGAGGATGTTTGGATGCGCGTTTTAAAAAGTGTTGCAGCATTTAGATAAGGATAATCAGAAAATTGTTGTAACAAAACATGCTGTAGAAAATTAAGTGTTTGGATGAGCTTATGTTGTTTCAAATCGCAATAATCAGATAATCATGAAAAAGTGTTTGGATTTGTATTTTTCATTACCTCAAAAGGCAACAATATGGTAAAATATATTTTTGGCTACACACAATTTTCTTGCAGCATCAAAGTGGGGCTGCAAGAAAATAGCGTTTTCATTCCCTCAAAAGGCAAATAATAGATTATTGGAAGTTAGTACAAAAACAGAATTAACTGATTATTTGCGTTTTGCAAACGCAATAATCAGATAATTCTGCCCAAAATGCACAAACAAACGCCCGCTAAATCAATAAAACAACAATATTAGGAAAATAACTTAATTGACAAAGTTGCTAAACCACTTTGTCACATTTTTTCTCAATAATGTGGTCAGAAAATTAGCATGAACCAAATTTTTTGAAGAAGCCATTGAAGGTCTGGAAAGGGTGGTGGGAGCTCATGCCACACAATTACAAAGGGAACAAAGGGAATGGATAGGGGACCGGATGGGGATTCGAACCCCTCAACCTAAAGGTTGGGAGTTGGGGGAGTTACCACATGATTAAGTCTCCAACCCCGCATGAACCAAATTTTATGTAATAAGTACAATATTTGAATTTTTGAAATCTTATCTTATTTTAAAATTATATATATAAATTTTACCGCGCATTGCGCGGGCGGGTATGCTAGTTATAGTATAAAGTAAGTTTTTTCACACACACACTTTCCCTCCACTTTTCATCCCCCTCTTTTCAACAATATCTCTCACACACTAATAACCTTATTCAATACTCTTTATATACTAAACCCTACATATTATTTCTCTTCATTTCTCCTATAAATATATGCATTATTATCCTCCTCAAAATAATCTCCATACTCATCTCCCACATATCTCTTCATCTAATATTTCTCATGGATGCTTCATTACATGCTCATCTCCCACATATCTCTTGTCGCGCGCTACGCCGCGCGGACATTGGCGACTTAAATTTTGTAATGAAATTATAATTCATAAGAGGGAGGCGTTAAAGATAAAGAAATAAATAACTTCCAAGTTTGTATATACAGAGTATAAAGACCTAATGATATCACTATGGAAAACAATCATACTGCTTGCAATAGAGAGCACCATCAACCTTTGTGCGTTCATTAACATTCGTGAAATGTTAATTTAATTCTCAAGGAAAGAAGCACCTACCAGAAGAATCCATTCTAGTAAAATGTAGCAAAAGTATAAGTAACTATAAAATCCCAACAAATGTAATATCATCAATGTCCCATGCGGCTTCCGGGGGCTGCTTGCAGAAGCGGATGGTATCAAATCCCATTGCACTTCGTAAGCCAAACATGAATATCATGTTGTAAATGGTGCCCCAAAAGTTCATCCCCAGCATAATGTTCCACGCACTTTTCTTAGGATACCTGAAGAGTATATTGTCTATTTAAAAAATGGTCGTTGATACAAAGAGTTGTCATGATACAGTGAAGCAATGTAGCAATTTGAGCCAAATCAAGCAAGGTATAGTGAATAATTCCATTTCTAATGAGTATTCAAGTTTGAATTTTCGAAAGGGGTTAATGGGTCAAAATATTCAAGCTTTAAAAACTTTAATCAAAGAAAACCATTGCATCCATATTCCCATAGGTTAAACTTTGCAACAGCCTCAACAAATTCTCTACAGAAAAGTCATATTGGTAATAATGAGTATTTAAGTTTGAATATATGTGAGTATTTAACTTTGAATTTTTATGAAAGGGTTAACTGGCTCAAAAGATTCAAACATTTAAAACTCCAATCCAAGAAAACAACTATTGCATTCACATTCCCAAAGAAAGGTTGAACTTTGTGACCGTGCCTACAAATTCTTTGTAGAAAAGAAGTCATATTGGTATTTGGTAATAATGAATATTTAAGTTGGAATTTAGTGAGTATTTAACTTCGAATTTCCATGAAGCAGTTAGTGGGCTCAAAAGATTCAAATATTTAAAAATCTAATCCAAGAAAACAACTATTGCATCCATATTCCCAAAGAAAGGTTGAACTTTGCAACAGCCTCAACAAATTCTCTGCAGAAGAGAAGTCATATTGGTAATAATATCAATATAAATAAGCTAATCCCCATCTGCTGGAACTGGTTTCAGAAAAGAAACTCTATTTTACCTGGCTGTAATGGAATCCTGAGTTGCATTGGTGAATCCATCAAAAGCAAGGTTCAGACAACAAAGCCCATATCCAAGTGGAGCATTTGGATGTGCAAGTTTGCTTATTGTCTTCAAGCTGGTCTGAAGAAATTTTTTAAGAAAAATGATACAAACAAAACTAAATTCAGAATAGAGATTCCATCATTATGTCCAAATTTATATGGTGTGACTGACGAAGCTCCATCATCAAGCATCATTGTAGACTGAAAATTGTCTAATTTTGCACATGTCATCTTGTGAAAAAAACTTGTCTGCTTTTAAACATGATGAAAAATGCAGCACAGCAAAGCAACAGTGACAATTGGATTTGTACCTATAAATTTCGGGAAAAAAACCCAAATCGTCCCATATTTTCCAAAAATTTCCAAAAACGTCCCTTAAAAATTGAATTAACTTAATCCGTCCCATAATTTCCTTAATCCTAGCCAAATCGATCCCAACAGCTCTTAATTGCAGGATTAGGATGGTCAATGGTGGATTAGAGTGGTCAATGGTGTAAGAACCCGGTTCAATCCAACAATTAGAAAAGCGTTAACCCCCCCTCCCTCCCTGGTACCCCTCCCCGTTCACCCTCTCCAGTCTCTCACCCCCAGCCACCCAACCTCCGCCACCGCCGCCCAGCGAGGGCCGAGCCCAGCCAGCGCCTCCGTCTCTCCCTCGACCCTCTCCTTGCGGCTTGCGTCTCCCTCTCCCTCCTCATTCCACTAATATTCACAATTGGAAAACCTCCATATCTCAATCCGCATATCTCAATCCCAAATGTCAATACCCAAATTAAAAAGGGGAAAACACAAAACAAAGAAACAACTCAAATATTCATTGAATCCATATCACAATTGATATGCTAAAGAATCCAAAAAATCCCAATTTCTTACAATTACATAACTGAAAATGATGTCGATTGGTGTGCCCTAAATTGTATTTAAGCAATTGAAACATAAAAAATTCATACTGGCGGTGGTTGCTGGCAGGAGGGTGGCGGTGGTTGCTGGCGGTTGTGACTGGAGATGAGAGAGTGACGGCGACAGAAAGAAGGACAGGGGGCGAGTGGCGGAGTGGGCAGCCGGTGAGTGGAGATGGGTTTAGAAGACGGACGGCGAGCCGCGAGGAGAGGGCCAGTGGCTGGGCGGCGGCGGTTGCTGGCGGTTGTGGCTGGAGATGAGAGAGTGGACGGCGGTGGCAGATGGTTGGAGGCGAGAGAGGGTGAGGAGGAGAGGGGAGACAGAAGAGGGTGAGGGTGAGAGAGTGTTTTCATTTGGCATTTAACCAAACCGGATGGGAAGAGGGTTCTACAATTGAACCGGGTCCCAGAAAAACATTGAACCGGGTTTTCACACCATTTACCATCCTAATCCACCATTGACCATCCTAATCCTGCAATTAAGAGCTGTTGGGATCGATTTGGCTAGGATTAAGAAAATTATGGGACGGATTAAGTTAATTCAATTTTTAAGGGACGTTTTTGGAAATTTTTGGAAAATATGGGACGATTTGGGTTTTTTTCCCATAAATTTCTCTCAAGTAACATAAATTTCATAAGCTTCTTACCATCCTCAACCAAAGCCCTTTTCTTGTGGGCCTCAGAATCTCAACACCTCTTCGATTGGTATATCCTCCTGCAAACAAAATCCAAAATCAAACTCAAACAACTGAACAACAGATTCTCTCTTGTTCTTTTGTTGCACGCAAAATAAGATTCACAAACAATAGAAAATGTAGAAGGTGAAACCTAGGAGAAAGAAATCAAAGTATAAATTAAAGTTAACCCGGAGAGAAATCCTTATACGAATTGAAGATGCTGGTCGATGCTGCTAAGGCGGAAGGGAAAAAAAATATCTAAGAACCTAAATCCAAAAAATAAGAAGCAATAGGCTGTGGCCATAGATTTGTGTAGAGTTGAAAATTGAAGGCCGGAGTATGGCTTAATGTACAATTTAATTTGCCATAAAATTTACTACCATTTTAGGTTCATTTGGCCTAGCATAGTGCCACTGTTGAGACAATGGCATGTTATCTAACAATGCTTGATCTGTAGGAGCACAAACAAGAGAAATATTTAGACCATGATAAAGCACCAATAATAGAATAAGTGAATATTTAAAGTATAGCACTGGTTACCACAGCTTCATCCAGTAATGCCAGGCTCTTGTCCTCATCGCTTCCCATAGAAGCTTGATTGCAAACATAAGCACATATATAAATATGTGAAGAACAACTAAAAACCAGCATTTCAAAAGTGCTAAACCGTTAACAAATTAAGTTGTAGAAAATCATGGAAATGGAATGATTAGGAATCTATTCATTAAAACAGATATCAATCCTTATGCAAATATAATTAACCTTCAATTACAGTTCAATCGAAATGATTGTAGTAATTAACATCAAGCATATAAAAAAAGATCCAGACAAGCACCATAGATGGGAGAAAAGGCAACGAAATGCCACCACTTCAGAATGATGTATGTAAACAAAAAAAATTACATCCGAAATGAACAGCCAAATCCGAAATCCTGTGACTAAATCAATTGCGGAAACAGATCGATATACAAATTACAGAATCCGGCGGACGGCAGCTTGAGCCTCAATTTGAAAACACCAGGAAAAGATGAACGGCTATACATATAATTTACGGAAACTTAAGAAAACATATGAACCAATGAGATGTGCAACGAAACCCACTCTAAGACCAACTCCAATTGACCCTGATTGCAGGGTGGGGCTCCAACCCACACTGCAAAATTGGAGAAAGCTCCCTCTCAATTGAGAGGGAGCTACAGTGTCCCTCTCAATTGGAGAGAGCTCCCGGAACACTGTTCACGCCCGCTGGCCTCTTTTTCCTTCTAGTTTTGTTATTTATATTTTGACCCCAAGGGGTTGAATTATAATTATAAAGTTTATTTTAGTTTTAAATCTATATTTAAATTCTTTTTATTTTAATTATATTTTATTTTAGATTTAAATATATATTGTGTGTAATTATTATTGAAACTTATATTTAAATTATTTTATTTTAGATTTAAATATATTTTGTGTATAATTATTGTTGAATCACTAAATTTAAATATTAAACACTCATTAAATAATAATAATAA
Organism: Hygrophila difformis; assembly: GCA_030278955.1. Taxonomy (NCBI): domain Eukaryota; kingdom Viridiplantae; phylum Streptophyta; class Magnoliopsida; order Lamiales; family Acanthaceae; genus Hygrophila; species Hygrophila difformis. Next base: position 37,176,574 of record JAOANR010000002.1, on the reverse strand, counting down.
TAAAAACTTCTAAATTATAATAAAATGCATTAAAAAAACACAACATCAAATTAAGGATCTATTACGGAGTTGGGGACAGTAATACCCGAGATTTTTATCGGCGTACAAATGAATAAAATTAGTCTCTTAATCCGATCAAGGTCAAAATATCTCTGAGAAGAAGAAAATAATTTATCACAATAAATTATTACTCGGAAATGAAACGCCGATAGATTCAAAAATTCAAAATGGAATAAAAGAGGGAAAGAAAGCCCGAAGACATTCTATAAATCGAGTCAAAAGAATTGGAATTAAATTCAAAAAATAAAAGAATTTTAAATCCAAGAACCGTGAAGTCGGAAATGATTTAAATAAACAAATCATTGCTCGGGAGTAGAGCTGTAAATAGAACAAACAGTTCGTGAGCTGAGCTCGTTTCGACACGTGTTCGTTCATTAATAGCTCGTTCGGTAAGTTAAACGAACCGAGCTCAAACACATAATTTGGTTTGTGTGTTCCTTCGTTAAGTTCGTGAACAGTTCGGAATTCTTTTTTAATGGAATATATTATTAAAAAAATAAAAATTTTATCTAGTTGTCCTTTCTAGATACGAATACGAAACCAATTAGAGACGAAATAAATTTAAGATAGGAATTATAATCCGAGATTGACCCGAAAAATTGAGCCCGAGAACGTAGGAGGATAGAAGCCCGAAAGAAAGGAGAAAAGGCCTGACGGATTGCACGGCCCGGCCCGGACCGCAGCCCAGCCGGGGGCCGCGCGGTGGCCGCACGTTTTTGGCCAAATACCGCGCCAAGGGCGCGCCGTGTGACAACTTGCGATCATTTTGACGATTTCTTACCTTAATTTCGACCCCTGACTATGGAAACTCAATCCCAGGCCATGGTAGGGTATTAGGGACGAGATGGTGGTGATCCTTGGTCATAATGTCAGATTTCATTCAACCCCTTCCCCTCAATTTCTCTCCCAAAGTTCTCCCAAAACCGAAAGCCCCAAATCCACTTGTGTTCTTGAGTTTCCGACGACCGAATCCGAACAAGAACTTGAGAAGGAGAAGACAGACCCCTAGGATGTTAGTAAGTGGTTTTTGAGTTTTCCTACACCTTTTCAAATCCAAAAATTCGATCTAACCCTAGATTTTTACTTTCGATTCTGATTCGTGGCCAATGAAGAAAGAATCGTGTTGAGTAGATCCGTTCGTGGCAATCCGTGGATTCCGCATGACCCCGTGATGTCCTAGACATCACCCACTATAAGATAATTCCTTAAGTATCAATAACGGTGGCTTAGGATCGTTCATAACATTAGTTTTAATCAAAACATGAAAATCGAACTTAAAAGATTCACTTTTGCGTTTTTTCTGAGATCAAACGAGAAACCCTATTTTGAGAATCCGAAACAAAAAATGCCGAACTAGAGATTTGTGCCTAATATTTTAATCTAGGTTTTGTCAAAATTTCACGCATTTTCATCAAGATTTGGTACCCCAAAACCCGTCTGACATTTTCTGAGGTGATATGAATTTTTCGGAAATCTGACAGCATGCATAGCCGAACTTGGTGTGGATTTTTCTATCACTTCCGATCTAAACTAATCTTTGATGTAAAAATAAAAGTTTTAGATAATTATCTCAAGATTATTTCTGTAAAATTTCGTGAGTTTTCGTTAAAGTTTGGATAGTCAAAAATCATTTTGAACAGACTGTGTTTTAAAGGAAAAAGTTGACAGATTTGAAAGTTTGACTTCTTGGGCGTTTTTCTTAAGGATTCTTTCAAAACCAATCTTTGGAGTGAACATGAAAGTTGTAGATAATTATTTCAAGAATGTGTGGTTAAAATTTAGTGAGTTTTTGTTAACGTTTGGGTCGTCAAAATCGATCTAAACCGTCTGCATTTTTGAAACAAAAATATGACAGATTTCCTGTCCGAACTTAGTGAATTAATCTGATCTAATCCATAATATTTTCGGACAAAATGCTTCTAATAAATCTTATTTATTTTTGTTTCTTGTATGTGCCTGTAAAATTTCATAAATTTTGGAATTCATTTGCTATGTCGAAAACCTCTTTAAAAACTAGTGCGCTGTTTCTGAGATTTAAACAGATTTCACTTTTTGGAAAGATTGTAAAATTCAACTTGCTTACTCATCCAACTTCGAAAAACTTAAAACACGGAATTTGTTCGTTGAGATGTTTTTGAGCTACTGTTAAATTTTCAACTCATCTGACCTTGAAATGGATTTTTAAAAGAAAAAGGCGCGAACAGCGACCATATGGAGATTATATTTTGTGAAACTTGCGAAACTTGTTCTTGCCTTGCGGGTTCAATTTCCCTAGGTGTATGTTTTCCTGCGGGTTCAATTCCCCATGGTGTATGTTTTCCTGCGGGTTCAATTCCCCAGAGTGTATGTTTTCCTGCGGGTTCGATTCCCCAAGATGTGTGTTGATTCCTATGGGTTCGATTCCCTATGATGTATTTGAGTTCTTGCGGGTTCGATTCCCCTAATACGATTGTCCTTGATCATATTGAAACAATAGTAAAATAATGAAATATTCGTTATGCGAGGATAGATACCTTATCCCATGATCTTTAAAACTCTCCGTATTTAATAAATTTTTTTTGTTTATGTACTTAATATTTACGATACTTAAGAACTTGGTTGTGGCGTCCTCTTCTTAGTTAACGGGGAAAAATTAAAAGACTTGGAATTTATATTTATTTAATTATGTCGCCACTTATGCATTTTAAGTTATGTCTTTAAATTATGCCTATGCCTTAAGTTATTAACTTTAAATTTAATTTGGCTATGAGAATATGTGTATTAAATTATTGTCTAATATTTAGTCAAATTACATGTTCTAAAGATGCATGCTTAAAAGAAAGTATTTTTAATTTTTAAATTTTAAAACCCCTTTATTGCTAGATTAGGGATTGCCTTACTCAGTATTTTATATACTAATAAAAACTTTTGTTTTATTTTTCTTTTACAGAGTATGGAGAAATGGCATGAGCATACACGCATATTGGGGCTCGGGAATTAAATTAATGTTGCATTCTATTATACCTTAATTACTTACTGCATTTTGGCCATGTCGGCCCAAGTTATATTTCCGTTGCGACTTATTTTATTATGGTAGATGATATTATACTATTTTAAAAATTAAATCTTTTTGGGCTCGCTTTTGAATTAATTTTTGAAATACCTTTAGCCTTGCATCTCTCAAGTGAGCTCGAATAAAGTCGTGTCTTGCTTGGGAGGTGTGGCGGTGGCATCCCGGCCTGAGTTATCAAATCCGGGGTGTTACAGAGTGGTATCAGAGCCCGGAATATTTTTAAAGCTATTATTATTTTTAAACTATTATTATTTTTAAAACTAGTATTATTTTTAATTATTTTAAAACTATCACTTTTGGAGCCCAAACTTTTAACCCAAATTATTTTACTTATAAGTATTATTTTTCAAAAGTCCGAAATCTTGAGCCAAAAAATTGTTTTTAGCCCAACATATTTATTTACTAAGCCCCAAACATTTTTCTTAGTCCAATACAAACATTTTTCTTAGTCCAATACCTATACTTTTATTTGAGCCCAAGAAAATATTACTTTTGGCCCAAATATTTTACCCTTATTCTTTTAAAATTTATCCATGGAGTAAAATTATTTTTAAAGACCCATGGATAATTAAATAAATGCATTACATAAATTAAAATTTTATTGAGGGGTTTACATATGCATATACATACATAAATATTTGTGCTAACATTTTATATGAATCGTTTGTGATACATAACCTTCTCACTCTAGTGTTCGACTTGACCTTGAGTCTTGACTTAGAAGCGTTAGCGTGAGACTAATTGTGCCTTAGTTTTAGATCTTGATCGTCTATGCTTAGCATGCACATAACTATTCTCTGCCCTTTTCCAATAGATCTTCACCTAGACGATATATTATGACTTGTCGAGAAACCTAATAATGAAAATGATAAATGCGTACATTAACTCCCAACAGAAGATATGATACTTTAAACACCTCATAGCTCAACTTGAAGCTGACCTACAATACTTCCGAAATTTAAGAACGGCTGACTGTGAACGCGTAAATAACCTAGAGACCTAAGTTCAAAAACTTACCGAACGAAACGAAGCAACGATAGATAGGATCGAAGCCCAAGGAATGGATCTGCTCCACCTTACCGACATCCTAATACCATTCAATCACGTGGAGAATCATTTGGCGGAGCCGAGCCCGGTCCCAAGACCAACGGAGAAAGACCTGATGGAAGACACTACCAACGAGGCTTTGGGAGATTGAAGACGCTATTTATCTACCATTGCCTAGTTATTCCTGACAGGCCCAACCAGAATATGTAAACCCTGTAAGAGTTGTTTGAGCGATGTCTCAACAACCAGTAAAATACAACCAGAGGCAAATACAAGAAACAGAGTGCGGAATGAACAAAATAGGAACACAAGAGATTTGATCACCCAGTTCGATCCACTGATCTACATCTGGGGGCACCAAGCCAGGGATTCCACTAGATCACCATCAAACTGATTGAACGAGAGTCAATCACACTTTACATACCCTTGCATTCCAATGAACTCTCCTATCTACCCAAATAGACTAGGAAGAACACAAGGGAGCATCAAACATCTACCCTAATGCAAACAATTCATCGGCAGGTACTAAAGTGGTGTTTGATGAACCTAGCTAATCAATCAAATTGAGCTCAAGGGTGCTAAGACACCTACACTACGCACCGATTGTGTTTACAAACCAATGATCTAAGAAATGTCTAAACACAATCTGAAATACCCCATAAGGAATTGTAGAAGACACAACAGGTAAAGATATACCAGCAGCAGGATGGTTGTTGGTGCCTTCTTCAAACAACGTAAACCAGGGGGTCTCTCTTCAGCAGCTTTCAGAACACCATAATCACAGCTCTTGAAGCTGTTAATCCTCTGTAAAACAGACTGTGATTGCGGCTCTCTACACTCTTGCACCCTCAAGGACGAAGACAGGTATTTATATGGGTTTAAGGCCCATCTAAAACCCTCTAAGGCCTGCTAGGGGAATTGCCACGTCACTGTACTATCCTGTGCTTTTCCAGAGAAGATAATAAAGCGTTGTTGACAGGATGTTGCAACAACAGCCAAAATGACGAACATCTTCACAATACTAAAAATATCCCTAACAATCTCCCCCTTTGTGGAGATGATCGGGCCAAGTAGTCAAAACAGTGGAGAAAGCACAGACAGACATAATAAAGATCAGAGAGCAGAGGAAACTCAACAAGCAATCATGCCACAAATAATATGAGCTGAAGAATAGGCATAGACAAAACATCCATTCATAAAAGATACCAATATCCAGAAGAGTATCCAATAACATCCCAGAGAAATATCCAAGAAATCCAGCAATTACAGAATCCCAAAATAAAAACCAGAAAGATCCATAGTCTGAAAAACCAGAAAATACAAAAGATGTTCCAACATCAGTGAAACAATCAGCAATCCTGCAATCCTATCCACTGTCACTCCCCCTTACTTGGCAGATCAGGGAGTACCCTCAGAATCATCCTCCCCCTCAGCTGGAGCATCAAAAGAGTGAGGAAGTAGGGCAACCAGCTTTCGAACCTTCCGCTTCAGGCCCATCTGCTTGTCATTCAAGAGGCCTAACTCCTTCTCCACCTGTTGCAGCTCAGTTCTGATATGATCAACTAGAGCTGACCCAAGCTTTTGAGGACCAAGCTTGAAGTCATTATGGAGACCTTTGAGCTTATCAGAAGGTAGGTGTTTCTTGACTTTAATGAATGTCTCATTAGAGGCAAGCAGGTGACAGGAATGAGCAAATAGAGTTATGAGAGCAGGATAAGGCAAATGGGTATTCTTCTCAATTTTGTCATGAGAAAACCTCAACATATGCTTAATGATCAGGTAACCATAGTTAAGAATCTCAGGACACTCATCAATGGAATACAAGAATTTGCCCATATGAGAACTAAGCTGGCTAGCATTTGAAGTAGGTAAGAAATTGGAAGCTCCAAGCCTAAACAGACAATTGAATTTCATAGAGAGGTCTGAAGGACTCATAGCACGTCTACCAAAAGCAGATTTCTTAGAAGCAGAAATAGTAGAGGCTATAGTAGCTAGCTCAGCATTAAGCAGATCAAAGGGGTTGTTCATATCAGTGTTGGTAGGAAGTTCCAACAACTCATTCAACACAGAGGGAGTAAAGTCAAGCAACTCTCCACGAAGGTAAATCTTACAGTACCAAGGGGAAACAGGATCAAGGATATCAGGATGCAAATTGGCATAAAATTCACGAACCACAGTAGGGGAATAACGCTTAAGAGAAGTAGCCCAAACAGACAGATGTTTCTTCTCGAGATATTCAGAAAAACCAATTTGATCATAATAGGGATGCACATAACATTCCTCAGATATGAAACCACGAGAGGGAAGGGTTTCCAAGGCATACCTTTCTCCATCAGCGGAGAAGTACAGAGGAGAATGCGCATCGGATTCCTGGAGAACAGGGGCAGACTTCTTCTTAGGAGGACCCTTCTTCGACTTCTTCTTCGAAGGTTGTTTGGAGGGTGTCGGAACAGCCTTGCGCTTTCCTTTCTCACGAAGTGACCTCCTAATCTCATCCAGAGGAATATCATCCGTATCACGCCGAGATGGTTGTTCCTCAGTGGTTGGAACATCCTCAGTAGGCGACCCACCAAACGGAACTTGTTGGGCAGTCCCAGAGTGAGGCGGAGCATTCAGTTCAGGATCCAATAAGAGTAACCCATCACCAGTGGCAACCGCCGAAGGCGAGAGAGGCGAACTAGTACCAGGCGGGACAGGAGCGGACGGAGACGCACCGGGGGCAGGGACCGGAGGAGATGTCGAACTTCCAGCACCCGTGTTAGGGTTTGCTGTTGTTGGAACATCCGCTTTTGGATCTGCGCCAACCGATGGAGTCTCAACATTGTCCGAGGGAGGTTGAGGGTAAGCACCCTTCTCAGCATCAGGATGAACCTCCATATCCGCGTCATCAGGATCAGCCACGAAATAGTCATCAATGGTAGCATCGACATCTTCTTGAGCATCCTGAAATTGATCATCATCGGGCGATTGAGCAGCAAGTCGAGCCTTGTAGAGCGAATCATCAATGGCAAGAGGCTGGGCATCAACAACTTCATCAGTAGTGACATTAGGGTGAGAAGGGGACGCCATTGCAAGCAGAATTTGAATTTCGCGAGGAACGGGAGGAAAAACTGAAGTAACTGCAGAGTCGACTGGGGAGAGAGAGAGTGGAGACGTGTATGAGTAGGGAAGCTACCGGCTACCGTCCCAATCGGTGTAAAGAAACTCCCCCTGGGCTTGGGCTGGGGCCTAGAATGATAAAACAAGTATAGCAGTGGCCCGCCCGAATCAAACCCAATCAGTGAGAAAAACAGAGGCCCAAACTGCGCCTCAGAGTCTCAAAACGAGAAGTTTCCAAGTTCTTTGTGAGGATGTCCGCGAGTTGTTCCAACGACGAGAGATGTTGAATCTTGCAGAGACCATCCTCAACCAAATTCCGAATGAAATGAAATCGAATGTCAATATGTTTACTCCGATTATGTTGTACTGGATTCCTGGAAATATTAATAGCACTGGTATTATCACAGTGAATGAGGAAATCATCCAGGGAAATACCATAATCCAAGAGCATCTGACGCATCCAAATTAATTGAGTACAACAATGTGCAGCAGCAATATATTCAGCCTCCGCTGTAGATAAAGCAACAACATTTTGCTTACGAGAATACCAGCTGACTAAGTTCTGTCCAAGGTAAAAGCAGCCACCAGTGGTTGATTTTCGGTCGTCAGAACAACCAGCCCAATCCGAGTCTGTGTAACCAATTAGCTCCAATGAAGACCGTTTAGAATACCAGAGACCAAGGCCAGGAGTGCCTTTAATATAACGAAGAATCCGTTTCACAGCACGAAGGTGGGATTCCTTGGGATCAGATTGATATCTAGCGCACACACCAACACTGAAGGAGATATCCGGACGACTGGCAGTGAGATATAAGAGACTGCCAATGATGCTGCGATACATTTTCTGATTAACAGAAACCCCTGATTCATCTTTAGTGATCTTGTCATGCTGACCAAGGGGCGATCGAGCAATTTTGCAGTCTTCCATTTTGAATTTCTGAAGCATGGTGCCAACATACTTCTCTTGATTAAGAAAAATCCCATCAGAAGTTTGCTTAATCTGCAACCCTAAGAAGAATGTGAGCTCACCCATCATGCTCATCTCGAATTCAGTTTGCATGGAGTGTACAAAAGCATCTCGAAGTGCATCTGAAGTAGAGCCAAAAACAATATCATCCACATAAATCTGTGCGACTAATAGATGGTTGTTTGTACGTTGTACAAACAACGTCTTATCAACATTACCACGCACATAGCCTTTATCCAAGAGATAGGTAGACAAGCGTTCATACCAGGCACGTGGAGCCTGCTTTAAACCATAAAGCGCACGCTTGACCTTATAAACATAATCAGGATGATCAGGGCATTCAAAACCAAGGGGCTGAGACACATAGATGTCTTCCTTGATGTAGCCATTCAGAAAGGCAGTTTTGATGTCCATTTGATATAATTTAAAACCGAGAGAGCAAGAAATAGCAAGTAATAATCTTACAGCCTCAATGCGAGCAACAGGAGCAAATGTCTCATCATAGTCCAGACCTTCAATCTGAGTAAAGCCTTGTGCAACCAAGCGAGCTTTATTGCGAATGATTTTTCCATGTTCATCAGTCTTGTTGCGAAAAACCCATTTAGTGCCAATGACATTCACACCAGCTGGTTGTTCCATCAACTCCCAAACATCATTGCGTTTAAATTGTAGCAATTCATCCTGCATGGCAGCTATCCAAAACTCATCTTGCAAAGCCTCATTAGCATTCTTAGGTTCAATAGATGAAACAAAACAATGCATAATGTGAAAGCACATATTTGCCAATTCAGAAATATTTAATTGATGACCTCGAGTCTGTCTAGGACCAGAGGGATCGCCAATGATATCATCCTTAGAGTGATACTTAGGTGCTCGTGGACCACGTTTTGGACCTCGCCTTTTAGGAGAATCTGGAGCTGAAGGTTGTTCATCAGTTGTATCAACAACCGGATCACCATCTTCAGTATCAGAAACATCAATAGGGTTGGATGGAGGCATTACATCAGGAGAAGCACTGGAGGAGGCATGAGGAATAATCCGAATTGGATCATCATCATCATCTAGAGAAGAGACTGAGCCTGCAGAGAGATTAGCATCATCAAAGACAACATTAATAGTTTCAATGACCTTGGAAGTTCTCTTCAAATAAACCCGGTAGGCTCTTGAATCTACTGAATATCCCAAGAAAATAGCTTCATCAGATTTGGAATCGAATTTTTTGACAATAGTTCGATCCTTCAAGGCATAGCACAAGCTTCCAAAGACATGAAGGTGAGAGATGTTAGGAGTCTTTCCTCTCCAAATCTCATAAGGAGTAGTGGATGTCTGAGGTCGCATGTACACACGATTGATGATGTAGCAAGAAATATTGACAGCTTCAGCCCAAAAGCGCTTCCCAAGGTTACTAGCATGGAGAAGAGATCGAGCCATCTCCTGGAGAGTACGGTTCTTACGCTCAACTACACCATTCTGTTGTGGAGTATGTGGAGCTGAATATTCATGAGCAATACCAAGGTTGTTGCAGAGTTGTGCGAACAACTGATTTTCAAACTCTTTTCCATGATCAGATCGAATACGCCCTATCTTGAGATCCTTCTCAGCCATGATCTTTAAAGATAGCTTAGAGAACACTGATACAGCCTCATCTTTGGATTTTAAAAAATCAACCCAAGTATAACGAGAGAAATCATCAACGCATACAAAGATGTACCTCTTACCACCTAGGCTAGGCACTTCTGTTGGTCCCATCAAATCCATGTGCAACAGCTCAAGGCACCTTGTGGTCTGAATTGTATCCACTATTTTGTGAGATGAGTGGATTTGTTTACCCTTAGTGCAAGCACCACAGACTACCTTGGCTTTGCTCTGTAGTTTGGGCAACCCTCGAACAACGCCAGATTTGCTAAGTTGGATAAGAGATTTGTAGTTCATATGCCCACATCTTTGATGCCACAACTTTGCGGTTTCAACCTGAGACAAAAAGACTGATTCCACAGCAGGCTTCAAGACATAACAATTGTTAGATGATCGAACTCCCTTAATAACACAATTGTATGCGGGATCAATAACCATGCAATCAGCATCAGTGAAACCAACAAAAAATTTCTCATCACAGAGTTGACTTATGGAAATCAAGTTTGTAGATAGATCAGCAACATAGTACACAGTAGTTAGAAACCCCATGTTTGCACCTTTTGCTTTCCCATATCCACAAATTTTGCTACGTGCACCATTTCCATAGAGGACTTCTCCACAATCAGATTCAACATAGTCAAGAAGGAAATCCTTTTTACCTGTCATATGTCGAGAGCAGCCACTGTCAAAGTACCACTTACCATCATTGGGTCCTTTCTGAGCAGAAAGTACAACAAGACACATCTTGGGGACAATCTTGGATTTGGGAATCCACATCATAGTAAGTTTGACCTGCTTCTGTAGTTCCAGCGATGGCCAAACAACCGGGCGACCACCAAGGAAATCTTGGGTAAGTCTTTGACAGAGTTGAACAGGATGACCCTGGAATTTGCAATAAGGGCAGTCTTTGCTTCTCTTGGGGGACTCTGAACAATCATCATGATCAGGGGACTTGGATGAGCTGGTCTCAAGTGTTCCTGCATGCACAAAGGTAGGTGCAGCTTTCTTGTTAGGTCTAGCATTGCGCTTGTATCCAATTCCTTCTTTATTGGAAGGTGATTTCCCTTGACTAATGATCGCATCAAGCTTGTCTTTGCCTTTAACCATGTTATCTATCTTCTGGGTTTTGGCAAGCAAGGCAGTGTTTTCTTCCAATAGAGTATCTCGCTCAGTAGTCATAGTAACCAAAGATTTCTTGAGACTTGTGATTTCAGCATCCTTTTCATCGATAAGAATCAGTAGATCTCCCTTCTGATCAAAGAGTTTCTTGTTCTCTGCAACAGCTACAGCATGATCTTCTTTCACCGATTCATAACCTGCAAGAAGTTCATCATAGTCATATCTGCTAGCATCACTGTCGGATTCATGCGACTCTGTATCAGACAAGTGTTTGGATAGAGTTTCATCAGTTGTTAGAACAACGTCTTTCACAGTAAAGGCTATCATCTCCTCATTCTCGCTGTCATCTCCTTCTTCCTTAGACGAACAACTGACCTCACCATCACTTAGGGTAGCTTGAAGAGCTTTTCCAACCCTTCTCTTAGCAGTAGGACATTCAGAGGCTTTATGACCAACTCCTTCACAATCATAACACTTTAAATTCTTGAAGGTTTCAGGTAATTCCATCTTCTTGTAGCTCTTCCTCTTATCAAAGGAGTTGTCTGACTTATGCTTGGGAGGTTGTTCACGGGATGATGAAACACCTCGCTGATAACGCCCTTTATCATCTTTCTTGAAGTTTAGCTTCTTAGCTCTCTTGTCCTGTAACATCCTTGCCAACTTCTTGGTCAGGTAAGCCTTCTCTTCGTTGTCGATGCACTGAATCTCATCTTCAACTTTGAAAGCTAGATTTCGTGTAGGCTCCTCTTCCAAGTAGTTCATTTCAAAAGTCTGAAGTGAACCAACCAATGCCTCAAGAGTAAAGGATTTGGTCTTCTCAAGTTCTTCAAGAGTTGACACCTTGGATTGATATCTACGAGTAACTGTCCTCAGCATCTTTCGAACTAACTTTGCATTATCATACTTCAACCCAAAGGACTGTGCCTCATTGACCAACTTCTTAAATCGAGCATGATATGCAGCAATATTTTCATCCTCATGCATCCGAATGCTATCAAAGGCCGACTCAATTCTTTGAAGCTTCAAGGCTTGAACATCAGAGGATCCTTCATAGGCTGCTTCCAAAGCAGTCCAGGCTTCATAGGCCGTCTCACAGTTCGAAATGATGTGATATTGCGATTCATCCACAGAGTTGAATAGACAATTCAATGCCGTGTTGTTCCCTTGTTCCTTGTTCTTCTGAGCAGCTGACATTTCTTCTTGAGTAGCAGGAACAAAAGTAGTAATGGCAGCAGAGGTTTCAGTAGCAGGCGTGCGGACCTCTTTCATAGGTTGTTCCCAGGGAGTTAGAACAGCGTTCCAGACATCTACACCAGTGTGCTTAAGAAATATCCTCATTCGATTCTTCCAGAATGGATAATTCGAACCATCAAACAGAGGAGGTCTCGAGACAGAGCCACCTTCTCTATTCATATTGGACCGGACTCAGCTAAACGTTAGAGCCCTGCTCTGATACCAATTGACAGGCCCAACCAGAATATGTAAACCCTGTAAGAGTTGTTTGAGCGATGTCTCAACAACCAGTAAAATACAACCAGAGGCAAATACAAGAAACAGAGTGCGGAATGAACAAAATAGGAACACAAGAGATTTGATCACCCAGTTCGATCCACTGATCTACATCTGGGGGCACCAAGCCAGGGATTCCACTAGATCACCATCAAACTGATTGAACGAGAGTCAATCACACTTTACATACCCTTGCATTCCAATGAACTCTCCTATCTACCCAAATAGACTAGGAAGAACACAAGGGAGCATCAAACATCTACCCTAATGCAAACAATTCATCGGCAGGTACTAAAGTGGTGTTTGATGAACCTAGCTAATCAATCAAATTGAGCTCAAGGGTGCTAAGACACCTACACTACGCACCGATTGTGTTTACAAACCAATGATCTAAGAAATGTCTAAACACAATCTGAAATACCCCATAAGGAATTGTAGAAGACACAACAGGTAAAGATATACCAGCAGCAGGATGGTTGTTGGTGCCTTCTTCAAACAACGTAAACCAGGGGGTCTCTCTTCAGCAGCTTTCAGAACACCATAATCACAGCTCTTGAAGCTGTTAATCCTCTGTAAAACAGACTGTGATTGCGGCTCTCTACACTCTTGCACCCTCAAGGACGAAGACAGGTATTTATATGGGTTTAAGGCCCATCTAAAACCCTCTAAGGCCTGCTAGGGGAATTGCCACGTCACTGTACTATCCTGTGCTTTTCCAGAGAAGATAATAAAGCGTTGTTGACAGGATGTTGCAACAACAGCCAAAATGACGAACATCTTCACAATACTAAAAATATCCCTAACAATTCCTTTCCGAGAAATAGAAGTACTATTTTATTTCCTATCTTTGTACGAAAATTCCTTATATGGAGAAAACAATATTGTTTAGAGATCTTACTTTGGGTATTGCACCTCCCGCACGGTATAACATTCAAGGAAAACAATATGAAATGGGTTATTATTTAGCCGATGGTATTTATCCTAAATGGGCCACTCTTGTGCAAACTATTAGTAACCCGCGTGGACCGTAAAAAAAAAATATTTGCACAAAGGCAAGAATCTTGCAGGAAAGATGTAGAGCGCGCATTTGGAGTTTTACAATCACGTTGGGCGATCGTGAAAGGACCAAGTCGTTATTGGCACAAAAATATTTTGCATGATATAATGTCTGCATGCATTATCATGCATAATATGAAATAGAAGAAGAAGAACGTGATCTTAGCGTGCCAATAAGAGAGTATCAAGAGGCACCTCTCCCATCCGTTGAAAGGGCAACAAATCAAGATGAATATCAGCAATTTCTCGAGCGATACACTCGAATCAGAAGCAGGGATGCACATTACGAACTATGTGATGCTTTGATTGAGCATATATGGGAACAATATAGTAACTCCGATGATTAATGTTGTATTGTTATATTTGCGTAATTAATATTATGTGTTCTATCTATATTAAATGATAAGTGTTGTTTCGTAATATTACAAATTTCTTTTATTAAAAGTATTTTTTTATTAATTTATGTTATCAAATAATTAAAAAGTACTAAATAATTTAAATAAGAATAAGAATATAAAAATAATAATTTTGAATATTATTGTGAAGTAGAATATGTAAAAATTATAAAATGTTGGGTGTTATTTGTAAATATGAAAAGTAATATAAAATAATATATGAAATGGAATATGTGGGGAATATTCTTTGACCCTGCAAAAATGGAGGGTTGGGTTGGAGATGCAGTTACTATAGCATTCCTGCAAAAATAGAGATTTGTACTGTAGCTCCTGCAAAAATGGAGGATGTTGTAACACCCCGGATTTGATAACCCAGGCCGGGATGCCACCGCCACACCTCCCAAGCAAGACACGACTTCATTCGAGCTCACTTGAGAGATGCAAGGCTAAGGGTATAAAATAATTTTAAACAACCAAGTCTGGAAATACTTATATTTAAAAATAATAATAACCCATACACGCAGCGGAAATATAAGTTGTGCAGCGGAAATAAAGTATAAGGGCCGACATGGCCAAAATACGGGTTAACAGGCCCGTATGCAGTCTCATGCAGAAAATAATTTAATGTCCAAAATAAATTCCCCGGATGTATGCTCATGCTTCATACTCTGTCATGGAAAAATAGAAAGCAACGTTTATCAGTATTAAAGAATACTGAGCAAGTCAATCCCTAACATAGCAATAAAATAATAATTAAAAACTCATTTTTTTAGCATGCATATCAAAAACGTGTAATTCGACTAATTAATAGACAATAATTTAATACACATATTCTCATAGCCAAATTAAGTTTAAAAATGAGAATTTAAGGCATAGGCACAATTTTAAAACATGGCGTATTAAATAGCATGAGTAAAGGCATAATTTAAAATAAGATAGAACATAATAATTTTTTTTAAAATTTTTAAGAACGATAAGAATTTAATTTGTATACTTGGACATGCATCTAAATTCATAAATAATAATTTAAGCACGGTGTAAATTTAAGACATAATTTAAAGACATAAATCAATAAATAAATACGTAAAAGAATTAAGTCTTTTAATTTCCCCCGTTACGTCACCACTCAATAATATTTAGTGTAGCCGGCGATCCGGTGGCCGCAGCCGTTTCGTAAGTTTCTGTCTAGCCGGCGATCCGGCGGCCGCAGCCAATTTAATGTGTCATTTAGCCGGCGATCCGGCGGCCTCAGCCAGTATAGTAAGTTTCATTTAGCCGGCGATCCGGCGGCCTCGGCCAATTTAGTAAATTTCGTTTAGCCGGCGATCCGGCAGCCGCAGCCAATTTAGTAGGTTTCTTGTGTAGCCGGTAGTCCGGCGGCCGCAGCCGTTTGTTAAGTTTCTTGTGTAGCCGGTCATCCGGCGGCCGCAGCCGTATCTGCCATACCCAAAACACTCCGGAGCCTCGGGAAATCCATACAGATAATCCCGAGAGTGTAGGCCGTATCTCAATGCCGTTTTGGCGTAGTATTTCAATAATATTCTCTCGTCCATTATAGGCCCGAATAGAAAGGCTAGAGGGGCACCCTGCAGAGCACTCACCCTCCACCAAGTATCTCATATCGTTTCGATTTAGTGTAACGGGATTTTTTAAAAGTATAGATTTATCGTATTTCAAGGTTTTCGACCGTTTGTTTCGAAATTTCAAAATCTCTTCGATTTAAAATCGTTTGGCGTCACAGTTTACGCCTTTTTAGTTTAAAAATTCATCTCTGAAAAATCTGAAACTTGTACAGTGTACCAAAAACACCCTAACGAACAACTTTCGTGTTTTAACGATTTCGAAATAAGTTGAGGAAATAAGTCAAAAATCGAGTTTATTACACAACATATACACTGTCAGGTTTCGGGTTTACCACAGTTCGGAAAATTGACGTTTTGACATATCAAATGGACTCCATAAATTCTGAAATTTTATATGCACATACTAGACATGATTATCTACAACTGTTATTGAGATTACAAAGATCAATTCGGACTAGAAAATATAGAAACAGGCTCATCAAGTTCGGGCATCTACACTGTCAGATTTTCGAAAAGGTTTTAAATCACAGTTTATGTTCAGATCGATTTGGGGTAGCAAACGTTGATGAAAATCTCTGAAATTTTTACACAACATAGTGTAATGTGTCAGGATCAAAAGTCTAGTTTTTAGTTTTTCGGTTTGAACTCTCGAAATAGGGTTTTTAATCGGATTTAAAAAATTGCGCATGTTGAGGTTTTTAAGTTCGATTTTTATGTTTCGTTACAAAGGCACTAAATCGGACGCCCCTAAGCCACCCGTATTGATATGAAAGGCATCAACTTACAGTGATAGGGTGTTTGGTCGTCCTAGGTCGCTCGGCTCGTCCAAATTCACTACGAACGGATCTCCTCAACGCCAAGCTTCCAACTTTGGCCACGATATCAAATCGGAAAAAGAAATCCAATGTTAGATCGAGTTTTCGGGTTCGAAAACTTAAATGAAAACCTATGAACGACTTACCAAAGTCTGGAGCACTAGAGACCTTGTATTACACGCCTCCTCTGTCGGTTTTCGTCGCCGCAAAGTGATCGGAAAGTTCGAAGTTGGTGATTTCGGGTGTTGGAAGAACTTGGGAGAAATTGGGGAGTGTCTAGGGCTGCTAGGGTTTGGGAATTCGAGATAATGAGTCTCAAGACCCCGAGAGCCGACCATATACACCTTCCTTCATTCGGGATTGAGTTTCCAAAGTCGGGGGTCGGAAATATGGTAAGAAATCGCCATGAACGCGTGAATTGTCGCATTCTGGGGTGTCACGCGGGGTTGGCGCGCTGGAAGGCCAAACCCCGCGTGGCCAGCGCGCGGCACTGGTCTGGACTGCGGTCCGGACCGGTCCGTGCGATCCGTCGGGTCTTTTCCTCCTCTCTTTCGGACTTCTATCCTTCCACATTTTCGGGCTCGATTTTTTCGGGTCATTCTCGGGTTATAATTCCTACTCTAAATATATTCCGACTTAAATTGATTTCATGTTTGAAATCTTAAGTCCGTCGGTTTTGGTTCGTCGGGTTCTAAATCGTCGTCTTTGACTTCCGTGCATTTCCGACTTTACGGGTCCTCGGATATAACCCTCTTTGCTCATCGGATTAAATTCTATATTATAAAACTTACGGGTATTACAGTCTACCCTCCTTAAGAATCAACTTCGTCCTCGAAGTTGCGTTTATCCTCTCGCGAGTTTGGGAATTGTTTGATTAAGCGATTGTATTATTGTGTGTTGTTGTTTGTTATTATTTGACTGAACCCAGAATTGAAATTTCCAAGTTGCCTACGTACCCCGTGAAGGGATCAAGTCATTACGTAGTTCAAAATAATTTGAATTTGTTTATTTTTTTTATTTTGAATGGGATACACGTTGCCTACAATCATCTCTCATTGGGTTGGTAAGTCGGCTTGATCGTCGTCGTCCAATCGTCCTACAGTTCCTCCTTGATTTCCTTGCTGAGCGTTCGCCAAATCCAGCCTATTCGAATCTTCTCGCTTGTCGATGTTCTCCATCCGAGTCCGGCATTCACGCAGTCGGTGACCCTGTCGACCGCATCGATAGCACACGCCAGGTTTAGGGCATCCTCTCGCATAATGTGGTTTACCACACTTTGGGCATGGTGGCGCATAGTCATCATGGTTGAAGACTATCCCTTTGTTTCCTCCACTGTTGCCTTGAGGTGGTCTATTCGGGCCTCCCCGAATATGGTTCCTACCTGAGTAATTATCGGTTCCGTGGTCCCGTTTCCTCTTGCCCTTCTCTTGGTTGATTAGTGCATTTCCCAAGGCAACCAAAGCTTCCTCTATAGTTCTCAAGCGGTCACTTAAGTTCTTGGGTATGGAAGCTACTTGTCCTCCTTGATTGGGTGCACTAACGTCTTGTACTGGTATGTTGGGTTGTCGTGGTTCTTCGTTGGTGTTGGATGGGGTGGGTGGATTGCTAGGTCTTCCTCTTGGTGCCATTCTGTCACAACGTACAAGGATTGGATTCTAAGGATTTCATAGAGTGTTGGAAAAATAATAATTTGTTGAATCAAATGGTGTTAATAGGCATTGTTTAGAGTGTATTATGTAATGTGGTATTTAGAGTTGTTCATATGGTGCGGTATTTAGAGTTTAACGTTTTGTTGCTTGGGCGCGGCGTAGTAGGTTATAGATTTTAATAAGAATTCCTCAAGATTTTTGAAATAACAAGAGTGTTGTAATGATAGATATGGACTTGCACTTTATTTCTCCATATAAGGAAAAAAAAAAATTGTAAAAGGATAGGAAATGAAATGGTACTTCTATTTCTCGAAAAGTATTAACTAGGCAATGGTAGATAAATAACGTTTATAATCTTCAATCTCCTTAAGCCACGTTGTTAGGGTCTTCTTCTGCTGGGCTTCGATTTAATCCTTCATTGCTTCGTTTTGTTTGGTAAGTGTTTTTTTTTTTAACTTGCGTCTCTAGATTATTTATGCGTTCATCGTTTTCATCGTTAGGTTTCTCGACAAGTCATAATATATCGTCTATGTGAAGATCTATGGAAAAAGGCAGAGAATAGTTATGCGCATGCTAAGCATAGACGATCAAGATCTAAAACTAAGACACAATTAGTCTCAAGCTAACGTTTCTAAGTCAAGAGTCAAGGTCTAGCCAAATACTAGTGTGAGAATGTTATGTAACACAAGGATCACATAAAAAGGTTAGCATAAATATTTATGTATGCATATGCATATGCAATCCCCCCAATAAAAATTTAATTTATGCATGCATTTATTTATCCATGGGTTTTAAAAATAAATTTATTCCATGGATAGATTTTAAAAGAATAAGGATAAAAGGTTTGGGCCACTATATTGGGCCAAAGGAAATAAATTATTTGGGCTTAAGTAAAAACAAGGGTATTGGGCCAAAACAATTGGGCTTAACATAATAATTTAATATTGGGCCAAAAATAATTAATCTTTGGGCTTAAAATATTACACTGAGTAGTAAAATTTTTGGGCTCAAAATATACTAGTAGTTTTAAAAAATAATAATAAAATTAAAAATAATACTAGGTTTAAAATAATGGTTTTAATAATAATAGTAGCTTTAAAATATTCCGGGCTCTGATACCACTTTGTAACACCCGGATTTGATAACCCAGGCCGGGATGCCACCGCCACACCTCCCAAGCAAGACACGACTTTATTCGAGCTCACTTGAGAGATGCAAGGCTAAGGGTATAAAATAATTTTAAACAACCAAGTCCGGAAATACTTATATTTAAAAATAATAATAACCCATACACGCAGCGGAAATATAAGTTGTGCAGCAGAAATAAAGTATAAGGGCCGACATGGCGAAAACACGGGTTAACAGGCCCGTATGCAGTCTCATGCAGAAAATAATTTAATGTCCAAAATAAATTCTCCGGATGTATGCTCATGCTTCATACTCTGTCATGGAAAAATAAAAAACAACGTTTATCAGTATTAAAGAATACTGAGTAAGTCAATCCCTAACATAGCAATAAAGGGGTTTTAAAATTTTAATAATTAAAAACTCATTTTTTTAGCATGCATATCAAAAACGTGTAATTCGACTAATTAATAGACAATAATTTAATACACATATTCTCATAGCCAAATTAAGTTTAAAAATGACAATTTAATACATAGGCACAATTTTAAAATATGGCGTATTAAATAGCATGAGTAAAGGCATACTTTAAAAATAAGATAGAACATAATAATTATTTTTAAAAAATTTTTTAAGAACGATAAGAATTTAATTTGTATACTTGAACATGCATTTAAATTCATAAATAATAATGTAAGCACGGTGTAAATTTAAGACATAATTTAAAGACATAAATCAATAAATAAATACGTAAAAGAATTAAGTCTTTTATTTTCCCCCGTTACGTCACCACTCAATAATATTTAGTGTAGCCGGCGATCCGGCGGCCGCAGCCGTTTCGTAAGTTTCTGTCTAGCCGGCGATCCGGCGGCCGCAGCTAATTTAATAAGTGTCATTTAGCCGGCGATCCGGCGGCCTCAGCCAGTATAGTAAGTTTCATTTAGCCGGCGATCCGACGGCCTCAGACAATTTAGTAAATTTCGTTTAGTCGGCGATTCGGCGGCCGCAGCCAATTTAGTAGGTTTCTTGTGTAGCCGGTAGTCCGGCGGCCGCAGCCGTTTCGTAAGTTTCTTGTGTAGCCGGTCATCCGGCGGCCGCAGCCGTATCTGCCATACTCAAAACACTCCGGAGCCTCGGGAAATCCATACGGATAATCCCGAGAGTGTAGGCCGTATCTCAATGCCGTTTTGGCGTAGTATTTCAATAATATTATCTCGTCCATTATAGGCCCGAAGAAAAAGGCTAAAGGGGCACCCTGCAGAGCACTCACCCTCCACCAAGTATCTCATATGTTTCGATTTAGTGTAACGGGATTTTTCAAAAGTATAGATTTATCGTATTTCAAGGTTTTCAACCGTTTGTTTCGAAATTTCAAAATCTCTTCGATTTAAAATCGTTTGGCGTCACAGTTTACGCCTTTTTAGTTTAAAAATTCATTTTTGAAAAATCTGAAATTTGTACAGTGTACCAAAAACATCCTAACGAACAATTTTCGTGTTTTAACGATTTTGAAATAAGTTGAGGAAACATGTCAAAAATCGAGTTTATTGCACAACATATACACTGTCAGGTTTCAGGTTTACCACAGTTCGGAAAATCGACGTTTTGACATAACAACTGGACTCATAAAATTCTGAAATTTTATATGCACATAATACACATGATTATCTATAACTTTCATTTACATTGTAAAGATCAATTCGGACTAAAAAATATAGAAACAGGCTCATCAAGTTCGGACATCTACACTGTCTGATTTTCGAAAAGGTTTTAAATCACAGTTTATGTTCGGATCAATTTGGTGCAGCAAACGTTGATGAAAATCTCTGAAATTTTTACACAACATATTTTATTGTTTTAGGATCAAAAGTCTAGATTTGAGTTTTTCGGTTTGAACTCTTGAAATAGGGTTTTTAATCGGATTTCAAAAATTGCGCATGTTGGGGTTTTTAAGTTTGATTTTTACGTTTCGTTACAAAGGCACTAAATCGGACGCCTCTAAGCCACCCGTATTGATATGAAAGGCATCAACTTACAGTGATAGGGTGTTTGGTCATCCTAGGGTCGCTCGGCTCGTCCAAATTCACTACGAACGGATCTCCTCAACGCCAAGCTTCCAACTTTGGCCACGGTTTCAAATCGGAAGATGAAATCCATTGTTAGATCGAGTTTTCGGGTTCGAAAACTTAAATGAAAACCTATGAACAACTTACCAAAGTCTAGAGCACTGGAGACCTTGTATTACACGCCTCCTCCGTCGGTTTTCGTCGCCGGAAAGTGATCGGAAAGTTCGAAGTTGGTGATTTCGGGTGTTGGAAGAACTTGGGAGAAATTAGGGAGTGTCTAGGGCTGCTAGGGTTTGGGAATTCGAGATACTGAGTCTCAAGACCCCTAGAGCCGACCATATACACCTTCCTTCAATCGGGATTGAGTTTCCAAAGTCGGGGGTCGGAAATATAGTAAGAAATCGCCATGAACGCGTGAATTGCCGCATTCTGGGGTGTCACGCGGGGTTGGCGCGCTGGAAGGCCAAACCCCGCGCGGCCAGCGTGCGGCACTGGTGGACTGCGGTCCGGACCGGTCCGTGCGATCTGTCGGGTCTTTTCCTCCACTCTTTCGGACTTCTATCCTTCCATGTTTTCGAGCTCGATTTTTCCGGGTCATTCTCGGGTTATAATTCCTACTCTAAATATATTCCGACTTAAATTGATTTCATGTTTGAAATCTTAAGCCCGTCGGTTTTAGTTCGTCGGGTTCTAAATCGTCGTCTTTGACTTCCTTGCATTTCCGACTTTACGGATCCTCGGAAATAACCCTCTTTGCTCATCGGATTAAATTCTATATTATAAAAATTATGGGTATTACAGATGTGGTTGGAGATGGCCTAAACTATGATGATGAGGAATTGCACAGGAACAGTATAAAGCTTAGAATCCTTATATTCGGCTTTCTACACGATTAGGGCTGCCGAAGATAGAGGAAATTGAAGAGGGCTGATGAAGATGGAGGAGATTGAAGAGGGGTTCGCGAAGGGCTAACGGAATAGAGGGTGCAGAGCGATTAGGGGTACCGAGCTTTAAGGATTTCTGAGCCTGAGCTACGAGATGGAAAGGGCAAAAGAGCAGAATGACGCAATTGAGGCTGGAGCGGACAAAAATGAATGGAAGAGCACCAAACGACGTCGTTTTCGATTCAACTGTTCCTAAGAGAAATAACAGTAGACAACTGTAGCATTTCACCGCTTCACACATATATATTAGATACTCCATCCGTTTGTTAAAATTTGTAACATTTGCATATTTGTTACTATTCATTGAGTAATTTTGATTCAAATTTTTAACACAGTTATACAAGATAAAACATAATCAAGTGGGATCTTTTTAGATTCGTCTAATCGGGTAGTTTTAGAATATAAAATTTTTATAATTTTTACTTTTACATAATTTGTTGTTGTTTTGTTGACAGTTATCGGAAAAACGAGAGTAAAGGCTCAAGTGACAAAGAGCATTTTGAAAGGGATGAGGATAAAAAAATCTTCATAGAAATAAATCAATTGTCGCGATGTCTCAAATAATCGGCGACTTCTCCAAACGAACCAGTTGGCACCTGTTTTTAAATCTCTTTCCAATGAAGTATTTAGAATAGTTTTTATTTTTATCTTATGACTTGTGTAAAGTTTGAGATACAATGATAAATGTGTAAATGTTTAGGTTTGATTGATAGTACTCCCTCCGTTTTTAAAAAAGTTGTAACATTCCTGCATTTCACGTTATCCAATGCACATTTTTAACGCTTAATATCTCAAATTGTGTAAAAGTAAAAATTATAAAAATTTAATATTCGAAACTACGTGATAAGACGAATCTAACAAGATCCCACTTGACTATGTTTTATCTTGTATAACTGTGTTAAAAATTTGAATCAAAGTTACTCAGTGAATAGTAACAACTATGCAAATGTTACAACTTTTAACAAACGGAGGGAGTATATTTTAAGGGTGTAATATTTCTGAGATATAACCTAAATATCAAATTTAAAATTAAATCAATTTGAATTTGAGTTGTCTGAAATGACTTCATTACTACTAATTAAATTCACATTTAAATTTTCATATATTAGAAAGAAGTAAAAAAAAAAATACGTTATATATATGATTTATAAAACCATAGTTTATTATTGCATGATATATTTGTAAAAAACAACAAAAAAGTTCTACATAATCCGATTTGTATATTACATTGGAAAAAAACTCTACATTTATTACATATATACCACAATTAATTATAGTTTCCATATATGAATGATTTAAATGTTAGCACTATCATTTTAATTTTTTGGATAACAGAAACGTGAAAACGTCAGCTAAAATTTTAATTGATACACATAAATGGATTTAATTTGAGGACATAACTTAAAATTCATAACTAAAATTAAATAGATTTGAATTTGAATTGTTTGGATTGGTATCATTACTATTGATTACTTTCGTGATTCAATTTATACAGTATATATTAGAAAAATTCAAATAAGTTTATTAAAAGTAAGTATATTTTTTTGAAAAAATAACCAAAAATTTAGAAAAAAATCTACATTTATTGCATTTCAAAAAAAAAAAGACACATAAATATTACATTCCAAAATAAACAAAATCTACATTTATGGCATACCATAATTAATTATAACTCCCATATATGAATGATTTAAATGTTACCACTCCCATTTTAATTGATACACATTAATGAATTTAATTTGGGGATATAATTTAAAATTCATAATTAAAATTAAATCAATTTGAATTTAAATTGGAATTGTCTGGATTGACATCATTATTATTGATTACTTTCACGTTTAAATTTGTATATATTAGAAACATGCAAAATAAAATACACAATATCTGATTCACAAAATAATACTCCCTTCCGTCCTATTACAAATGTCATACTTACTATTTTTGGATGTCTCATTACAAATGTTTTCTTTCTATAAATAGAAATAATTTTTCCCTCCAACAACTATCTGGACCCCAACACTCACAAATCAACTTTACCTTAATTTCCGTGCCCAACAGTAACAGGACATATTAAACGGGACGGAGGGAGTAGTTTATTATTGCAAGATACATTTGCCAAAAAAAAAATTATACAATACCCAATTCAATATTACCTTCGCAAAAAATAAAAAAAATAAAAAATCTACATTTATTGCATGTAGGTCATAATTAATTATAATTGGTAAATATGGATGTTTTAAATGTTTTTTTTTTTTTGTAACACGAACGCCGAAGCGCGGGCTAAGAAGAAATCTTTAAAAAAAAACTACAGCAAAAAGGTAGGGAAAGGAAAGCAACAATATAAAGAAACTAGAACATCAAGCCCGAGGGAACCAGACGCCAGCAAGATACGCACTATAAGACGGGACAATATCGTCTGGAGGAAATGCCCATGTCGTGAAGAATTCAACCGAACGAGCACCACGCTTTGCCAGAAGATCTGCAACTGCATTGCCCTCCCGAAGAATGTGATACCATCGAAACCTTGGGTTATGATCCAAAATACCCGTAATATTGGCCACCAGCGGAAAGAGCCAGTGGTCCGTCAAAACCCCATTCGCA
Organism: Hygrophila difformis; assembly: GCA_030278955.1. Taxonomy (NCBI): domain Eukaryota; kingdom Viridiplantae; phylum Streptophyta; class Magnoliopsida; order Lamiales; family Acanthaceae; genus Hygrophila; species Hygrophila difformis. The sequence continues at coordinate 37,151,852 of JAOANR010000002.1, read as the reverse complement.
TTCAATCGCAAAGCTTCCCGAGAATCACAGAAACAACTCGCAATCATAATCCCATGAAAAACGAGGCGTTTAAGCCCATTCCAAATGCCATGAAGTTCCGCCACAAGGTTAGTTGCAACACCAATGGATCCGGCAACACCCTCACGGCATATACCAGTGCCATCACGACTCACACACCCAAAGCCTGCAGGCCCCGGATTACCAAGCGAACTACCATCCGAGTGAAGCACAGCTCCTTGAAAATGTTGTGGGTTCCAATGAACCAACCGTATCTCCCTTATGCGGTGACTGTTGATATAACAACGATCAATGGCTAATCCCATACCATAATCTTGACGTAATGACTCATTTGCATCAGGCATGATGCTGCGGAAGCAAGCAGCATTTCGCCCCATCCAAATACACCACAAGCAGCCCATTGAAGACCCTTCCATTGATGACAAGTCTTGCGAAAAGCTGTAGCTATGTCGCCTGCCACACAACTCCAATGAAGCCGAGGGTGTATCCCAATTTTAGTCCATATACTCGAGGTCCAGTGGCAGCCAAAAAATACATGCCACAACCATTCACTATCTGCGCCACAAATACCACATGAAGCCGACGTCGACAGCCCCCCAGAGCATCTCACTTCATTGGTAGGGAGAGAATTATGCACCGCCAACTACATAAGCATTTTAATCTTCTCCGGGGCCTCAATACTCCAAACCCATGCAACACCTTTACACATATCCATATCCCTTCTCTCAACAAGCCACTGGAACTCGGACTTTACAGGGTACGTTCCCGAAGTCGACCCAGTCCAGCACCACTGATCGGCAGCCTCAGGGTGTAGCGTGATTGGTCCATACTTCCGGACTTCTTCTTTTATGTCATCAGAAACCATAGTGTAAGCCAAATTCCAGTTCACCCTACTATCAGCAACAATATCTTTAATTCTCAAAGTTGTATCCGAGATGTGAACATATGGGATCCTTGGGGCAATAGGTCCATCCTTTAGCCATGACGAATACCACAAGCTAGCATTACCGACCCCAACACGAACTCTGAATCCATCAGCCAAGAGAGGTGCAGAGCGAACCATAGCACGATACACCGGAGAAGAGGCAGGCCTGCTATGAAAGATTCCCTGACTATAGCCATATTTAGCTAGAAATATATGAACCCACGGTTTTGGAGACTGAAGTAACAGATCCTGGAAGAGCTTCCCCAACATAGCAACATTCACTTCCCTACAACCACGTACACCGAGACCACCCCATTTACGAGGCATTGTCACCACACCCCATCGGACAAGGTGAAGGCCATGCCCTCCCGCATCTTTCCAAATAAATTCTTTAATCAACCTATCAATCCGCATACATGTAGAGGACGGAAGCCACATAGTTTGCATTACATACGAAGGGAGAGCACAGAGGACAGATCGCGCCAAAGTAACACGACCGGCCTTGTTCAACAATGCCCTCTTCCAATTCCCCATCTTAGACTTCACACGGTCTATTAAAAATTGGAAATGATCCACTCGAATCCGACCATGTATAAGAGGAAAGCCAAGATAACATCCCAAATCATTAGTAAATTCAATATGAAGTACAGAAGCTATCTTAACCTTAGTATTGGATGCCGCAGCAGCGGCAGCAAAGGCTTGAGACTTCCGTGGATTGAATCGAAGGCCAGCAAAGCCAGCAAAGCTGTCCAAAACCTCAGCCATGCAACGGACACTATCCAGCTCAGTAGTAGAGAAAAGCAAGAGATCATCTGTAAACATGAGATGCGACAAGGGATTGGCATTTCGTGACAAGCGCACCGGCTGCCAACGTCCCTCTTGAACTTTAGAATTAATAGTCATTGAGAGCTTCTCCATGACGATAAGAAATAAGTACGGGGATAGGGGATCCCCTTGACGAATACCCTTAGCCGGAGTAATGGGAGGAAGGGCGGCCCATTCCACAAGATAGAATAGATCGGTGAGCGTACGCAAAACATGATGATCCGAATGATAGCCGCTGGGATGCCAGTCTCGCCAAGACAAGTTTCCAAGAAGTCCCAGTCGACGTTATCATAGGCTTTCTCCAAGTCCACTTTAATAAGAAACTCAATAGCCCGTCTCTGTCGATTTTGAAAGGTAGTGATAACCTCCTGCAAGATGAGAACATTCCCCACCGTGCCAAGCCCTAGGAGAAATGCCGATTGGGCTGGACCAATATACTGCTGTAGGAGAGGCCTGAGCCGATTCACCAAGACTTTGGTGAGAATTTTGTAGCACACATTGCACAAGCTAATAGGGCGATACTGGCGGATCTCCCTAGGAACCTCCACCTTGGAAATTAAGAAAATATATGTAGCCGCAAGATGGCGATCAAAGTCTCCCGTGAGAAATGCTTCTCTAACCAGCGCAACCAAAGATGGCCCAATCGAATCCCAATAGGTTTTATAGAACATTGCCGGGAAACCATCAGGCCCAGGGGCAGCAAGTCCTCTCATAGACACTACCGCTTCCTTCACCTCCGGTTCCCCCACCTCAGCCTCCAAAGTCTCAACAGAGGTCATTGGAGCCAAACCAGAAAGTGGCGCCAGGGAGGATGTATTCCAACTGGAGTAACCATACATCCATCCGAAATGAGATCTAACATGGTCTTGGAGATCCCTATTATTAGTAATCCACTGGCCATCCACCTCCAAGCCCATAATTTTATTCCGCTGTCTTTGAATTATAGTCTGAACGTGAAAATACTTAGTATTTCGGTCGCCACAAGTGATCCACTTATCCCTGGATTTTTTATGCCAAAAAATCTCTTCTTGTTGCAAGACCAGGTCGAGCTCCTTCATCAATTCTTGTTCCAATAAACAAGCCCTAGCAGAATCAACTCGCAACAGAAATCAACGAACACCTTCAAGCCTCCTAATCAGACATCGTTTCCGGCCAGGAATATTTCCGAAAATCACACGGTTAAAATGGAGAGATGAGGCTTGAACCTGTTCCAGCCGAGTATGAAGCGGACTCTCACTCCAGTGCCACGCTGAATCAACAATGTGAGTATACGCAGGATGCGATGCCCATGCATACTCCCATCTGAATGACCGCGGTGCCCGGTTCTCCATGACATGGCAACAACGTAATAAGATGGCATTATGGTCTGATGCTCGCCTAGGCAAAACTTCAACAATACTGCACGGAAACTGGGTAACCCAATCCGCATTGGCCATAGCATGATCAAGGCATTTTCGGGCCAAGGGGCCGCCCGTAGTGTTTCTTTGCCAAGTAAAGGGACCGCCAATGGTAGTAACAGTTTCCAATCCGCACTCATCAATAACCTGTTGAAAAAATTCGCACTGCCCCATCCGGGGAGCCATACCGAATGATTCAGAAGGGGATAGCACCTCATCCCAATCCCCCATCACAAGCCAAGGCCCATGCACCAAATAGTGAGCGAGCTTCAGTTCATCCCAATCCACCAAACGCAGCCGATGGCAGGGATTAGCATAAATGGCTGAGAAGATCCACGACTGTTGTCCTCGGCAGACTGATATAGTCACCATTCGGGCGTGGCAAGTCTGAATCTGGAAGCTATAAGGACTGCCAATCCGAACGAGCACCCAAACCCCACCTGCTCGACCCTCACATTCAAACTAGTTGATAAAGATGTAAAACTAGCCTCTTTTTAATGTTGGTCTCACTATTTTAATTGATACACATAAATTAATTTAATTTGGGGGATAAATCATTGATATTTTTATGTTAATAGATTACCCATTTTATATTACTTTAAAAAAAATCTACGTTTATTACATGTATACCATAGTTGATTATATTTGCCTAATACGTAGTATGAATAATTCAAATGTTGGTACTACCATTTTAATTTATACACATAGATGGATTTAATTTGGGAATATAATTTTTAATTCATATATTTAATTTATATATAATTTAATTTAGTAATTTTTTACTTATTTTAGTAAACATTTTGTATTATATCTAATTTAATATTCTTTTGTTTTATTTTATTAAATAGTATATGATCTAAGTTTATTATTCATTTATATATTTCTGTATGAGAATGACTCTTTTTTTGCGGAAGTAAAATTATTCAAACACACTCATTCATAATTTATGTTGTTCTTGACTGCATTAAAACAACATGATATTAATTAAAAATATATCATCCAATTAGCTTTCACATATATTTATGTAATTTATTCTTTCAATATTGATAATATTTGTTAGAATATATTTTTAGTATATTAGGGATGTTTCCTATATTAATTAGACTTATATTCATTACACAATTTATAAAGGAATATCATAATTGATCAATCGAAAAACAACTACACGTAATTTTGAAAACATAGTCAATATTTGACCATCAATAATATAACATTATTGAATTAATTTTAAATAATTATATTTAATATTATATTATTTTATCTGTCAATAATATTACCCAATATACGAAAAAAAAATTTTAATTTAGAAAACTGATACCAATAAGATAAATAAATAGAAAAATATTAAAATATACCAACTATTTATAATGTGCAACCAAAGATAATGATTTAAATGTTTGATGACATTGTGCTAGACATTCAATTTTGTAACGATATTAAATAATATTCAATTGATGGGACGCTAAAGGGTCAGCCCGCGGGCGGATCCATATAGGACCACATCTAATAATAAATACTATTATAAATTAAATATTTTATATAGTATATAGAAATTTTACTATATATAAATGTTATTTTCTTTCACAATATATATAAAATTTTACAATATTTTGTTATAAACAAATAAAATATAAATTATTTTTCTTACTATTGTTATGTTAGCTCATTTATATATATTTTCTCATAATGAGAATAGCATAATACTTTTATGTTAAATATATTAATAATTAAAGTAATATGATTTTCAATCTGCCATTTTAATATATTATCACATACTCCCTCCGTCCCATTTAAGAAGTTTTTTTCATTTCTGCACACAATTCAATGCACTTTTTCAATCGTTAATATCTCAAAATATATACAACAAAAAATTATGTAAAATATATTATAAAACTACATGATTATACAATTCTAACAAGACCCAACTCAACTATTTTTTTCAAACATATACTTGGAATAAAATTTAGTCAAAGTTAAACAATAAAACAATGTCAAAAAGTTAAAATAGATATATTACCTGGGACGGAGGGAGTATAATTTTCCCACACAATAATATCATAATCTGAGCCCGGCGCACCGCGCAGGCGGGTAGTTCTAGTAATATTAGAACTAACTATAGTTTTCCTTTTAAAATACCGTTTTAACACCGATCAACTTTTCAAAATTTTTATTTTAGCCCCAAAATTTAATTAATACTCCCTCCGTCTCACCCCAAGTGTCTTGTTACTGTTGGGCACGGGAATTAAGGTAGAGTTGGTTTGTGAGTATATGGTGGGGTCCACATAGTTGTTGGAGGGGAAAATTATTTCTATTTATAGAAAGAAGACATTTGTAATGAGACATCCAAAAATAGTAACTAGGACATTTGGAATGGGACGGAGGGAGTATATATATAGATAGATATTGGTCGTCAAAATTTTCTTTTTAAAGAAAATATATTTAAACATTGAAATTCTATTATAACGAAACAAATAATATGAATTAAATATAAATATAATCAAATTAAAATATAAACATATAATATTAACAGGACATAAAAATACAAATTAAATTTAAATTTGAATAATTGAAAATAGTATAAAATTAAATGAAGTTAAAACATGCTAAAATCACCTATAATTTGCTTGAGAAATTGTACTCTAGCCACATAAGCAAGCAAAGTTCTTATCAATGCAAAAAAATTCCTCTGAGACTTTCCTAAACCCTTGGAGTTCACGATTTCATCATTTTCTGGCTATCTATGTATATGCTGAGTTTGTTGACAATTTCCAATCCAAATATAGCTAGTGACCTCTCCAATTTGTAATACAATTATTTCATCGAACTCATGTACTTGCAAATGAAAATTAAAAATCTAAAAATTAGGAAGTCATGCAATATAATGCCGAAAATCTACACCAACGCCGATCCTTTTCCAACCCGAGATAGATTGCAGAAGCGACGATGATAAACTTCGATCCCTGAACAAAAACAGAAAATGGATCGGAGAATTGAGAAGAAAATTTGGTAAAAGGACAAACTAAAAGTGCAAACACACTGCAATCATCTTGAACATTAATTATTGAACCAAATGATTTTTGTACACGGGGATGAGGACTTAGCTCAAGTGATTAAGTCCCTTGACTTCCATTCCAACAGAAGGTTGGAGGTTCGATTCCCCACCGACCCCCTATCCCTCCCTTTTATTCCCCTTTGTAATTGTGTGGCATGGGCTCCCACCACCCATTTCCAGGCCTTGAATGGCTCCTCCAAAAAAAAAATGATTATTGTACACGTAGGCATTTAGATATTGAAACTCAGATTTAATAGGTGTTAATCTATCCATTGAATCCAAACCCTCATTTCAAAGGAACAATTGGACAGTTGTAATATATATGTAGTACATGAAAATTACAAAAACCAACTGCTCCATAGTACACTGTACCACTTGAATTACATAAATTAAGTCCTCATCCCCTCATTGACGTGTATAAGTTTATAATTTTGTAGAGAAAATTAGAAATTTGAAATAATGTGTTAGGAGTATAATTAATTCTTTACCTGAATATTTATTATGCCTCTCCTATAAATATTGACTAGATTTTTTTTCTCTAAATAGCATGTACAGTCTAGGAAATAAGTGTTGGAAGCACATGCCACATAAAGGACTAAGATAAAGGGTCGGGTGGAGAATCTGATCCACCAACTTGAATGTTGGAAGTCTGTGTACTTGATCAAGTCCACGTTCCAAAAATAATAAACGCATGCATCGAATTCAAACATATTATTTCTCAAGCAACTAGCTCTAAAGCATCTTCCTAGATTTCAAGAGCCAACAAAATTGTTGATTTAATTTTAACATCTTCGTAGATTGATTTCAACTTTCAAGATCCAAGAAAAATGTTGATTTAATTAATTAGTAGTAATCCCTCCGTCCCATAAAGTTTGACACCTATTCCTTTTTTGGGTGTCCCACGAAGTTTGACACCTTTCCATTTTTAGATAAATTAAATTAATAGAAGTTTGATTAGAAATTTTAATTATTGTCAAATCACATTAACAGTAATCACTTTTATTATTCTGCACAAATTCCAATACAATTTTACTTTTCTACACAAAGTCCCTTGTATTTCTTTAATTCTTAATATTTCAAAATTGGTACAAATAAAAATTGTATAAAATATATATTCTAAAACTACACGATTAGACGATTCTAACAAGACCATAATTGATTTTTTTTTCTAATTGCATCATTACGATAACATTCAGTCAAAGTAAAAGTAATAAACAGTATCAAAATTTATTAGAATCTTAAATACAAACATTCACACCACTTTAACTATTAAACCCCACTACCTAAATTACCGTGTCCAAAAGAAAGGTGTCAAACTTCACGGGACGGAGGGAGTATCTTTTAACCCCGCGAATGGCGCGTGGTGCAAATTTTAGGTTTTTTTTTTTTTTTTTTATCAAAATCATAAGTTATGTATAGCTTCGAATCTGTTTCCGAGCATTTATTGTTTCCAGCGTTATTCACTTATTGTATCTTCTTGTCCGGTTATCTATTGGCTGGTTATGATTTGGGCTTTGTGGGCCACAAAGTTGGGCTCATGATTTTGGGCTTTTTGTCTCGTAATGTCCAAGTATTTGTATCTAAAATTTTTTCTATATTTATTTCATATAATTTTCATATATATTTATTTAATTTAAAATAGCATTATTATTCATTTTATTTTTTTTTATAAACGGTGACGTGAAAATATCGGCTAAGGGAAAAAACTACAAAAAAAAAACTATAGCAAAGGTGACAGAGAGAGAAAAACAAAAGAAAAATAATCGAAAGGAAAACAAGACTAGACTCGGGGGAACCAAACCCCCGCAAGATCAGCAGCCAAGTGCGGTCGAGCATCATCCGAATGAAATGCCCAGGTCGTGAAAAAGTCAACTGAATGAGTCCCGCATTTAGCCAAAGCGTCAGCCACCATATTTTCCTCTCGAAGAATATGAGACCAAATATAATCCAAGTGAAAGATTGATCATATCTGATATGTCGCAGTAATGGAGCCAAACTCGAAGAAGTCTAACAGCCTCTTGAGAGTCAGAGTAACACAAAGCGGCTTCAACACCCTGTTGGTGAAGAATCAACATGCCCTTCCATTACAGGCTATGAAAGTGGTGGTTAGAGCTCATACTACACAAATTACAAAGATAATAAAAAGGAGTGATAGGGGACCAGTGGGAATCGAGCCTCCAACCATCAGGTTGGAAGTCAATGGACTTAATCATTTGAATGGACTTAATCATTTGGATTAAGTCCTCATGAAAAAAAAATAAAGAATTTCAAAGTTTTATAATTTTCTTGTACATGAAAAAATGAAAATTGATAGTATATTAAAACAATTAACTCATTAAAATCATTCTTATTAAACAAATCTGTTAAACGCGCCAGCCTTGTTTAAAATAAACCTTCTATGCATAAATCTATCTTTTACACAGACGCAGACAGCAAAATGTGTTTTAAGACATATTTCTTCCTGAAAAGGGCGAGGGTAATAAACTACACAATTATGAAAGATTCAACATGTTCCACAAATAAGGCAAATATATATATATATATATATATATTGGAATTCATCAACTGAGCAATTTTGTGTTTTTTCTTTTTTTGTTTTTTTGTTGGTTTCTTTTTAACATAGCTTCGATGAAGTGCTGATAATCACAACCTACGACATCTATCCAATCCGGGGTCAGAAATCTTGGCCTTGATATCAAGAAAACTGGGAAAAAATGTAGTATGTGAAAAAGGCGAACTCACAATTCACCACTTAGCAAATTGGATCTTCACGACAGGCAGATTTGTAGACAGTTCAGATCCTTGGAGGGTGATCGATTGGTGTAACATTCAAAGAGGGTATAATCAATCACCCGAGGTAGAGCCAAAACCACGGTGTGAGTCTCCTTTATCAGATGGCTTACCATGTAATTCTCTCAGTAGGGAAATTCCTGCATCGACGTTGTCACTAGTTCTGCGATTGTCTCCTGTGGATGACGGCCTAGGTGTAGAATTAGGTTTGTAGGTTGTGGACCAGGATCCTCCGTTTGATCCCGCCAAGGCCATTATTACATCTGCCTGAAGTGATTCGAAAAACCATTTCAAACAAGGTTAGAGTTATAAACATTGGGCGTAAGGTTCACAAAATCTCAAAATGAGGTCTAGTAATAAACAATCAAACGCACAGTTGGGGAATGCAGCACATAGAACATTAAAAATTAAGGGGAAAGTGCTAAAGTGTTTATGCAAAACACCAGACATCCGCTGCTTCATGGTCGAAAAATTTGAGAATTAAAACTACGTAATGACAATGCCAGGGATATGATAAAGTTGCCATAGAGATTAACGGAGATCTTGGTGGGTAAATATGCGTGCTTCATTAATATGCAAAAGAAACAACAAAGCCCTTTCCAAAAAGATAAAATTCCTTCCTCACGGAAACACACAGAGAGATTGAATTGTGCGAATAGATGTGGAAACAAAAAAAATAAAATATAAGCATATGTTTCCAACTCAGTCAAAGCTTCAGCTTTTTCTACGTTGGTATGATCTGCTAAAGTTGATCTTGATCAATATCGACCATATAGAGTCCCAAAAATGTAGGAATGTAAACCTGCCCGATGCTTCTTCGGGAAAATAGAATATATAAATGAGACCAACATTATGAGCAAGTTATATGACAACAATCAAGACTCAGAGCAAATTCTAGATTATTGAGATAAAGGGTACAAATACATACTAGAAAAGTTCATAAGGACAAGAAAAGTTTGCAGATACAGAAAATAAAAAGATTTAAACAAGATTTAACAGCACTTCAACCAGAACCTAATCTGTTATGTGCTGTTGAAAGATGATCCCAACGTACTTTTTCAAGAATTACCCCAACTTATTAGAGCTATGTTTGGGAAATAATTAGAGTTTTTAGTTTGGAGTTAGTGATGAGAAATAGTTTTAAATTGAGGTTGTTTTGAATAATGATGTTTGGTATTAGAGTATAGAGGTATAGAGTTTGAAAAGCTAAAAAGCAGGGAAGAGTAGCATTCAGGGGTTAAAATTTAGCGGTTACTATTTATAAGTTTTTAAGCTACTTTTAGAAAGTATTTTAAAAGCTAAACACATTAGCGTTTTCTCCGAAACGCAGTCTAGGAGCACTGGGTCATAGGATTATGTTTTTACAGTCTGTTCCATTAAACATGAACAAGATGATGAGGGAACTTTGGCTACTAACATGTTCCCATACGCCACCAAGACACGTGTCTCTATTGTACTAATTGTCTCAACAATTCCGTACGAGCAACTATGATCCGATCATCCTTACTTTTAGTAAACGGTGTAGAGGGTGTTGCCACTTGTCCCAAAAATGGCATTTTTCAAGTAAGAGTTGTTCCTTAAACATACCAATCACAGGGCTCAATAAATGAATAATTTCATCCATCTAGTGTCGCTGCATACCAAAAATGGCACTATCCAGATGGGCCTCAATAATTGCATCTGATTGTTAGAAAATTGTCATTGATCTAAACTACAGCTTTTTATCCATCCCCACAAACTCATTCTCCTATCACTAGTCATGATTCAACCCACCACCCTGAACCCCTCTATTTTCAAGATAAATGCGGAAAAGACAATTTTCTGTCCTACAGAATCACGTGCGGCAATTACAAGCGGATCTACTGTCATAAAACTACTTTCAAGAATCAAGATGCCTTTACATTAACTGAAACTGCCGGGCAATATATCGCTATTGCCCTTTTGCTCTAAAGCATAATAGCTGGGATAAGATACTTGAGTGGGAGACAAGGAGGCCTTTTTGAGTTATGACGATCGCACAAATTCCAAAAGCTTAATATCTTTGCCCAGTGTAACATAATTCGCTCATTACACTATCGAATTGCGATTCGGTTCGCTCAACCGAAACGGGGTTCGGTAGCGATCTTATTCGCTTGAATTCGCGAATCAATTCGGTGAAATAAGCGAATTGAAACAAAACAGAGGCGGGGGAGCAGTGGACGAGGGGCAGCGCTCGCGAACCAGTCGTGGCAGCAGGGAGAGCCGCGGTGGGGAAGAGAAGGACTAAGGTAGAGGCGCCGCCGGCAGAACAGAAAGAAGAAATTAGGGTTTAGAGCAAACAGACGGGGAAGGAGGGGGATGGAGGGGAGGAAGAAGATGAACAGTATCTTCATTTATTACTTTTGAGACTTTTAATGTATGCAGTATCTATTCAAGATCTCTTGTCTGTTCCCAAGTTTATTTCCCACTCCCACCGCCCACTCTAAAACTTTTATTTCTTTTTTCTTTTTAAATTTTCTTTTCATCATGTTTAATGAGAGTTGTTATTTTATTTTGTAATGGAAGTTGTTATTTTATTTTGGAATGAAAGTTGTTATTTTCTTTTATAAATGAAATGAGTATGTGGATTAAAAGAAAAAAATCTAATCGAATCAAAACATCGAATTATGATTCAAAAAAGCGAATTGAAGCAGTATACCCCTAGCGAATCAAAAAAAATTTAACTAGTGAATTGCGAATCGAACTTTGTCCCTCGTATCGAAGCGAATTCCGAATTATGTGACACTGTCTTTGCGAGTTTCTTGTGTTGAAATTATTAGCACTTTGGATATACTCCCTCCGTTTGGAAATAAATGAAACATTTGCATAGTTGTTACTATTATTGAGTAATTTTGATTCAACCTTTTAATACTGATATACTTCCTCCGCCTCACTATTTTTCTTACGGACCCACCCAGCACATATGCCGATACACATTTTTAACTGTTAATAACTTAAATTGTGTACAACAAAAGTTATAAAAAGTTAATTGTCTAAAACTATAAGATTAGACAAATCTAACAAGATCTCACTTGACTATATTTTTTCTTACATAGCTATGATAAAAATTTGAATCAAAGTTAATCAGTGAATAGTGCCAAACAACCATCCGTAACAAAAACATCGAGATGGAGGTAGTATAAGATAAAGCATAGTCAAGTGGGATCCTGTTAGATTCGTTTAATCGCGTAGTTTTAGAATATCAAATTTCTATAATTTTTCAATTTTACAGAATTTGAGATATTAAGCACTAAAAATGTGCATTGGATAATATGAAATGCAACGATGTTGCAAATTTTAAGAAACGAAGGGAGTAGTTTTCAGTGTTCAAAGGTAGTAAAATGATTTAAACTAATTAATTAACCCAAATTAGTTTCGAAATGAGTTAGAAAGCAAAGAATGTCGTTAAAAAATAAAATTCATCCATTCTGATTTTATAATGGTAATGATGGTGGGCTTTTGTTGCTCAAATCCAGAAACTCGAATTAAACACAATAATCCTTCGTAGCAAAAAGATACAGAAACAGACCTTATTGGGATGGACATTATCAAAGACATGAGCTTGACCACCGTAAAAAATAGTCATTTGGCGACCAACGGATTCTGTTCCTTGTTGACTGTCACAAATTTGAAAAATTGACAAAAATCAGCAGTCTATTTTCGAATTTTGGGCTGATTACTATAACATGGATAGATAAATAAAACACAGTCCAAGTCCTGAATTAACCTGGGGTTAGCAGAAGACTCCGGATCAGAAACTCCAACACCGGACTTCTGTTTCCCACTACGTATGAGAACCCCGGCAGGCTGTCTACCGGCCAATGCTCCACTTGCATTTAAGGTGCTTAAAATTCCGGATCCTTTGATTCCAGTTCTCGATCCTTCATCAGCAGCTGTCTGAGAAATGAGAGAAGGGCCCACATTCGCCTCCTTAAACCTATTTGGTGTGGTTTGATATCCTAATGGTATGACCTGTCCAGTACGGGGAGGATACTGCAACATGTGACCAGGAGTTAAAGGAGTAGCCCTATCCCATTTGGAAAGATTGGTCTCGGTCCGATACCCTGTGGACGACTGAGGCATAAAAGAGGCTGAAATTGGTCTCATTTGATGCATACCAAATGAGGCTTCCTCGTCCGGTAGCCGTCTAGGCTGCTCACCCCCTGAATATCTGAGCAACTGAGAATGAACAACAATCCAAATATTAGGGTGAGATGTATACATCACAAAAATCAACATCAACCAGCATAAGACTCTTCGATCCTCAAGAAAAGTGTGCATCAATATCAAAGAAACATCGAACCTTAGTTAAAAGTGGACCGTCTTGTGAATCAGCTTGTCCTTGCTGAAATTTCTCTCTAGGCGACATGATGAAAGAATCAGAGTTGCTCCTCTTATTCCCAGTAAATCTACTACTGCTCTCCCGTCCTGTAACGTCGCCTCTTGATCCATAATAAGCAATCCCATCCAAATGATTACCAGCAAGTCTTTCTATCATAATTGACCCAAAAGAATTATCAACTTACAGTTTCCTTATGCAGCCACACCAATAAACTAAAACATCAATGCAGCATTAGCAGGCATAACGGAATTTCCGTCTATACTGGCACCATAATATATCAGATTGGGGAGGAAGATCAGAATTAGAGATTGATAGAAAAGCAAGGATAATATTTCGGATTACTAGCGTCCAAATTATGTTAATATTACATTATAATCTACAAATCCATACTATTGATCAAAACATCCAAAAACATATACCAAACAAATCTTACTTTGATTGCACAAACAAACTCAAAAAGGGAACAACTCCACCAATGACCTCACATGAAACCACTCCACCAAATATACCAATCCCCAAAATTTGCACAAACGAAAAATAGCGGGGACACACATTTTCACCCAAATAACTATTGAGAATTCTCGAGGAAACAGAAACTGAGAATAGGTTAGCAATGCCAATATCTTTTAAGAAAATGAATGCATAAGCTCACTAGAACTGAAATTATGGTAAATAAATTAACAAGCACATTAGTTTCAAAGGCTGCAAAACCAAATTACTGCTAAAAAAGCGATAGGCAAAGCCACAAAGGAAAGCACGAATTACAGAGGCTTCGAGGCTACACAGATATTTTCTTCTTACCAGAACCCAGATCAGAAGTGGCAGATGGAGACACCTCCGTCTGCGGCCGAGCACCTCCTACCGTCGGCGGAGCAGATTCTTGGCCTTGCCCTTTATTACCAAGAAAATCATGAAAAGTAGCCGTCTTCCCCTCAGTATCCCCACCGGCATTCACTTTGTCAATTTTACCACCGCTTTGAGCATTAGCCATGTGAAACAATTGCTTACAAAGGTCACATCAGAACATTCTCGACAGACACGCATAAAACTTGTATATATGCACACATAATCACCACAATCGGATTATGCCCTAAGCTCTACGCAAGAGACTCAAAAACAATCAATCGACAAACAAAGAACATCAAGCAATAAATTCAACCCAGTAATTAATCGATTAATTGCTCTGGGCATGAAGCAAGAAATCCCTTCAACTACGAAAGCCCTTAGGGTTCAGCACGAATTCCAGTAAAAAAAAAAAAGAAACAAAAAAAAGGCAGAAAGGGAATCAAAGTAGTGGTTTTTAATGTGGGGGGAAGCGAGAGCACTACAAAGGAGAAAAGTAGTTTTCGGGCAAAATACAAATAAATATACAATACAAAAATGTGCTTGCTTTGTTTTCTTCTCCCTTTTTCTAATATTCGCAGCAGTAGTAGCTTTTTCAGTTCTCTCTCACTCTCATCCACAGTTACTTTTTTTTTTTTTTTTTTTCTGGGCCTGTTTTTAACCGGTGTGAATGTGAAACTAAATCTCTCAACAGTCCCCACGAAAACGATGAATACTCACTCATGAAATTTCAAGAATTCAAAAAAAGACTACACCTTTCCACTCCAATTGAAATATTCTAATCACGATTGTGATTTAGGAGCTCAATAATGCAATTGGCCTGGGCATTAGCCATCAGGGATGAACATGATTGTGCTGGACAAATCAAATCACCAGAATGTTTTCCCTTTAAAAAATATTATATGTGAAAATATTCTATTGTGGGGGAATGGGGAAAGAAAAAACAGTGTATAAAAATTAATAAAGAAATGGAAAAGAAGGAAGGAAGGGACACGTGAGGAGGGTGAAGATCTTGGTAATCCAGGATCTCAAGCGAAGTGGTTCTCATCCTGGGTAGTATATGCTGGGTTTGATTATAGCTATTGGATCACTATTTATATTAGATCAACGGTTTAGATATAGTAAGGATAATTATGTAATTTCATAAAATAATATTTCTTTATTCTTTCAACTTTTTGCTTTATCGAGGTAATGATGATAGTAGAAAAACAGACTCTTTAAATTCCATTGGATCACACAGAATGGTTCCTTATTTAAAATAGAATGTCAATATGTACGAAACAGAATGCTTAAAATAGAATGTCAATATGAAACGAAACAGAATGTTAATATGAACGAAACAGAATGGTTACTTCTTTAAAATAGAATGTCAATATGAACGCATATACAAAACATTATGTTTGCACAAATAAAACATTATGTTTCACTTGATTAGACATTCTACATGCACCTTTGGACATTCTGTTTCACTTTAATACATTGAATGGTTAATTCTCTTGGCACACATTGGGTCATTTTGTTTACACACTTTAGACATTCTTTTTAACCTCAATACACATTCTATTTTCAATTATCTGACATTCTGTTTCACTTCAATACTTGTAAATTATCAATATACATTATGTTTCACTTGCATCGACATTATGTTTGCACATATAGACATTTTATTTCACTTTAATGTCTATTTATATACTTTGTGGCCTATTTCACTTTAATACACAATTTGTTTACACATATATGATATTCTGTTTCACTTCATTACACATTCTGTGTGCAAATATACAACATTCTAACATTCTGTAAAGAAAATAATTATTAATATATTTTTACATTATTTAAGTTTAAAAAGTATAATTACATATTTAACCTTAGTATCAATCTAAATCATTGATTGAAAACTAGATCCAATGGCCAATACACATTCCAGTACCTACTGGAAAAAGCATCCCAGCACAGGAACCTTTTCGGATCTCAAGTCCATAGCGATCCCAACTAGGGGTGGGCACGGTTCTGTTAACCTGAATTTTTCAGGTATTTGTATTTGTATTTGAACCGGGCAAATACTTCATTTCAGTATTTGTATTTGTAACCGGAGTCCTCGGTTAACCGGGGTTCGGTTTCGATTCGATTCAGCGGTTAAACGATTCGGTTCGAATATTTAAAATCTATGAAACTCAAAGATTTAAGAAATGAAAACTTGATTATACATTTTAAGAGTGTCGGACGAGGTTATTACACTACAGAAAATATATATATATATATATATAACTATGGAATTCAGTGGTTCTTTTCAATGTTATCAAATATGTTAGTATATGTAACAAATCTTAGTGTAGAGGTATATTTCAATAATAGGATATTTTGAAAGATAAAAACCAATATAGGCTTATTATGGTGATATATTTTGATAATTAGCTCTTTAGTTTTTTATATTTATTTTATTATATATTTCAATAATTAAATAAATAATGATATATATTATCTTTATATAATTTTATACCATCAAATGTCTATAATAATTACAATATATAACTTTTAAAATAAAATAAATATATTCGGTTCGGTTCGGTTAACCGGGGGAAAATAAAGTATTTGTATTTGTATTTGAACCTGACGAATACTGGAATATGATATTTGTATTTGCTCCGGGGTCCTCGGTTAACCGAAAATTCGGTTCGATTCAGCGGTTCAACGAATCGGTTCGAATATTTTGCCCACCCCTAATCCCAACTAGTTACTGGTGCGGAGGGATTTGGAAAGCGGATTTTTCGGGAGTTGAAACCCAGGGACCTCTCAAATATCAAGGATTGTTTGGGACTTCAGAGCATTGGTTCTCTCTCTCACAGTTTGTGGGAATGAGTACATGTGTTGACTGCTACCACTCTATTTACACTACACAAAATAAAATGAATAAAAAATAAAAATGAAAAATTACTCCATATTTTTATGGTAGAAATGAAACATGCTGCTCCGTCGGGTCTGTCAATTTTTTTCACTCGCCGATTAAAAAAATATATATATACCCGAAGAGAAACGATCCATGTTTCATAAATTGGTTCGCATGAGTCAAGAAATCACTACGAACGAAATAATTAATTAATTAAGGAACATTAATTATTTGTCCATGTAGGAACCAACATGCAAGGAATGTTGGTTCCTCTAGGAACTAACTGGTTTCTCCACGAACCAGGTGGTTGGTGTAAAAACCAACTGGTTCAAAAGAAATCATGTTGAATGTTGAATGCTGGTTCCTATACGAACCAGTATTCTTTTTTTCAAAATCAATGTTCCTTAATTAATTAATCACTTGGTTCGTGCTAATTTATTGGATCGAGTATGAATAATAGACAGTTTAGTCGTTTCGAACAGAAAAAATTGCATTTTTTCCCTTTAAAATTAGGGTCACAGGGTAGTGTGTTTTTTGCCCCTATTTTTATGTATATGCTTCAAGTCATCAATGTCAATCAATTCACATCCATCCAACCATTGATCACCAATTCATCACAATTTATTTACTAACATTTTCTAAATCTATTGATACTCTTTATTACTAGCAGTATTTATTCGTACATGTCTACATTTAATTATGGTACAGCGCGATTTTCCATTGACTAGGTAGGGAAAGGTTTAATGTTTAATTAAACCCAAATTTCATTGAGCGTATATGTATGTATTAGAATTCGTCCTGAGGCGCGCACTACGTGACGCGCCCCGGTGAGAAGAAAATATGTTGAAGTTTGTCATGTTCGGTAATAATATGCATGAAATGTGTGTCAAAAGAAAATGAGAAATCGAAAATGCTGATTGCCAAAATGTAACCCAGCACTAATACTGGCATCCAAAGACAATTGAGCTACAAATAAATGAGAAGAAAATGCTTACAAGAAGTTCTAGAATAGAATTCAACATTGAAATATAGTGCAACCAATGAAATTGAACAACAAACTGAAGTTGAGAATCATATTAGACATAAATGACAAAATCCGACATCAGAAATTCCAACTTCCAATCGAGGTGAAATGACACGAGCTCTGATGCCACAACATTCAAATGGCTTGCTCCTCTATGAGTCATTGCAAATTTAATAAATAGGATAAAATATAACCACTGAAATCAATAAAAGCAATAGAATGTCACACCCATTGTTACAGGTAAATTATGTGCACCAAGCAGGAAAGTACCAAATTTAATTGAGGCCAATCCAGGTATTTTCAGAAGCATTCTTGGGAAAGGTGCTTAATCAAAAGAAACTAAATTTGATAGTGCATAATCCTATGCACATCAAAAGAAACTACAACATTCAATCATACCCATCGTTTCAGCATTTGACTTTTGGCCTCGGACGGTTGGGGTGGCGAGGGAAGGAGGCGGGCAATGGCAGATATGTAGGCTTTAGAAATTCCCCTATGGAAATAGCCAAAAACCTTGAAACTCAGAAATTATTTTTCAGACTGGAGAGGGTGAGGGAGACATTCACAGAAGGAAAGGGATGAGGAGAATTGAATTGTGCAGGTGCATAGATATTGGTATGAGGAAATGTTCTTTGTTGTTTCTTTAAAGCAAATTGTTTAAAATATTTATTTTCTTGAAATCATTGTGATTTAATTTGTAATGAAATTTCATCTAAATATATAGTTGTAAATATTTTTCTTAATTTTTATTTATGTATCATAAATCAGTAACCAAAACTAACAGCTTCCAACAAATACAACTATGCAACAATCTATAAAGAAAAGGAACGTTCACCATTGAGGATTCAACCAGAAGCCTACACCAAAACGTGTTAGTGAAGCCCTTGGTAATGCTTCTGCGAACTCAATGTATTCCTAGGCTTGTCCGCAGCTGGTGTGCCCTAAATCCAAAAACCAAAATCAGAAGGAAAAAACAAATTACGAAATTCTCAAAATGCAGTCATTTTAGATAAGGAATCACCACATCATATTCTCCTCCACTCTAGAAGACACGCCAAGAATGCTAGATAAGGAATTGGAAAAAGGGAAGAGTCCAACAAGGCAAAAATCAATTGAATTAAAGCTGAGATTAATTTGCAAAGTGAGGCAGACAGACCTTATTAGACGTATTAGGAAGGTTTGCCAAATGGAGAAGGGATGGTGTAATTAGTTGGATCAAAAAGCTCCTCAACATGCCATCCAGGTAGGGTATGTATAAAATACTCTGACGTGCTGCTTCATGAAATTGAACTACTATTGGCCTCGATTTCATCATGGTGATACTTTTGGACATTATTTGGGGAAGCAAGCACAGGCTTGTCGAATGAATTTGGCGGCACTGAAGCACAGGAGTTTGCCACTTAAGCAAATACGTACAATATCCCAGCAGTATGCACAGGAGTCCCCTACATCAGCATAGATAGATCCAGTCTAAAGAAATGATGAAATCCCATAAATACATGGGGATGAAGACAAAATGAAAGGCAACATCAATAAATTATCTCGGATAGTATAATGGGATAAATTAAATCAGTGGAAAGCCAACACACCAATTTAGTGATAATTTCTAGAACCTAGATTAAGAAGAATTTAAGAGAAGTGAGGCACATATATATTTTAAAGGTTAAATGTTACATAAGCAATTCATGTGCAATGCCAAGGACAGTTACATTAATCATCTAACATCTGGTGTTCTGCGAGAAGTGAACCAAATTGTGAACAAGTGAGTTTAATATCACATGAAAATCATATACTTGAACCGGGAATTTAGGGAGATCACGCACATCTCCCTCCAGAAAGAGATTTAAATAAATTAGCCCAATCATATACATATCTTAATTTTCCAAAAGGGCTCCTCATTGATCACAACATGTTTTATGTCCAAATCCCAATTAGCCTATGTCACTTTAGATACAAAAATACATAAAAATGCTAAAAACTTCTTGAGCTGAGGACCCATAATAATCCAAATAAGCTGCTTCCGAATGAAAAGAAGCAAAATCATTCAAACCTTGAAATCAACTGCAATAGCATTATTCTCCGGAATTGGGGAGAGAGAGAGAGAGAGAGAGAAGAGAGCCCCAAGGACCCCTGTAATAAAAGAAAGAAACAAGAAAGCAGCTAAATAAACGAAAGTATGCACACGCATACACACAAAAGGCTATTGTAAAGCTTGTCTATAAACTACAGTAATGAAAGTTGACATTTATATTCTACAAGTTGACAAACTACAAGCAATCAACAGTATGAACAATAGAATAATCGAAAAAAATAGGCAAACATGATGTAAAAATAGGCACACAAAGTTTAGATTTGAACACCAAAATCATTAAACTAAAGCAAAGAGAGCACAATTTAACACTCATAAATCGGTCACCAAGGCAAAGGGCTAAAATGCAATGGACAGTGGTAATAGTGCATAAATGAATCTCAGAGCTTCCACCTTTTACCTCATTCTACTCCTAATTGGGCGTTGATCAAGGGTAGCAACAGGGACACTTGTGGCAGGAGGATTTGTTCTATTTATTACAGGCTGGCGGATTTGTTGCCTGGGGCACCAATATACTCTTTATCACTACCATAGCCTGCTGAAGTATTTGCAGCCCTTAAACAATTGGTAACCAAAATAGTATTGCCATTCGAAAAATCAATCATAATTTCACAATCATCAATCCACTTGGTACTTTATACAAAGAAAGGCTAAGCAACAATAACTGTAACCATAAATTCCACATAAAAGCAAAAAATTTACCTGTGAACTCAAACAACAAAATAAGTCCATTAATATCAATACAACTCGGTATAACAACTAATTCAAATGAAATCCAAAGTCTGCAACCCATCATCAAAATTCACAAACATGGGCATACTTTCTAGAACCATTTTTTTTTTTAAAGGCACAACAAGAATTGGGCACCCCAATTCATTAACTCATTAACAGAATACATATTTTTATATACAAGGCCTGGTAAGACAACCAAAAGATGGTTATAATTTACTGCCCTCTACACACGCAAAAACACAATTGGAGAAGCAATAGGGATAACTAAATTCACAATAAAGAAAAGATGTGTTCAGTAATAACAATCGCACCATGAGAAGCACAAATGATTGCAAGAACATCAAAGAGAAACATATTGTGACCGAATACAGTAACTGCGGAAATTATAAATCAAACAAAGTCACCTAGCATTTTATCAAACACATCAACTGAGAGTAAACATTGAAAATTGAAATTTAGAGCTCCAATACATGAAAGACACAATGAGATACATATTGTACAAAATCAGTAGATTAATTTAACAGATTCACCATAATTAATTCTCACAAAACCTTAGATATAGACTTACAGTGAGGAGGCAGCATCCATGATGCACAGAGAAGGCCAAGAAGAAGGTGAAGACACAGGTTGAGGCGAAGGCAGAGACTGAGATAAAGGTGGGGACGGAGATGGAGACGGCTCAGACAGCGGAGACAGTGTCCGAGGCTGAGACAAATACGAAAAAAAAATGGATCCGGAGGCGGGCAGGGATTTTGAGGTCACCAATCCGAGAGAGCAAGAAGAGATGAACTGTGCATTTTAAAATACAAGTAACAAACAACAATACACAAAGAGGGCAACCCAAATCATCCAAGATGCACAAATTCATTCCGAAATACGGCGAAAAGCAACAAAAATAACAAACCCTAAAATACCTTCGTCCTCTATTGTCTTAGTGCCAATGGTGGGAATAGGGCAGCAGCAGTGGAGGTGCGGCGCTGGACACAGAGCGCATGAGACGGGGAGAGAATGAACGATGGGCCTGCATCGGAGAGAGGGTGAGCGGCGCTGGTGCTGGACTCGCCGCGACAGCGGCGGTGTGAGACCGAAGAAGCCAGCGGCGCTGGTATAGGGGCTGGGAGAGAGAGACGAGCGCGGGGCATGGAGTGCGAGAGAGTGAGAGAAAGAGTTCGAGCGAGAGAGAGCGAAGAATGGAGAGATTGTTCGAAACAGATGGAGACAAATGCAAATGGGTGAAGAAGGACCAAACGGCGTCATTTTGCATTGAAGGCAAAGTTACTGTAGAAAAGGAAACAACTGTAGCAAAAGGCAGCTTCACACTTATATATATAAGATAAGATGTACAAATATTACTACTATATTTCCAAATACTCCCTCCCTTTTATTAACTTATATTCTTTGACTTGGGATGAGGACTTAGCCCAAGTGGTTAAGTCTCTAAGCTTCCAACGGAAGGTTGGAGGTTCGATCCCCACCGGCCCCCTATCCCTCCCTCTCCCACCACCATTTTCCAGACCTTCAATGGCTCATCCAAAAAAAACTTATATTCTTTGACTTCTACACACAATCCAATGTACATTTTTAATCGTTAATATTTTAAAATAGATACATTGAAAAATTATGTAAAATATACTTCTAAAAATACATGATCATATGATTCTAACAAGTCCCAACTCAACTATTTTTTTCAAATATATACATGCAAGAAAATTGAGTCAAAACTAAACAATGAACAATATCAAAAAATCAAACATAACACAATACATGGGACGGAGGGAGTATTATTTTAGAATAGTAATAAAGTATTTAATATATACTACTCATTCTTTCAAACTATGTTGGCTCAAGTTCACCAAAAAAAAAACTATGTTGGCTCATTTTTTCCGCTAGTCTATACTTGCTAATATGCATATAAAATGTGAAGACCTTCAACAGTGCATCTATTAACACTGTATATGCTTTTTCTTTGAGGCGAAAGTTTTTATACCAAAGCCAACAAAGCAACAATTACAAAACTTTCAACAAGAATCTGCTACCAGCCTACCACCACTACTCCATAACCCAGACAGACAATCACCCAGACACGGCAATCGAACTCAGAAAAAGACATGAGACCGAGTCATCTGCTCAACACAGACTCAACTCCAACAGCATTAAAACCATACTTCAACCTTTTCAGCTTGTGACGCCCCCAGCAGAGCTCAATAGTCTGCTACATCGTTTCGTTCCCTCAAGATATGTTGAATTCTAACTTCACAGGACCGTCATGATTGGCCCTAACAGCTTATTGAAACGCCAAGGGAAATTTCCAGGGTCGGCAAGCTAGCCCACCACGTTACTACAATCGCACTCGAAAACCAAGCGTTGTAGTGGGAAACCTTGCTCTCGTAAAAGTGCCAAGCATACTCTGTGAATCGTTGTGGAGCCAATAGAGTCTGACAGTAGAAATATCAATTCACCCTTATCATCTCTAATTACCCCTCCAATACCTGCTGGGCCTGGATTCCCCAACGACGAGCCATCGGAGTTTATTTTCCACCACCCCTTCAACGGACGTTCCTACACCAATCCTCGTCTTGGAAGTTTAAGCCGTTGTTGCCGTGCATGCACTAATCCAGTAGGGAAGCTCGCATCCATGTCTCCCATAAGATTATGAGTTCTACTGTATCCCACCCCCCCACCACAATCTAACTAACCATTTCAATTCTGTCACTGCAGCCTGCAACTGAAAGACTTGCCCTTTAAAAATAATTCCGTTCTTATGTTTCCAAATCAACCATACAACAACCATTCCCATCACTAGCCACAACTCCCTTTGATTTCCTTTAGGATGAAAACCTATCCAACCTTCCATCATGTTTCCAACAGTTCTAAGGCACACCCAATCGAATCCAAACCAAGAAACAACTTGATACCACAAACTCCCAGAAACATTGCAAGAACAAAATAGGTGATCTACATTCTCAATTTCTTTTTCGCAGAAAGGGCATAACGCAGTTGAGCGTTGAATACATCCTCTATTCACAAGAACATCTTGAGTTGGAAGTGCATTATTCAAAGCCTTCCAAACCAGTAATCTTACCTTCATTGGCACTTTGATATTCCACAAGTTCCTCCAAAAACTGCCATGTTCGATCATAATATGACCTGTGCCGCGTTTCCAACAGGAACGAGTAGAGAAAACGTCATTCCTCTCCTTAAGCTAAACCACTCTATCAGATATAAACCGGCATAACTTTACACTCCCCAGCACAACCATCATTTCCTTCCAAACCTCCAACTCCCACTCAAATAGCGTCCTTCTAAAGACAATATTCCATTCCTATTCGGTGCCCTGCCAATTACCATAATCCGACACTTTACCATCCTTATTGCTAGCCAATACAAACATTCTCGGGAATAAGTCACTCAATGACCGTCCACTCTCAACCCAAATATCTTGCCAAAACTGTGTCCCTTCCCCATTCCCAACAATAATTCTGAAACATTCCTGGGCAGTCACTGTCGTTGCTTCCCAGGAGCTACAAATGTTCCCCCACATTGTTCGACCCATCTTTGGATCCGGCACCAAACTAGCCTCTCCCCCATAATATTTGGCTACTATCATGTCCTTCCATAAAGCTTGATCCTTCCCCAGACGCCACATCCATTTGGTTAACAAAGCCTTATTAAAATTCTGAAAATTCCATATTTGAAGACACCCCTCTTCCTTATGCTTGCAAACCTTTTCCCAGCTAAGCGTGTGCAATTTCCTATCTCCATTCCACTCATTCCAAAAGAAACGCCGTTTAAGTTTTTCCAATTTTTCAGCCACGGACTTCGATACCTTAAACAACGATAAATAGTATACCGGCGGGCTTCCCAAAATGGATTTTATGAGGCAAAGACGTCCAGCTTGAGACAATAGCCTACCCTTCCATCCCATCAAACTTTTCTCCATTCTCTCCAAACATGGCTTCCAAAGATCAACTTCATTAATCCTTCCACCTATCGGCAATCCCAAATACTTCATAGGCCAACATCCAACCTCACAACCAAACAATTCGGCCACCTCCTTGACTAATTCTGTGGAACAATTAATTCCAAAAAGAGAGCTCTTACCAAAGTTTATGCGAAGTCCAGTTGCCAGCGTTAAGCACCATAGTATCCTTTTAATCAACATCACTTGCTCGATCGTCCCTTCACAAAATAAGATCGTGTAATCGGCATATTGTAGGTGTTTAATAATCGGCCCCCCCTCGCCAAACACAAGTCCAGTATACATCTCCAGTGCCGCTGCCCTCTCAATTAATTTATTAAGGATTTCTGCGACTAAGACAAAGAGGTACGGCGAAAGCGGATCGCCCTATCGTAGCCCTTTGTGCAACTTGAAGAAAGCAGTCGGTGATCCATTAATTAAGACAGCCGCTGTGGCCGACATCACACATTCCTTCATCCACTTAATCCAATTATATCCAAAACCCATGGCAGCCAACGCATGAAATTGCACATCCAAGTTCCCAACTTACATTGTCATACGCTTTTGTGAAATCAAGTTTCACAACGAATCCACTCCGTCCCGACACCTTAGTCGAATGGATCACCTCCGCCGCAACTAATGCCCCATCAAGAATTTGTCGACCCCCTACGAATGACATCTGCGTTGAACCCACCAACTTGTCAAGAACCCCTTGTAGCCTTCGTGCCAATACTTTTGCAATTATCTTATAAACACTTCCCACCAAAGAGATTGGTCGAAAGTCACCAAACTCCATGGGTGAATCAATCTTAGGGATCAATGCAATAAAGGACCCCCCCGACTTCACTAGGCAATTTCCCATAGGATTCCAGGTTCCGGAACAGCTCCAATACATCCCCTGTATATGCTAATAGGTGATTTTCTTTATCTTTTTTTTTGGTAAGGTATTAATAGGTGAGTTTGAAATTACTTCTCCATTCCTTTTTAAGTGCATATTTGGTACTTGTCACTGTTCATTGAGTAATTTTTATTCGACTTTTTAATATAATTATATAAGATAAATAATAGTCAAGTGAGATCTTGTTGGATTCGTCTAATCGCATAGATTTAGAATATCAAATTTTTATACTTTTCACTTGTATGTAATTTGAGTTATTAATAATTAAAAATGTGTATTAAATTGCGTGAAATATAGATCCGTAGCATTTAAAAAGGAATGAATGAAGTATTTTCTAAAAGGTTTGAATTTGACAAATTAATTAAAAGTGGAGCGTGAATGTGACATTGTTATTTGAAAACTTAGGCCCTTGTGTTACGATATGGGGGTCTTATTTCGTTTTATCACTTACTTCATTTACTAAGAATTTTCATCACTAAAATTGTTTTCGGGCTGTCAAGAAAAAAAAATCACAAATTATTTGTTATGAGTAAACGATAAGACCCACTTATCACTTATTTTGTTTAAGTTTCGCAAATAAATCTGATACCATTTATCAAACATTAGAGCCTCCGGCCTCTTATCAATAAGGCATCTCCAATGGTCCACACTAAACTCAAACCCATTTTACAGTAAATAGCACATCAAACAGTAATTCATCTCCAACCATTTAAACTAAACTCAAACTCAAAAGAATATTCTCTATATATTCTTTCCCATACAAACTTATTTATCTTTTCAATCATACCCTTCATTTCTTATAAATTATACATTAACCCAAAATACAATTCAATACTAATTAAGAAAAAATTACATAATTAGAATAAGAATTACACTAAATGGCAGAACATATATATTGAATTAAAAATATTCTACCGTTTACGTAGTTATTTGATTGTTTAATATTGTACCTTTTTTAAGTATTTGAGATGTGTTATGTTTAATTATATTTTTGTATGCTAATGTAATTTTTTTAATGATTGCTAAGATTGTACCAAAACTTTAAAAATTTAGTAATCTTTATGTTTAAAATTTATTTTATAAAGAAACCTTAAAACCTTTAATCTAATTAACTATCACTACAAGAAAAACTGAAGTCACCGACCGCACTCCCGACCGCAGCTCTCGGTCGGGAGAGAATTCGTCGACAACTTGGTGTTGACCGCAAGATTAATCGTCGGGAACCCTACCGACCCGTCTACCGACCGCACGTGCGGTAGGGAGCACCCATCGACCGCATCGCCGACCGAGTGTGCGGTCGGCAAGATCGGGTAAAAAAATTAAATACTGCCTCTCCCGACCGTCCTGCCGACCGCGTATGCGGTCGGTAAACCTGCATGTGGCCAACAGGCCAGTCTGTCTTTCAGGAAACCAACCTGTAAACATCCAAACATCCACCATTCAACAAAATCCACAGTACCCTAACACTAGAAAACATCCTCAGAACAAAAAAAAGAACAAGTAATCTAAAAATATCCTCAAAATAACATAAAAGCAAGTAATCTAAACATAACCTCAAAACAACACAAATAACAAGCTACATATCTTCATACTCCGAAAAGCAACATAACCTAACAGTTATCCATCCGAATCAGTAACTTACACATGACAATCTAAGTCAATGAAACTATAACACAAACTCCAGAAGTCAATCCAAAATACACTATCACTCAACATCTATATACAAATCATCATCACTCAACATCCAATATCCAACAATTCGAAAAATGTAAACGCCCTCAATGTGCAGTAATATCACCTGCCATGCCAAAGCCACCCCCGAGATCATCATCATCACCATCGTCAGGGGACCGAGGTCTGCGTCCTTTCAATCTCTCCACGTCCTCCTGAATCGTTTGCTGCCTCTGGGACCATTCCTCCATTGTTGTCTTTAAAGCATCAAATTCGCCCCTTCTGACATTGTACATGCTTGACTCGTCAGTGGTGTCATCCCCGTACGTCGTCGGAATAGCCTTGGCAATTGAACCTACATGTATTCATAAAGAAATATTGAAATGTCAAACATGATGAGGTTGCAAGATTTATGTAATGTCGTTTGAGCAACATCTACAAAAAAAAAAAAAAATGCACCCTTACCTAAACCATAAATCGACTTGCGCCTATCATGCCCACCTGCTACCTCGACGAAGAGCTGATTTAGATTAAATTCCACCTGAGTTTCCGGATCTTGGGTTAATGTCCCCACAATAGCAGTGTAATCCTCCTGGTTTGGAAGTTAACAAACAATTTAAATACTCTATACCAAACTTGTACCAAGTTTTTAATGCATTTGAAAACTAATTCATAAGCAATACAATCATAACCAATACTTTCAAATACAATTAATATTTGACAGTAATGTGAATTTCTAATATTGCACCTGGACCTCCTGATCCCGAGGTGTAATCCACTGCTCCTTTTTGTGCTTCCTCGTATAGGTGTGCTCGTGTAGTTCCGGATAGTACACGGGCCTGCCATGTTCAGTTTCCTATACAATAAATAATTTTTGTTGCTGTTAACACGTAGTAAATTATTTAATTGAGTGCCTTATGTTAAAAAAAACATTAGAAAGTTCATACCAGTGCCTCGTGTGTAGCAAGATGTGATCTGGAACCGGCTGTGTGAGTGGGGAGCGCCGGCGCATTTTCATCACCCCGTCGACGGTTCAATTTACCTCTGGCTTGTTTCTTTATGAAATCTTCGTAATCCCAAATTTCCTGCCATTTGGCAGCAACTGCAGCATCCGACGACATTGGCCTTTTATGCTTCCTAATATCCAGAGTGTAATCTTTGTATCTAGAAGTTCATGAATGACCAACATATTAATATATTTTCCTAAGCACGATATAAAATTAGTCACAAACCATCAAGAAAACTCCGAATACAAAGACATACCTTGCCATGTTCTTTATCTCCCACTCCTTCTTCACCGTCAAATCAAGCCGGGGTTCCCAATGAGCAAACTTCTGCAATGCATCCACATTTTATCGTCAGTTGTCGTACATTGAATGAGCTAATTTAATTGGAAGATTCGAATGAACCTGAAATTCACCACAATAGAATTCCTTCGTTGCTTGTGACACCTTCCCCCAACTTATCCCTTCCTTGTCAGTCCGCAAATTGTAGCATTCCGTAATTTTCTTAACCACTTTGTTCGGAAAGTCTATTCTGCAGCAAGTAGTAATATTAGTTTAGAAGAAAAATATTTAAGAAATGGTTAAACATTTAAATAATTAACTTACACTCCCTTCTTGTTCAGTCCAATCTCTATCCTGTTAGGTGCCGCCTGTTAATACATTGTGTTGACAACCTAACTATGTACTTTTCATTGAGATGATATACTGGTGTTGGCACATTCCGATAACGACGACAGACAGTTATCTCTGCTGAAGTTCATTTGTACTTTACTATTTAAGTTGCAGAGTCTGTAATCGAGTTAGAGTTTTTACACTTAGAAGTATTTTCATTCTTTAGATTACAGAGAGTTAGAGAGAGAGTCTTTTGAATGTTCTTCAAGATTTGATTGTATATTTTGTGAAGAACCGTGTATCAAGAAAGAGTTTACATCGATGATATCTGGAGATATTTGAGTGTTCTACAACTGAAAGAATCTGGAGCAATCCGGTGAAGAGATGGAAATCATGGTGAACGACGGACTGAGATCCTGCCTTGAAGATTGCAATTAAGGAGAGTCCCTACAGACGTGCTGAGGGGGAGTTCCAACGACGTCTGCTCAACTAGGTTTGTTCATCTAGTGTTGAGGTTGATCTTGAGTTAGGTTTTGGGATAGTGAGTCTGTGTTCGTGATTTTCAGTCTAGTGGAGTCACCTGGATTGGTATCCCCCAGACGTAGGTCGCAAGACCGAACTGGGTCATCAAATTGTTTGTGTTCATTTACTGCTTTCGTATTTGCATAGTTAGAACACACCGTAAACAACCGTAACTGAATCTTGACTATTAAGGGACCTACAAATTGGTAACAGAGCGAGTTCTCTAACGTAACTGAGAAAATCCATTCATTCAAGATTCAAGAATAATGAGTCGAGAAGGAGCGTCTAACACTCGTTCGCCATTGTTCGATGGAAATGATTATGCCTATTAGAAAGCTAGGATGCGGAATTATCTTTTGGCTCAGGGAGATGGTGTTTGGGATTCAGTCTTGGAGCCATGGACTCAGCCAACAAGAACTGTTCGTACTGGAGAAGGAGAAACGACCACTACAACGATTCGACCGGCAACCAATGCCGAACTCACACAGGCCGAGAGGACTGCAAGATCAGCGAACTACACAGCTCTCAACGCTATCAGTGGTGCTATGGATGAAGCGCAATTCAGAATGATCGCTAATTGTACATCTGCTTACGAAGCTTGGAATTTCTTGGAGACTCAACATGAAGGTTCTGAGGATGTCAAGACAACCCGTCTACAGCGCATTGAATCGATCTTTGACAGTTTGAGGATGACAATTGATGAGGATATCACATCATATTTTGGAAGATTTCAAGATATCGTGAATCAGGCCACAGCTCTTGGTATGACTTTTGAAGGATCATAGCTCGTGAGGAAATTTCTTAGGACTGTTTCTAAGAAATATTCTGCAAAAGTGGCATCCCTTGAAGAAGTTGAGAAGATCAAGACAATGTCCTTGAGGGAATTGGTTGGTATTCTTCAAACTTATGAAATCAATCATTTAGCATCAGAAAAATCGCACAAGAACATTGCATTCAAAGCCGAATATGAACCTGCTGATGATTTTGAGGAAGAAGTTTCTTTACTATCCATAAGGATTGGAAAGATGCTTCAGAATAAGCATTTCAAGAAGTTTCAGAAGAAAAATCGTAGTTCTGACAACCCAGTGACAACGGAAAAGCAGAACAACAGATTTGAAAAGAAATCTGATAGGAAGTTCAGAAAGTTCAAGAAGGACAAAGATGTTGATAAGTCTGACAAATCTTCTGAGATTATATGTTTTGAATGTGAAGGAAAAGGCCATGTGAGAGCTAAATGTCCTACTGCTAAGAAGAAGAGAGGGAAAGCACTTCAAGCCACCTTGAGTGATGAGTCTGAAGTTGAAGCTGAGGATGAACAATCAAGTGATGATGAGGATGTTGTTGTGTTTGTGACAAGAGAAGCCAGTCCTACCCCTTCCACAGGTAACTCTGAGTCAATACAATTAATTACTGACATTTCTTCTATTGTTACAGCTGAATCAGGTAGTCTTTATAAAGAACTGGTTGATATCTATGAAGAACTCAAAGAGGAGTATGATGAAGCTGTACATGAGAATGAGCAGTTTTCAAAACAACTCACTGACATCCGTCTGACTCTGGATAAAGCAGAAACTGAAAAGCTTAAGGTTATTGATGATCTGAAAGTACTTAAGGGAAAGTATGATGAAGTGAAGCTTCAGATTACTACTGTGACCAAAGAGAAGGAATCATTCAGAGAGGAATCTATTAAATTGAAAATTCGAGTTGCTGACTTGGAGAAGATGACCAAAGGGAAAGGTAAACTGGATGAAGTTCTGTCCATTGGAAAGAGCTACAGAGACATGACTGGTATTGGGTATAAGAATCAAGCATCTACTGGAAAAAGACTATTTATTACTGGTGGAAATTTGAATGCTGAAGCAAATTCACTGACACATCAGGATGTTCCTACATCACCCAAACGACGAAGAGACTGTCTCTATTGCAGATTACCTGGTCACACAGCTGAAACTTGCATGAGAATTGTTCGTGATCTCATGAATGGTCGCCCAGTGGTCTGGCCCCATGAAGATTTAAAGAAAAAGATCAGAATTCAAATGGAGTGGGTGCCTAAGAGAACGGAGAGTCAATGCCTCGTTGTTCTATCATCACAGCAACAACCACGGTCCAAAAAATGGTATTTTGATTCAGGTTGTTGAAGGCATATGACAGGTAGTAAGGAGATTTTAAACAACTTTACAGATAAAGATTGTCGAGATGTGGTTTTTGGTGATGGTGCTAGAAGCAAAATCACTGGTTATGGTAATGTAAAGGATGGTGAACTCTCTAAACTTTCTAGAGTTTATCATGTTGAAGGGCTTACTACTAATCTCATTTCAATAAGTCAATTATGTGATGAAGATTCCCTTGTTATTTTTAATAAGCATTTCTGTCAAGTATTTGATTGCAGGAGAGATAATATCATGACAGGCAAACGATCAAAGAACAATTGCTATACTTTGGAAGCTAATCTGGCACAAGCACTTGTAAGCAAGGATGATCTCACAAACTTATGGCACAAAAGGCTTGGACATCTCAACTATCAAACTATGTACAAACTAAGTTGTTCAGCCGCTGTTAGAGGTCTGCCAAAACTACAGAATAACAAAGACCTTGCTTGTGTGAATTGTTCAAAAGGAAAGCAAACCCGAGCTCAACATAAGAAGACTGATGGAGTCTCTAAAGATCATTGCTTAGAACTAATTCATATGGATCTTATGGGTCCAACAGAAACTGAAAGCCTAAATGGCAAAAGGTATGTTTTAGTTTGTGTTGATGATTTTTCGAGATTCACTTGGGTATGTTTTCTCAGGAGCAAAGATGAAGCCTTCCAACACTTTGAAAAGCTAAGCCTGAAGTTGATGAATGAAAAGCAAACCAAAATTCAAAGGATCCGTTCTGATCATGGACGTGAGTTTGAGAATCAAGAGTTTGAACTTTTCTGCAACAACCATGGAATTTTTCATGAGTACTCTGCCCCAAAGACACCTCAACAGAACGGGATTGCTGAAAGAAAGAATAGAACACTTCAAGAAATGGCTCGTTCATTGCTACATGCTAGTACTCTTGGCAAGTCATTTTGGGCTGAAGCAATTCACACAGCATGTCACATCATCAATCGTGTGTTGTTGAGACCTCACACTAACAACACTCCATATCAAATCTGGAATGGTAAAACTCCTACTGTTAAATACTTTCATATTTTTGGATGTAAATGTTTTGTCTACAGGGATAGAGAGCAAATTAAGAAGATTGATGCTAGAGCTGAGGAAGGTTGGTTTTTGGGATATTCTAACAATTCTAGAGCTTATCGAGTTTAATTGATTCAATCCAGAAAGGTTACTGAATCAGTAAATGTTCTATTTGAGGATAAGTATGCTTTACCTAGAAAGGATGATAATGATATTGTTCCTAGTACTGATACTGTCTCAGACAACCCTGATGTTGGTACATCCAGTCAACAACAGTCTGAAGGAATAGTTATTGATGATGAAGGAGATGCTGATCATGAAGATAACTTAGAGGATGCTGATTTAAGTTCTAAAGATGTTATATCTGATAAGAGAAAAGGTCCAAGGACTCTAAAGCATCACTCACAGGCAAGATATTATAGGTGATCCAAGTGCTCAACGACTAACTAGAAGCAAGAAGGTTAATTACAGAGAATTAGCTGGTTTAAATTGCTTTATATCTAGAGTGGAACCTAAGAATGTTTCAGAAGCTCTTAAAGACGAATATTGGATAGCAGCCATGCAAGATGAGTTGATCCAGTTTGAAAGGAATGATGTTTGGGAGTTGGTGGAACAACCACAGAACATCAATATTATTGGTACGAAATGGGTCTTTAGGAATAAGACTGATGAGCAAGGGAACATTATAAGGAATAAAGCTCGCCTAGTTGCTCAAGGTTTCACACAAATAGAAGGTCTGGATTATGGTGAATCATTCGCACCTGTTGCAAGGATGGAAGCTGTTCGAATTTTACTAGCATTTGCATGCTCTATGGACTTTAAGTTGTATCAACTGGATATCAAAACAGCTTTCTTAAATGCGAAGATCAAAGAGGAGATCTTTGTGGCACAGCCTGCTGGTTTCGAAGATCCGTCTAGACCAAATCATGTCTATCGAGTGAAGGGTGCACTTTATGGAATAAAGCAAGCTCCTAGAGCTTGGTATGATCGATTGTCTTAATTTCTCATTTATAATGGTTATAAGAGAGGAGAAGCTGATAAGACGATGTTTGTAAAGCATGAAGACAACCACTTCATAATTGCACAGGTATATGTTGATGATATTATTTTTGGATCGACGTCAGAACAACTCAGAAACAACTTTGTTCAAGCTAAGCAATCAGAGTTCAAAATGAGCATGATGGGAGAGTTAACTTACTTCCTAGGACTACAAGTGAAGCAAATGAAAGATGGAATGTTTCTTAGTCAGGAGAAGTATGCACGAAATATGCTAAAGAGATTCAAGTTGAAAGATAGCAAGGTTGCTAGGACTCCTCAAGGTCAACAACAGAAACTCTCAAAGGATGATCAAGGAGCAAGTGTAGATCAGAAATTATATAGAAGTATGATCAGAAGTCTACTTTACTTAACAGCTACTAGACCCGACATATCTTTTAGCACGTGAGTTTGTGCTAGATTTCAAGCAAATCCTAAGGAAGTGCATTTGAGAGCTGTTAAACGCATCATGAGATATGTGAAAGGAACTATTGGATTAGGGATTTGGTTCTCTAAAAGATCAAGTTTGGATTTGATAGGGTTCACAGATTCGGACTTGGCTGGCTGTTGTGATGACAGACGGTCAACAACGGGAGGCTGTTTCTATCTAGGGAATAATCTTGTATGTTGGTTTTCTAGAAAGCAAAACATAGTTGCACTTTCTACAGCGGAAGCCGAGTATATAGCTGCAACTTGCAGCTGCTCACAATTGATGTGGATGAAACAAGTTTTGAGTGATTATGGGATCAAGAAGGATGACTTCAAGGTTTATTGCGACAACACAAGTGCAATTAACATTTCAAAGAATCCTGTTCTACATAGTCGCAACAAACATATTGATATAAGGTATCATTTCATAAGAGACTTGGTTGAAGAGGGTGTGTGCAACATTGAACATATTGGGACGTTGGAACAACATGATGACATCCTTACTAAAGCACTCGACGGTGAAAGGTTTGAAACACTTAGATCTCTTATGGGCCTTTGCTATTCTAGTTAAATCTGATCAAAGTCTATGTTTATTTTACATTTTACACTTGATCTAGCCCATGAGTTTTGTAGGCCCAATTTATTTTTGGATAGAGTTTGCGCAACTGTCGTCCTTGAAGTAATGATGACTGCAAACTGACGCCTTTCAGTCACGTCGCACGTCAAAGGGAAACCGTCGTCTCTCTCGCCTCTTCGCCTTCGGTTTTTCTCTCTTTAAATCAGTAGTTTATGTTTTCACTTTATAACACTTGAGCTTTGAGTTTGAGTTTTTCAGATTACACACAGAAATGGCATCATCTTCCTCCACAAATCACCCTGAAAAAGTTTCCGATCAAGCCCCAACTAGTTCGGAACCCCCAATCACTTCTGAAACCCTCAATCCCTCAGAAAATGTTAGTGAGGAACAAAATGCCACTGCCGAAAATACTACTCAAACTTCCACTGGAGCTGTCGAAACCCAAATTACAGAATTTGCTGAGAATGCTGAGCCTATTATCACTATGTTTCCTACCCCTCCTCGTAGTCCAGTTCAAAATCCTCCTCAGGATCCTACTTCAAACCCTACTGGAGAATCCACTGAAAACCCCACTGAAAATACTCCAAATCCTACTGATGCTGGAGCCGAACATGTCCAGGAAGAAGAAGATCACATTCTGCCACACGACGAACCAGAGGTTCCTGATCAAGCTGGTGTTGGAACAGAGGTCCGACGACCTACTACCAGATCTACCCAGAAAAAGAGGCGGAGCACCTCGATCAGTGATGTTGGTACACCTGCGAAACGACCAATGACTCGAAGGACACCAGAGAAGTCACAGAGGGATCTACAATCTCAACGAGCGTTCAACATGACCTATTTCACTAAGGAAATGATGTTGTTCGGGACCAAAGATCTTGTCAATAGGAAATTCATTCCAGAAGAGACCTTCGTCCATGCTACTTACATCGACCTAGGGTTTGATGAGTTTCTTGAGGAAAGGCATTTGCTGAAGTGGGCAAGGGTTTTTAAAGCTTATTCTCCAACACTGGTCAGAGAGTTCTACGCCAACTTACACCCTGATGTTCTGAACAAGAAATCTCAATGGTTCGGTAAGATATACATTAGAGGCAAGTTTATTGATTTAACCCCTGGTGTTATCAAAGCGTTGTTAGAACTTGCACCAAACGACGATCTCGGAGACCCGCTGGAGTATCTTCCTCATTCCCCTGCTGACATTGCCTATACAATTTCAAATAAGAGAGCTTTTGATTTTGGCCGACATAAATGCATCGTTTCAGACATGACTATGAAATTCCACTGCCTGTTCTATCTGTGTCGTGCGAACATCCTACCAACATCCAATGCTTCACAGCCTTCACTGGAGATGGGTAAACTTTTGTTTTGCATTGATTCTGGAATAGAACTTATGAATTTTGGTCTTCTGGTTTTAAAACGTATGCTAGGTTATACTCGTGATCTAATTACCAAGTCTGCTAGTTTACCATACCCCGGCCTTATCACACTGTTGCTGCATCAAAATGGCATTAAGACAAAGAAGGATGACCTGATCAAGATTAATGTGCATTCCCCTTCCAATGAGCTTCGTGATAAGCATAATGACTTCGAGGAAGGACCACCACCGTCTGGCACTGATCTAATATTGCAGATCAAGTCTGAGTTGCTTGCTTTGAGTGACAAGCAGACCAAAATCAGCCAGGAAGCTATTGCCACCAAGCGCAAGATTGCACAGATTATGAGTATGCTTCTAGGATCTCTCTCCCCAACCCGCAAGGCCTCTTCAAGTGGAGCTCGTTCTGAGGAGCAAAATCCATTTGCTTATGAGGAAGAGGATTCTGCTGATGGAGTTGTTTGATCCATCAAGGGGGAGAAGCTGAATTCTGCTGGTGGTGTCTATTTTGGTGGAGGTCGTCTCGGTGTGGTATGGTTGTTGGTACATTTGGGTAACACTTTTCTGACTAAACTTTTTAATGGTTTTTGGTGATTGTCTGATGGATATTTGACTGATGGATGTTTAAACTTTGTGCTGATGACACTATATTTTGCTGATTGTGTTTGTTTGTTTTTGGATGAACTGTGATGGACTATTGACTCTCTAAAACTGTCGTCTTGATTGAAACTTTACTTTGTTGATATTTTGCTATATTGTTTGATGTGCTTAACTATCATGATCTGAATTGCTTACTGTTTGCATTTTTGATAGACACCTTGTTTGATGGATCATCATCTCCATGAAATGTGGGGGAGATTGTCAATACATTGTGTTGACAACCTAACTATGTACTTTTCATTGAGATGATATACAGGTGTTGGCACATTCCGATAACGACGACAGACAGTTATCTCTGCTGAAGTTCATTTGTACTTTACTATTTAAGTTGCAGAGTCTGTAATCGAGTTAGAGTTTTTACACTTAGAAGTATTTTCATTCTTTAGATTACAGAGAGTTAGAGAGAGAGTCTTTTGAATGTTCTTCAAGATTTGATTGTATATTTTGTGAAGAACCGTGTATCAAGAAAGAGTTTACATCGATGATATATGGAGATATTTGAGTGTTCTACAACTGAAAGAATCTGGAGCAATCCGGTGAAGAGATGGAAATCATGGTGAACGACGGACTGAGATCCTGCCTTGAAGATTGCAATTAGGGGGAGTCCCTACAGACGTGTTGAGGGGGAGTTCCAACGACGTCTGCTCAACTAGGTTTGTTTATCTAGTGTTGAGGTTGATCTTGAGTTAGGTTTTGGGATAGTGAGTCTGTGTTCGTGATTTTCAGTCTAGTGGAGTCACCTGGATTGGTATCCCCCAGACGTAGGTCGCAAGACCGAACTGGGTCATCAAATTGTTTGTATTCATTTACTGCTTTCGTATTTGCGTAGTTAGAACACACCGTAAATAACTGTAACTGAATCTTGACTATTAAGGGACCTACACCGCCTGTTGTGCTGACACATTGATGGCATTATTTCCAACCCCTAACAAAGAAGATTTATGACATTACATTATATAGCGTTGATATAAATTCACAATATGCATACCTCAGACATGTGGTGGCGGTGTCTCTAGTACATGCTCGTCCTGGTCGGGGGCATCATGTGGTGGCTCTTCCGAGCCTGAAGCAGAAACTGCCATTCAAAAGTTTAAAACAAACCAAGATTAATAGGATATTATGTTATACAAAATTGAGTAAAAACATACATGCTCCCTGTCGACGGGTCCGCTCCCGCCTTTCTCTCACGAGTGCTATAGTTTCAGCACGAGTCAGTCGTTGTCGTGGCGTGCTCGTGGGAAGAGCTACCATGTGGAGTGCTAGAAGACGGCAGTCCGGTGGAGGTTGGAAGATGGCTCGCCGGTGGGGGGTGGCTCGAAGACTTTTCCGACGCGTGCCCAACTCGGTGTAGGGTTGCTCATGTCGGGGGAGACTCGTGGTGGGCTGGCTCGACGCGGGAGAGGCTCTAGGTGGTTGGGAGTGGAGGTGGTCGGAAGGTGGGGGTGAATCGCAGGTGAAAAATGGGGGTGGGTGCGGCGCCTGTAAAACTGATTTACGGCACGTTGGAGAAGACTAAATGCCCTAGACTACCGACCCGGATTTGTGCGGTCGTTAGACACGACCCGGATTTGTGCGGTCTGGAGCTGCGGTCGGGAACTCAGCATTTTCTTGTAGTGTATAAAATAAATTTAATTAAAAAATTGTATGAAGTATAAA
Source organism: Hygrophila difformis (assembly GCA_030278955.1). NCBI lineage: Eukaryota > Viridiplantae > Streptophyta > Magnoliopsida > Lamiales > Acanthaceae > Hygrophila > Hygrophila difformis. The sequence goes on along the minus strand of JAOANR010000002.1, from coordinate 37,113,346 downwards.
ATTATTAACAATAATACAAAATTAGATCAATGTTCGATTTGCAACAATTTAAGGGATGAGATTGCAATTAATTTAATTGCAAAAAGTGAGATAGGTTTGTGAATAGTAAATACTCAAATTTGAGTATTTACTATTCATAAAACTCAAAAAACTTAAAATAAATTTGATTTTAGGGTATTGTTGGGGAGAAGATGCCATTCCATTTTGGGTTTTAAGGCACCATTGGAGATATCCTAAGAAGTAGTTAAACGGGACCTTATTATCTTTTTCTTGTGTGTTTTGAGAAGTAATTATGCGTCTTTCATTTGTAAGTGGATTCTAAGAATGCAAAAAGCTATGTGAATAGTTTTTTTTTTCTATATATAAAAAAAACTTTGATATCTATGTGTCGGCAAAAGTGTGTAGAGCTAAGCACACAAATTATAAAGAGGAATAAAAGGAAGTGATAGGGGACCGTATGAGAATCGAACCCCAACAAATGTATGTTTGGAAAGTAGGAGAGATGACCACTAAGGTCAAGTCCCGCTCCTTACGTGAACAGTTTTGATTTGGCATATATTAAACTCTTTTCTTATATAGTTGAATTTTCAAAAATGTTAAGGCAACACTTTCTCAACAAATTCCCGATTGCAAGTTGATATACTCCCTCCATCCCATGTTAATTATTATGTTTGACTTTTTTGCACTGGTCACCGTTTAACTTTGATTCTTTTGATTTCAAGTGTATATTCCCGATTGAAACTCTTTCTGTTTGATATACTCCCTCCATTCCATGTTAATTATTCCCCATTGAAGCTTGGTGTAGTCGATTTGGAGTTGGATATCATTCAAAACTTTGAGGCAATGGTTTATACGTTGTAATTTAGGATTTTCTGTTTGTTGTTTTTGCAAATCAGAAAGAGTTTTGCTATGAAGGGTTTGCTCAGGGAATTGGGGGTTAACTGGTAGATAGTGGAATTGATTGGATTTCTCATAAAATAAATCGGATGCCGTCATCCAGACATATTCGAAACCCCTTAATTTGTAGGCAGAGGAAACTCCAGTCTTGTATATATATTTTTATTACCGAAGCTTTAAACCATTCCCCTGATTTCATTTTAACCACTGCTATAGTATATGTATATATATACATTCAGAGACACTTGTGCTTACTTGAGTAATGTGTATTTCAATTTACCATATCTCATGTTGGTGAAAAACGTGTGCACAGATTTATTTATATATATATATATATATATATTTTATTTAATCCTTAATCCCTAATTAGCTTATACTAATGTGGGAGGCTTATGTATTATACTTAAATCTTAATTAAGTCATTAACGAGTGTACTATATTGTTGGTGGAGTAGTTCATGATTTTACTGGATTAATCGGATGATCACTTGAGGTTTACTCAGCCTTGTACTAGCTGTTTTAAATTAGCTGACAATCACTAGTTTTGAATAGTTAGTACGGCGGTAATGCTTGCGAAAATCAGATTTGAATTTTCGGGGCATTACAAGTTGTATCTTGTTATAATTGTATAATTATTTAGTTTTAGAATATATATTTTATATAATTTTTTGTTGTACATATTTTGAAATAACAGTTGAAAAAGTACATTAAATTATATGTAAAATCAAACACGACAAGGTAAATGCCACAGCTGTGTATTATTCTCTGTTCCTTACACCATCCTAAGCCATCAATATTAAGTAAGCTACTAGAAACAAGATTACTACACGCCGACAGGAACATTTGATTAATGCTGAAAGTCTTCAAGAAGTTGGCTTAAGCATATACTTGTAAGCACATGCATTACCAATGAATGAATTCCTATACGACGGCATTTTCTTTCTATTGCATCCTTGACAGACTCCTTTTTTTGTGTTTTTTTTTTTTTTTAGCACAAATGTCTTGATGCATGTGTTGTTAACACTAACTTGCTCCTGTGCAGATGATGTAGTTTCATGGTTGTTGAAACTACGCTAGAACGACTTGAGCAGTTACTGTCAGATATGTGCGACAGTTACCTGATCTGTGCGCGTATTCTAATCGACCTAGACGTATCTAATCTGTATCTCTGAGTCTATATATTTGCGATTAGGTTCCCTGTAATTAGTTTAAGCATTATCAAGTTGTATTTCACACTTTTACATATTTTCACACATTTGAGTCGGTTATTCTCTCCAAGACTTGATCGTTCTATTCTTTGAGAGGTTTAGAAAAATCCTTGTGTTCATTCTGCAAATTGAAGATCATTTCATACACATGAGGTCTGCGCTACATTGATTCAACAAGTGTTCTTGTTAGACAAATCTTCTCTACAACACCCGATTGAAGAGGCTTTTGTGGAAGCGCTCAAAGATTGAAGAAGATGGATTCAGGAGGACTTCTATGCCGAGATGCCATGGTTCTTAAAGCCTGAACAGCCAGAGAATTCAAATTGGACAGGATCGTCCGGAGACTGAGTTGTGGGGGAGTCACGACTGCAGTCTGTCTGCAAACAGGAAAGTGTTGCATTAGAGTTTGAATTGGTTGTTTTTTATTCTTCTAGGTCTAGGTTTTTCTTGAGTATTAGTATAAGTCACCTGGATTGGCATCCCCCAGTCGTAGATCCGTTGGATCGAACTGGGTCACCAAATTCTTATGTTTTTACTTTCCGCTAAACACTCTGTACACACACCACTCATTATTCGGTAGCTTAGATGACCACTCGACAACGCGCTTAATACAAAATTTCTGTATCATATGGGACCATCATTTGGTATCAGAGCGGCAGACTCTGACGTATTAGAGGCGATTTGAAGAAATCTAGGATAGATGAATAAAGAAGGCGCATCACTTTCAAGACCACCTTTATTCGATGGCATTCATCTAATGGCTCTTGGAGATGAAGTATGGGATGCAGTCGAGATAGTCTGGCAACCACAAACATGACCTCGTGCTGCAACTGAAGGTTCCACAGAACCACCTGGTAGTCGGCCAACAACCAAGGCTGAATATACACAAGCCGAGAAAGATGCAAAGAAAGGAAACTATACTGCCCTTAATGCAATTTTCAGTGTTATGGATGAGACGCAGTTCCAATTGGTCACCAACCACACGTTAGTTCATGATGCATGGAAAACTCTAGAGGTGATGTACGAAGGTTCTGAGGATGTTCGAGCTACCAAATTATAACGAGTTGAGACCATGTTCGAGAATCTGAAAATGAAGAAGGATGAATCAATCTCAGTTTATTATGGGAGGTTCAAGGACATTGTAAATCAAGCCTATTCCTTGGGATTGATTTATGATAATCAAAAGCTCGTTCGAAAGATGTTGAGGACTCTCACTAAGAAGTCTGCTCCCAAGGTTGCTACATTGGAAGAATTGGATAAGTTGAACACTATTACCTTGGATGGTCTAGTTGGAATTCTTCAAACCTATGAAATGAACCATCTCGAAGAAGAATCATCAAGGAACATTGCCCTCAATGTAGAAGAAGACTCGGGAAATTCTTTTGAAGATGATGTATCTTATATTTCCAGAAAAGTGGCAAAAATGTTGCAAGACAGACGTGCAAAGCAGTTCTACAAACAACAAGGTCGCAGTTCCAACGATGTTCAGACGACGGACAAACAACCTCGCAGGGATTTCAAAAGAAAGGATAGCAGCAAAGCTGATCGTTCCAACAACAAGAAGAAGGACTATGACAAGCCGGACAAGTTTGCCTCGGTGATCTGCTATGAATGTGGAGGCAAAGGACATGTTCGATCTGAATGTGCCACAGCCAAAAGAAAAGAAATGAGAGAAAAGAAGTCACTGCAGGCTGCTCTAAGTGATCGTGATGATGAAGGAACTACATAAGGACAGATTTCATATTCTGATGAAGTCGTTGCGTTCACTCTAAGAGAAACAAGCCCTACTATAGAATGTATTGTCAAGTCAATATGTTTTTCACCTAACAATGATGTTTATGATTCAGGTGAAAGCGATGATGAGTACGATCAATTCTTGCCGACTACAATGAGCTCAAAGAGGATTTCGAGGTTGCTTTTCAGGAAAACAAGAAGTTGTTGGGACAACAGGCAGACATCGGAATTGCTTATGATCTTGAGGTTGAGAAAAATGAAGACTTGCAAAAGGAGAACAACACTCTTAAAGGCAGAATCCATGACATGGAGAAAGAGCTTGATGTTCTCAAAGCAAAGAACAATAAACTTCAAAAGGTATCTAAAGGTAAAAATCAACTTGATGAAGTTCTATCTATGGGAAAACGTGTCGGTGATCAAACAGGTTTCGGCTATAAGAAGCAAAGCACTCCCAGCAAAACAAACAAGTGGAGGCTTTCTTACTTCAATTACTGATGCACCACCTGAGGAGTTAGTCGGAGAATCGTCCAGACGACGGAAAGACTGCCTGTACTGCAATTTACCTGGACACACTGCTGAAACATGCATGCACATTCTAAGAGATCTCATGAATGGAAGACCAGTCCTATGGCCTGACCAGGAACTTCGAAAGAAATTTAAAATGCAGAAGGTATGGGTACCTAAAAATAAAAATGATAATGAAGATTCTACATGTTTTGTAGTTCTTTTGTTGCAGGAACAACATCGAAACGACCGATGGTATTTTGATTCGGGATTCTCAAGGCATATGACCGGAAGAAAAGATGTCTTAAACAAACTTTGTTGAGAAAGATTGCGGAGCTGTCATGTAACACCCGAGAAAAACAAATTCAAATTGTTTTGAACTACGTCATGACTTGATCCCTTCACAGGTTACGTAGGCAGCTTGGAACTAATTTCTAAGTTCAGTCACAAAATAAATCACAAATTAAATCATAAAATAAATCACGAGATAAATCACAAGATCGATCGCAAGGACTATAGGAGGGGTTGGAACCAATTTAGACTAGACTAATTAGGGCACGGAAATGTTACGAGCGATAAGCCGAACTTGTAACAAATTTAAGGTAAAGATTCCAAATCGGAGACGACCCGAGGAGTCGAGCTAACACGTAGAGGGTAGAAAACCGATAGAGGAAAGCAAGGAAAGACCCGACGGAACACGCGAACCGCCGAACCGGACGGTCCGGCCGGCCTGCGCCCGCCGCGCGCCGCCGTGCGGCCACCGTGCGGACGGAGGCGTCGCAACTCCAGGCCAGGCCACGCGTGCTCCGCGCGGGCAAAGCCGTAGGTGCGCGTCACCAGCGCGCCAGAGGTGCAGAAGGTGTAAACTTTCCTCCCATGGCGATTTTCTTGCCAAAATTAACACCCCCTTCGATGGTAATCGGATCTCAGCCTTAGGGAAGGCTTAAAAATAACCTAGGGGCGTCCCATCCTCGTATTTTTCAGAAACTAAACCCTAGACACTCCCAAACTTCCTCTCCAAGCCAAAACTCCTCCGAACTCACTTTCCGGCGAGCATTCCGGCGACGACGAGGCAAAAGGAACCAAGCCCTGCCCTCTAGACTCTTGGTAAGCTATGATTTAATGTTTTAGTTCGTCCATACCACTTAGAAACTCGAAATCTAACCCTTTTCCTTTACTACGATTTCACGTCGTAAAACGAACAAAAAGCGATCGGAGAAGTTGGCCGTTCATCGCAACCCTAGGACGCCCGGAAACCCATTCCAGCGACTCAAATCTCTAACTAAGTAAGTTAAGACCTTACTCACAAATTTTTGTGGTTTATTGTTGTTTAAAACTCGAGATCTAGACCCGTAACAAAAATCGATTTTCAAAAACCCTATTTTCGTCCAATTTCAAAAACGCGCCTAAAACTCGACTTTCGGGAATTCAAACAACAAACGTTTCAACATAGATTTTGTTCCTAAGAATTTAATCTATCTTGTGTCCAAATTTCAGCCATTGACATTAAGATTTGCTATCCCAAATCTTGCCGTAAACTTTCTGTGACAAACTGAACATTTGAAACCGTTGACAGATTTCATTACTCGAATTGATTCATGTTTTTCACCCGTTTTTAGAATGATTTAACTTTGCATTTATAAACAAAAGTTGTAGATAAATGTGTCTAGATTATGCATATAAAATTTCATGGATTTTGGAGTTCATTTGATATGTCAAACGGCCGAATTTCAGAACCTGTTTTAAGCAATCTTTTGAGCCCGCGCGTGTACAGCGTAATGTGGTCGATTTTTGAACATTCTAAATTCATTATTTCTAAATTCTTAAAACATGAAAGTTGTTCCTTAATGTGTGGTGTATCGCCTGTAAAAAGTTCGGATCAATTGGCTTTGAAATGAATTTTTAATCGGCGTCGCACGAACCTGTGACGAAATCAGTTTTTGAGACAGAAATTATCTTTTGTAAAGAACTCAAATTTTGACTCACTTTGAAACCTTATTTCCAAAAACTTAAAACATGAAAGTTGTTCGTGTGTGTGTTTTTGAGCTACTATGTAAATTTCAGAATTTTTTGTGTAAAAATGAATTTTTAATTAAAAAAGGCGTAAACTGCGTCAAATCGGATTTTTCGAACTAGAGAAAACTCGAACTATGAAACGCGATATCGAATCTTTTGATCACTTGAAATACGAACTTTCGAAAAATCCCGTGCACTAGGCTGAGTCGATCTTCATGCTAATCATTATCTTTGAGACTGCCTTGTTAGTGGTCTCCTTACTATTTGAGATTGCCTCGTTAGTGATCTCGCGCGCTGTGTTTTGGATCGCCTCGTTTGTGGTCCTACTATCTTTTGAGACTGCCTCGTTAGTGGTCTCCCATTGTTGTGGACTGCCTCGTTAGTGGTCCTATGTTGAGATTGCCTCGTTAGTGATCTCCCGGTATGGTGTCCTCTTCTTAGTTTGCGGGATAAATTATAAAAGACTTGTGTGAGTGTTAATTACGCTTAAATCTTATTTACCATGTTTTAAAATTACGCAATTTAATTACGTCATTAAATTATGCCTTTAAATTCCACTTTTAAATTAAGTCTTTTAAATTATGCATTTTCGTCTTGGATAAATTAATCATGTTTTCCGCTGCGAATAAAATATGGATTTTTTTTAAAGTAATGCATGACAAGTGAATCTTTGGATTTAAACACATGTAACCCCTTAAATTATTAGTTAGGGATTAACTTACTCGGTATATTTTTATACTGATAAACCGTTGTCATTTTTCTTTTACAGAGTATGTCGAGTGACGCATTGCATATGCACTTGGGGGAAACCATTATGGACATTTTAAATTCTGCATCGTACTGTTTTTACCGGGTCTGTTAAACCCGAGGATTTGGCCATGTTGGCCGTGATTTATTTTCCGCTGCATTTACTCTATTTAATTTCGCGCATGATGATTATTGCTATCGTATTTTGAATTAAGTATTATCAATTTCCGGACTAAATCTTGAAATGTTTTAAATCTTTTACATACCCACAAGCCTTGCATTTCCTTAGTGAGCTCGGGAAGCCGTGTCTTGCTAGGGAGATGTGGCGGTGACATCCTGGCCTGAGTTATTAAATTCGGGGTGTTACAAGTTGGTATCAGAGCCCGGAAATTTTTAAGCTAGTACTATTTTAAGCCATTATTTTAAAACCCAAGTATTATTTTTAAAATTTGCTATTTTGACTACTAGGATTATTTTAGCCCAAAAGTTTATTTTTACATAGCCCAAAATTTTAGCCCAAAAGAAATATTAAATTTTTGGCCCACTATAGAGGCCCAACTTTTATTCTTACCCATGTAGTAGATTTATTTTAAAATACATGGATAGATTGCATTTTTAAATGGGGTAAAGGGGGACTTGCACTTGCATGTTGCATATAGATTTAAATTCGTGCATAACTAATCGTGCCTAAAACAATATTCTAACCTTAACCTACCTTGTTAACAATAGATGGCCGAACCCAGCGCGAACATGACCGATCTGATGATGAAACTGACCAACGCATACCTCGAGTCCCAACAGCATATCAATCACTTCAAGGCTCGAGTGGGGCATCTAGAGAGTAACGTGGACTATCTGAGACATCTTAGGGAAGCTGACCATCATGAAATAACCCAACTCAAGGCCCAAGTCGCCGAACTCCAAACCCAAGTGGTCACACTCCAAAACAAGGATAACGAACTGATGATGCAAATAGGACACTTAGGAGCTGAGCTGCTGGGCCTAGAGGCTGACATATTCCCTCCGAGCCCGAGCCCGGTGGGGACACCCAATCCCATTGACGTATCCAGCGACGAGGACGATCCCATCGAGGATGTACCTGCCTAGTCACTCTAGACTTAGAGATCCATACTGATGCACCTTTACTATTCCGTTTCGAATGCTTGTAACCCAAATTTATTTCTTGAGTAATAAAAATACAAGCCTATTTAAATTTATTCCATACATTTTATTTAATTCTTTAACTACCATGATCAAAGAAGGGAACATACAACCCTAGACCAAAAAAAAAAAGAAAAAAAACCAAACAGATTACTGAACCAAAATAAAAAAATAAAAAAAATAAAAAAAAATAAAAATAAATAAATAAATAAATAAATTTTACCTAAGTTCCAGCAACCTCTACAAACAGACCCCAATAAATTGATACCTATTAAAAAAAAAAAAACTAATCTTCATTCAATAAAATTTTCCCCTTGCAAGCAGCTATTTATTTAACACATAAACTCTACCCCGTATATCTTATCACACTAGTTTATCTAAGTTCCTTGAAGCGGTTTAGTCAAGCAACGGCGCAAGTATTGTTGGGTAACCCACACACATGTAGATACGATAGGAAGGTAACAGTAAATCCAGAACATCTCAAACCATAAAATAGGCAGAACAATTGAACCATGTTTCTAAACAGCAATAGACTACTAACACATGTCAAACACATAACTAAGCAATAACACAACGAAAATATAAACCACAAATCCCAGACAACAGAAACGTTCTCATAAGGAGGAAACTAAACAAAGTACGTCTACTGCAGAACCTAAACGGAAACGCAAACATGGAAGGGAAAACATCACTGATCGGGAGGCGGGAACTGCCGACGCATGTAGTGTAATACCCCAGATTTTTATCAACGTCCAAAGGAATAAAATTTATTCCGATCAATGTCGAAATATCTCCGAGAAGAAGAAAATAATTTATCACAATAAATTATTTGCTCGGAAATGAAACGCCGATAGATTCAAAATTCAAAATGGAATAAAAGAGGGAAAGGAAGCCCGAAGACATTCCATGAATTGAGTCAAAATAATTGGAATTAAATTCAAGAAGGAAAATAATCCTAATTCCAAGAACCCGTGAAGTCGGAAGAAATTTAATTACACAAGATATTGCACGGGAGTCAAAAGACGACGAATTGGAAGCCGACGAACCCGAGACCGACGGACTTAAGATTTCAAACATGAAATTTATTTGAGTCGAGATAAATTTAAGATAAGAATTTATGATCCGAGAATGACCCGAAAAATCGAGCCCGAAAACGTAGGAGGACAGAAGTCCGAAAGAGAGGAGAAAAGGCCCGACGGGATCGCACGGCCCAGTCCGGACGCACGGCCCAGACCAGGCGGCGCGCCCTCCGGGCGGTTTTTGGCTAAAAACCGCGCCAACCCCGCGCCACCAAACAGGCAGCAGCAATCAATGCGATTTCGGGCGATTTCTTGCCATATTTCGACTCCCCGACTATGGAAACTCAATCACAATTCGGGGGAAGGGATTGTGGGACGATTTTGATGGATCCCATTCCCCATAATCAGATTTTTAAACCCTAATCTAATCACAAAGGCAGCCCCATTCCTCTAAAACTCTTCAAACTTCTCCCAAACCCGAAAACACAAAGTTCTTGCTTTCCGATCACTTTCCGGCGACGAAAATCGACCAAGGAGGCGTGGAGAACAAGGATCTTAGTATTACAGATTGTTGGTAAGTCGTTCATAGGTTTTCATTTACGTTTTCGAGCCCGAAAATCCGATCTAACCCTAGACTTTTACTTTCGGTTTCATTTCGGGACCAACGGAGAAGAGACGGAGTAATTGGACGTGTTCGTAGCAAGCGTGGGCGCCCCGATCGATCCAGAGACGTCCTAGACATCATCCCCACGGTAAGTTAATGCTTACTTGGTTTTGGGTGACGTAAAATGTAACCAAACATAGAGATTTAGTAACTCTAAAATCTGTCAACACGAAAAACCCCCGGCGCAGCGATTGTGTGCGAATTTTTCGAACCCTTAAAACTGCTCAAACGGAAAAACTCAAAACATGAAAAACGCTCCTAAGACATAGATCTAGTTCGTGTAAAATTTTCATAATTTTTCATTGAGGTTTGATATCTGAAAACGGCCAAGAAAGAACCTGCCTTCAGAGTCGAATGTGAAACTGTGACAGATTTGAAATTGGACCAAACCCCTATTTCGAGAGTTCAAACCCAAAAACTCAAAACTAGACTTTTAATCCTAACACATAAATCTAGGTTGTGTAAAAAGTTCAGACATTTTCGTTAACGTTTGCTATTTTAAATCGCATCGAAAAGAAACTGTTTTGACAAAACGTGTTGAAATCTGCCTATGAACATGTTCGAACTTAGTGAATTTGTTTCTATATTTTCTAGTCCGATTTGAGCTTTGCAATCTAAATAAAAGTTGTAGATAATCATGTCTAGTATGTGCATATAAAATTTCAGAATTTTTGAAGTCCATTTGATATGTTAAAACGTCGAAATTTTGAACTGTGTCAAACCTGAGTTCGGACAGGTTTCTGATTGCATAATAAAATCGATTTTTGATATGTTTCCTCAACTTATTTCGAAAATGTTAAAACACAAAAGTTGTTCGTTAGGGTGTTTTGCATAAACTGTGAAATTTTCAGATTTTTTGGACTTAAACCGAATTTTTAAATTGAAAAGGCGTAAACTGTGACGCCAAGATACTTTTAAATCGAAGGATTTTGAAATTCCGAAACGAACGATCAAAGATTTGAAATACGATATATCTATAATTTTGAAAAACTCCGATACATTAAATCTAAACGATACATGAGATACTTGGGTGGAGGGTGAGTGCTCTGCAGGGTGCCCCTCTAGCCTTTCTCTTCGGGCCTATAATGGACGAGAGAAATTAGATGAGATATTACGCCAATCGGCGGGAGATACATTGCCTACTCTCTCGGGTTTGTCCGTATGGATTTCCCGAGGCTCCGGAGTGTTACTGGGTATGGCAGATACGGCTGCTGGCCGCCGGATCACCAGCTATACGAGATACTTACGAAACGGCTGCTGGCCGCCGGATCACCGGCTATACGAGATACTTACGAAACGGCTGCGGCCGCCGGATCACCGGCTATACGAGATACTTACGAAACGGCTGCGGCCGCCGGATCACCGGCTATACAAAACATTGAGAAATGGTTACGTAACGGGGAAATAAAAGATTTAATATTTTTAAAGTATTTATTTATTTATGCATGTCTTTAAATTATGCATTTAAAGTGTGTCTTTTAATTTCATATCATGACTAAATGGTTATTGTGGATTAAAGGCATGTCAAGTACACAATTTAAGTATTATTTCCTTTAAATTGGTAAAATTTGTAAATGGAATATTTTTGTATGCATGCTTAGGAGAAAAATTTAATTATTTAAATTATGTGTGTTAAATTATGAACGTGTGTTAAATTATGAACGTGTGTTAAACCCCTTTTTCATGTGTGCTAAATTATGAACGTGTGGAAATCCTTGTCTTTTAAATTATGTAATTAAATTATTATTAGTAGATGAATTAAAATTTAAATCATGTCTCGTATGCATATGTTTTTATTAAATTTAATTAAAGGCTTTGAAACCCCTAGATCATGCTAGGTGTTAACTTACTCAGCACGTTTTGCTGACCCAAACCATTTTTCCCCTTTTTCTTTCAGAGTATGAGGATTATGCATCATCATATGCATACATGGGAACATTTGGGGAAAAACTCTATTTTAAATCCCTACATTTAGTTACGACTTGCATGAGCGGGCCTGTTTAACCCGTGTTTTGGCCATGTCGGCCCTATATTTAAATTCCGCTGCAATACATGTATTTAAATATTATTCTCCGCTGCAACTTTGATATTGTTAATTTTAAGTTATATTACAATGGGTTGTTTAAATGTTTTAAATTCTGAAAATCCATAGCCTTGCATCTCTTTAGCAAGCTCGGAGAAACCGTGTCTTTCTAGGGAGGTGTGGCGGTGGCATCCCGGCCTGGGTTATCAAATCCGGGGTGTTACAAAGTGGTATCAGAGCCCGGACTATTTTTAAAACTATTATTATTTTTAAACTAGTATTATATTTAAAAATCCATTATTATTTTTTTTAAACTAACATTTTTGAGCCCAAATTTTTTTTTTAAGCCCTAACTTTTAGCCCAAGTTCATTATTTTGAATCCCAAACATTTTGAGCCCAAAATTTATTTTTTTTTCCTAGCCCAAATCTTTAGCTCAATATGTAGTTACTATGTTGGCCCAATTATTTTGGCCCAATAACCTTGTTTTTACTTAAAGCCCAAATAATTTATTTCTTTTGGCCCAAACCTTTTATCCTTATTTTAATCTATCCATAATATAAATTTATTTTTAAAACCCATGGATAAATAAATGCATGCATTAAATTTTTATTTGCATGCATTAAATTTTTATTGGGGGGATTTCATATGCATATACATACATAAATATTTGTACTAACCTCTTATGTGAATCGTTTGTGATCCATAACATTCTCACACTAGCATTCGGCTAGACCTTGACTCTTGACTTAGAAGCATTAGCTTGAGACTAATTGTGCCTTAGTTTTAGATCTTGATCGTCTATGCTTAGCATCGCATAACTATTCTCTGCCTTTTTTTTCCATAAATCTACACATAGACGATATACTATGACTTGTCGAGAAACCTAACGATGAAAACGACGAACGCATAAATAATCTAGAGACGCAAGAAAAAAAAATCCTTATATAGAGGAGTAAAGTGCAAGCCCATATCTATCATTACAACACTCTTATTATTCCAAAAATCTTGAGGAATTCTTATTTAAATCTACACCCTACTACGCCGCGCCCAAGCAACAAAACGTTAAACTCTAAATACCACACCATATGAACAACTCTAAATGCTACATTACGTAATACACTCTAAACAACGCCTACTAACACCAATTGATTCAACAAATTATTATTTTTCCAACACTCTACGAAATTTTTAGAGTCCAATCCTTGTACGTTGTGACAGAAAATGGCACCTAGAGGAAGACCTAACAATCCACCCATCCCACCCAACACCAATGAAGAGTTACGACAACCCGATGAACCAGTACAAGACGTTAGTGCAACCAATCAAGGAGGGGAAGTAGCCTCCATGCCGAAGAACTTAAGTGACCGATTAAGAACTATAGAGGAAGCTGTGGTTGCCTTGGGGAAAGCACTAATCAACCAAGGGCAAGGCAAGAGGAAACGGGACCATAGAACCGATAACTACTTAGGAAGGAACCATATTCTGGGAGGCCCGAATAGACCACCTCAAGGCAACGGTGGAAGAAACAGAGGGATAGTTTACAACCATGGTGACTATACGCCACCATGCCCGAAATGTGGTAACCCACATTATGCGAGAGGATGCCCTAAGCCCGGAGCGTGCTTTCGGTGTGGTCGATTTGGTCATCGGCTGCGTGACTGCCGAACGCGGATAGAGAACATTAACAAGAGAGAGGACGTGACCGTTAAACCTGACCAGCCACAGAACCCAAACAGTCGAGATGACAACCATGAAGCAACCATACCACGTTGCTCGCAGTGCCACCAAGCCCATCTGGTGCGCGAATGCCCAAGGCGCGGGACTTGTTATAGATGTGGCGGAGTAGACCACATGATTAGAGAATGCGATGTTCGTGGAGAGATGATTGAGAAGAGGCTAGATCTGGTAAACCCTCGACAAGGGAATCAAGGAAGAGCCGTAGGACGATTGAACGACATCGATCAAGCTTACTTGCCAGCTCAATGAGGAAGGATCATAGGCAACGATACCCGAACCGGGTCGTGAATGATACATTGGCAGTTATGGGGACATAACTGTAATCTTAAGGAGGGGAGGATGTAACAACCCGAATATTTCGTATCCCCAAATCAATAAATAAACAAATTCAAATTTGTTTTGAACTACGTCATGGCTTGATCCCTTCACAGGGTACGTAGGCAACTCGGAAATTTCATTTCTGGGTTCAGTCAAACAATAATCAAACAACAAACAATCAACGATTGAACAATAATTCAATAACACAATATCGCAAAATAATGAAATAAACAAAAAGGACCCTAACTCTTAGCGCGAGAAAAACCGAAACACAACTTCGAGGACGAAGTTGATTCTTAAGGGGGGTAGACTGTAATACCCCGGATTTTTATCAACGTCCAAAGGAATAAAATTTATTCCGATCAATGTCGAAATATCTCCGAGAAGAAGAAAATAATTTATCACAATAAATTATTGCTCGGAAATGAAACGCCGATAGATTCAAAATTCAAAATGGAATAAAAGAGGGAAAGGAAGCCCGAAGACATTCCATGAATTGAGTCAAAATAATTGGAATTAAATTCAAGAAGGAAAATAATCCTAATTCCAAGAACCCGTGAAGTCGGAAGAAATTTAATTACACAAGATATTGCACGGGAGTCAAAAGACGACGAATTGGAAGCCGACGAACCCGAGACCGATGGACTTAAGATTTCAAACATGAAATTTATTTGAGTCGAGATAAATTTAAGATAAGAATTTATGATCCGAGAATGACCCGAAAAATCGAGCCCGAAAACGTAGGAGGACAGAAGTCCGAAAGAGAGGAGAAAAGGCCCGACGGGATCGCACGGCCCAGACCAGGCGGCACGCCCTCCGGGCGGTTTTTGGCTAAAAACCGCGCCAACCCCGCGCCACCAAACAGGCAGCAGCAATCAATGCGATTTCGGGCGATTTCTTGCCATATTTCGACTCCCCGACTATGGAAACTCAATCACAATTCGGGGGAAGGGATTGTGGGACGATTTTGATGGATCCCATTCCCCATAATCAGATTTTTAAACCTTAATCTACTCACAAAGGCAGCCCCATTCCTCTAAAACTCTTCAAACTTCTCCCAAACCCGAAAACACAAAGTTCTTGCTTTCCGATCACTTTCCGGCGACGAAAATCGACCAAGGAGGCGTGGAGAACAAGGATCTTAGTATTACAGATTGTTGGTAAGTCGTTCATAGGTTTTCGTTTACGTTTTCGAGCCCGAAAATCCGATCTAACCCTAGACTTTTACTTTCGGTTTCATTTCGGGACCAACGGAGAAGAGACGGAGTAATTGGACGTGTTCGTAGCAAGCGTGGGCGCCCCGATCGATCCAGAGACGTCCTAGACATCATCCCCACGGTAAGTTAATGCTTACTTGGTTTTGGGTGACGTAAAATGTAACCAAACATAGAGATTTAGTAACTCTAAAATCTGTCAACACGAAAAACCCCCGGCGCAGCGATTGTGTGCGAATTTTTCGAACCCTTAAAACTGCTCAAACGGAAAAACTCAAAACATGAAAAACGCTCCTAAGACATAGATCTAGTTCGTGTAAAATTTTCATAATTTTTCATTGAGGTTTGATATCTGAAAACGGCCAAGAAAGAACCTGCCTTCAGAGTCGAACGTGAAACTGTGACAGATTTGAAATTGGACCAAAACCCCTATTTCGAGAGTTCAAACCCGAAAACTAAAAACTAGAATTTTAATCCTAACACATAAATCTAGGTTGTGTAAAAATTTCAGACATTTTCGTTAACGTTTGCTATTTTAAATCGCATCGAAAAGAAACTGTTTTGACAAAACGTGTTGAAATCTGCCTATGAACATGTTCGAACTTAGTGAATTTGTTTCTATATTTTCTATCCGATTTGAGCTTTGCAATCTAAATAAAAGTTGTATATAATCCTGTCTAGTATGTACATATAAAATTTCAGAATTTTTGAAGTCCATTTGATATGTTAAAACGTCAAAATTTTGAACTGTGTCAAACCTGAGTTCGGACAGGTTTCTGATTGCATAATAAAATCGATTTTTGATATGTTTCCTCAACTTATTTCGAAAAAGTTAAAACACAAAAGTTGTTCGTTAGGGTGTTTTGCATAAACTGTGAAATTTTCAGATTTTTCGGACTTAAACCGAATTTTTAAATTGAAAAGGCGTAAACTGTGACGCCAAGATACTTTTAAATCGAAGGATTTTGAAATTCCGAAACGAACGATCAAAGATTTGAAATACGATACATCTATACTTTTGAAAAACCCCGATACATTAAATCTAAACGATACATGAGATACTTGGGTGGAGGGTGAGTGCTCTGCAGGGTGCCCCTCTAGCCTTTCTCTTCGGGCCTATAATGGACGAGAGAAATTAGATGAGATATTACGCCAATCGGCGGGAGATACATTGCCTACTCTCTCGGGTTTGTCCGTATGGATTTCCCGAGGCTCCGGAGTGTTACTGGGTATGGCAGATACGGCTGCTGGCCGCCGGATCACCGGCTATACGAGATACTTACGAAACGGCTGCTGGCCGCTGGATCACCGGCTATACGAGATACTTACGAAACGGCTGCGGCCGCCGGATCACCGGCTATACGAGATACTTACGAAACGGCTGCGGCCGCCGGATCACCGGCTATACAAAACATTGAGAAATGGTTACGTAACGGGGAAATAAAAGATTTAATATTTTTAAAGTATTTATTATTTATGCATGTCTTTAAATTATGCATTTAAAGTGTGTCTTTAAATTTCATATCATGACTAAATGGTTATTGTGGATTAAAGGCATGTCAAGTACACAATTTAAGTATTATTTCCTTTAAATTGGTAAAATTTGTAAATGGAATATTTTTGTATGCATGCTTAGGAGAAAAATTTAATTATTTAAATTATGTGTGTTAAATTATGAACGTGTGTTAAATTATGAACGTGTGTTAAACCCCTTTTTCATGTGTGCTAAATTATGAACGTGTGGAAATCCTTGTCTTTTAAATTATGTAATTAAATTATTATTAGTAGATGAATTAAAATTTAAATCATGTCTCGTATGCATATGTTTTTATTAAATTTAATTAAAGGCTTTGAAACCCCTAGATCATGCTGGGTGTTAACTTACTCAGCACGTTTTGCTGACCCAAACCATTTTTCCCCTTTTTCTTTCAGAGTATGAGGATTATGCATCATCGTATGCATACATGGGAACATTTGGGGAAAAACTCTATTTTAAATCCCTACATTTAGTTACGACTTACATGAGCGGGCCTGTTTAACCCGTGTTTTGGCCATGTCGGCCCTATATTTAAATTCCGCTGCAATACATGTATTTAAATATTATTCTCCGCTGCAACTTTGATATTGTTAATTTTAAGTTATATTACAATGGGCTGTTTGAATGTTTTAAATTCTGAAAATCCATAGCCTTGCATCTCTTTAGCAAGCTCGGAGAAACCGTGTCTTTCTAGGGAGGTGTGGCGGTGGCATCCCGGCCTGGGTTATCAAATCCGGGGTGTTACATGTAGTCATCCATCTGCCGCACATAGGCATACATGTCGGACATGGTGGCCTGCTGCTGAGCCTGCCTCGTAGGAAACGAGTCCATACGGGTCTGGTAGAAGTCCAATCTAGCGTCTATGGCATCGTAACGAGCCTGCCCAGCTGCAAACCCGGCATCCATACCGACCCGCATCTCCTGCATCATCTGCAGCATCTGAGCCATCTCCTGTCCCTGAGGTGCCACTGCAGGAGGTGGAACTACTGGAGGAAGGGGTGGCTGCTTCGGTGGTACGACAAGGATCAAGCCGCCATCATCAGGCTACGGGCGAAGTACAGCACGGGGAGCCCCATGACGTAAGGCGCTACGCCGGGCAGCGTAAGTCGGGATACGGTAGCAACTGCCCGCCACTAGATCGTACGGATCTGTCTCCGGTGTCGTGCGAATCCCCTGCGCCGCGCACAATCCACAGATGAGGTGAACATGGGTAATCAACCTACTCCCTCGTCCTCTCCGCATACCCCGCAAGTTGTCCTCGATACAAGCTCCTACATTCACCCTACCGTCTCGCGCGATAAAGCAAATGGTCTCGTAGACGAGATCCAGGACAATGTGGCTCCGGGTGATCGGCCGGACGCGCCCTAACCATAGCTGAGCAAGCTCTCGCCAAGGGGAGTCCATCGTCGTCAAACGCAGCTCATGACCGTGCTCGAGCTGAGGAGGCACTATGGTGCATAAGGTATCCCACGCAGGAGCAAGAACACGTCCCTCGGGCTGTGGGCGGAATGCGCCATCGTAAGGCAAGCCAAAATAAACATTGATCGCCCGAGCACTGAAGTCGAGATAGCGACCACGAACCCATACCCGAGATAGGTCGTCACCCTCCCCGAGACCGCCAATGTTGGAGATAACCTCCATAGCCAGATAACCGGAGGCAACGCCCTCGGGATGACGTGCAAGACCGGTCCACTGCAAATACTCCAAGACTGCACTGACCCTGTCATCGCCCAAATGATGAGGATATATGCCTCTCTCAGGGACATAAGCCCTGTTTCGACGAAGCTCGTCGAAATAGAAGTCCTTGGCAGCCCTCGTCCTAAACCGGAACCTGTCGTGCCGGTGAGGACGCACCTCGTCAGGGAGACCCCTGAGTCTCGAGCCCCGCTGCTCCTCGTCCTCCTCTGGCTCGCTCTCGTCGAAATCAGGCATCGCCGGAGCGGCATGGCTGGGGCCAGCCTCATCAGCAACTCGTCTCCTAGTCCTCGGAGGACACATGAGAGACGCCGAAACGACCCACAAAAAGAGCAACATCCTGCAAATCATCCAATACCAATCATAAGACTAAATTCCACACAAAACTCAAGCAGGAATACGTAAGGGACATCAATATAATCTTCCAAGGTGACTACGCCATAAGAACATCAAATCCTACTGTTCACTAAGATAAACCGGAAGGTAATCTGGGCAAAGGATGTGCTCAAACTAATTCCCAAAACCTTTGTGGCATTTCGTCGAGCACGTTATGTGCGCAATAAACCAAAACCTAAGTTACTAACAAACACACAGAAGATTGCCCACAAAATGAAACAATCACTCTAATAACAACACAACATTTCCTTACAGCACCAAACAACAAGGAAACGAACTAATAATCACACCCCAATAACAACCAAACATCAAAAAGTTCATAGCCTTTCTAAGGATTCAAATCCAACAAGAATTTGCCAAAAACATAAACACATTATGGCATAAATATAAGCAAGGCAACAAGAGTAACAACAATTACCACGTACACTTGCTAATTTGCACAAATCAAGCCTAAAAATAACAAACCCCCAATTTTTGTACATAAACCCTAATTCCTAAATCTCTTCACAAATCAAGTCATTCAAAGCATAAAAATTGAAATTAGTAAGTGGGTTTAGTAGATTCATACATTGGTGAGTGAAATTGAAGTCGAAATCAAGCAAACGGGAAGGTAACTCGCCGGATTTAGAGAGAATTAAGGGTGTGGTCTCGAGTGGGAAATGGGGGAAGTGGCTCGCACGGAGCGCGAGCCCTATTTTCTCGAACAGGGGCAGCCGCGCGCTCACCGCGCGCTGAAGCCCCATACCGCGCGGGACCCGGAGGGAGTTTTATTTTTTTCCTGTCTTGCTTAATCTCTTTTGCTATAAACCCCTCACTTAACCCGAGCATACATTGGCGGTGAGATACAACGACATGGGGTATCGCCGACATCATTCCTGACAAAGACAGTGGAATTGCCTCGCATTTTCTTTTTTTAAGGCAACAGAAAACCCTCGGGACGAAGAAAACATAGGAACCATAAGAAATCCTGTGAAGAGTGGGAAACCGCGTATTGACTAGCGTCACCACCCCAATTTGCTCGTGGTCACGACGTATTCCACGCCTCCCAATTGAAGAAGTATGTACACGATCCGACCCATGTACTCCAACCGGAAGAAGTCGAATTTGAGGATGACTTGAGTTACGAGGAAGTTCCGGTGCGAATAATTGACACAAAGGAGAGAGTAACGAGGAATAAGACCGTGAGAATGGTCAAGGTCCTTTGGTCCAACCACGAGACGGAGGCGGCAACGTGGGAGTTGGAGGCCGACATGAAACAACGTTACCCTACCCTCTTCCAAGATGAACCGGCCACAGTTATGGGGACATAACTGTATTCTTAAGGGGGGGAGGATGTAACACCCGAGAAAAACAAATTCATATTGTTTTGAACTACGTCATGACTTGATCCCTTCACAGGGTACGTAGGCAGCTTGGAACTAATTTCTAAGTTCAGTCACAAAATAAATCACAAATTAAATCATAAAATAAATCACGAGATAAATCACAAGATCGATCGCAAGGACGATAGGAGGGGTTGGAACCAATTTAGACTAGACTAATTAGGGCACGGAATGTTACGAGCGATAAGCCGAACTCGTAACAAGTTTAAGGTAAAGATTCCGAACCGGAGACGACCCGAGGAGTCGAGCTAACACGTAGAGGGTAGAAAACCGATAGAGGAAAGCAAGGAAAGACCCGACGGAACACGCGAACCGCCGAACCGGCCGGTCCCCGGCCCGCGCCCGCCGCGCGCCCACCGCGCGGACGGAGGCGTCGCGACTCCAGGCCAGGCCATGCGTGCTCCGCGCGGGCAAACCCGTAGGTGCGCGTCACCAGCGCGCCAGAGGTGCAGAAGGTGTAAACTTTCCTCCCATGGTGATTTTCTTGCCAAAATTAACACCCCCTCCGATGGTAATAGGATCTCAGCCTTAGGGAAGGCTTAAAAATAACCTAAGGGCGTCCCATCCTCATATTTTTCAGAAACTAAACCCTAGACACTCCCAAACTTCCTCTCCAAGCCAAAACTCCTCCGAACTCACTTTCCGGCGAGCATTCCGGCGACGACGAGGTGAAAGGAACCAAGCCCTGCCCTCTAGACTCTTGGTAAGCTATGATTTAATGTTTTAGTTCGTCCATACCACTTAGAAACTCGAAATCTAACCCTTTTCCTTTACTACGATTTCACGTCGGAAAACGAACAAAAAGCGATTGGAGAAGTTGGCCGTTCGTCACAACCCTAGGACGCCCGGAAACCCATTCCAACGACTCAAATCTCTAACTAAGTAAGTTAAGACCTTACTCACAAATTTTTGTGGTTTATTGTTGTTTAAAACTCGAGATCTAGACCCGTAACAAAAATCGATTTTCAAAAATCCTATTTTCGTCCAATTTCAAAAACTCGCCTAAAACTCCACGTTCGGGAATTCAAACCGAAAGCGTTTCAACATTGATTTTGTTCCTAAGACTTTAATCTATCTTGTGTCCAAATTTCAGCCATTGACATTAAGATTTGCTATCCCAAATCTCGCCGTAAACTTTCTGTGACAAACCGAACATTTGAAACCGTTGACAGATTTCATTACTCGATTTGATGCATGTTTTTCACCTATTTTTAGAATGATTTAACTTTGCATTTCTATACAAAAGTTGTAGATAAATGTGTCTAGATTATGCATATAAAATTTCATGGATTTTGGAGTTCATTTGATATGTCAAACGGCCGAATTTCAGAACCTGTTTTAAGCAATCTTTTCAGTCCGCGCGTGTACAGCGTGTTGTGGTCGATTTTTGAACACCATAAATTCATTATTTCTAAATTCTTAAAACATGAAAGTTATTCCTTAATGTGTGGTGTATCTCCTGTAAAACTTTCCGATCAATTGGCTTTGAAATGAATTTTTAATCGGCGTCGCACGAACCTGTGACGAAATCAGTTTTTGAGACAGAAATTTTTTGTAAAGAATTCAAATTTTAACTCACTTTGAAACCTTATTTCCAAAAACTTAAAACATGAAAGTTGTTCGTGTGTGTCTTTTTGAGCTATTGTGTAAATTTCAGAATTTTTGGTGTAAAAATGAATTTTTAATTAAGAAAGGCGTAAACTGCGTCAAATCGGATTTTTCGAACTAGAGAAAACTCGAACTATGAAACGCAATATCGAATCTTTTGATCACTTGAAATACGAACTTTCGAAAAATCCCGTGCACTAGGCTGAGCCGATCTTCATGCTAATCATTATCTTTGAGACTGCCTCGTTAGTGGTCTCCTTACTATCTGAGATTGCCTCGTTAGTGATCTCGCGCGCTGTGTTTTGGATCGCCTCGTTAGTGGTCCTACTATCTTTTGAGACTGCCTCGTTAGTGGTCTCCCATTGTTGTGGACTGCCTCGTTAGTGGTCCTATGTTGAGATTGCCTCGTTAGTGATCTCCCGGTATGGTGTCATCTTCTTAGTTTACGGGATAAATTATAAAAGACTTGTGTGAGTGTTAATTACGCTTAAATCTTATTTACCATATTTTTAAATTACGCATTTAAATTACGTCATTAAATTATGCCTTTAAATTCCGCTTTTAAATTAAGTCTTTTAAATTATGCATTTTCGTCTTGGATAAATTAATCATGTTTTCCGCTGCGAATAAAATATTGATTTTTTTTAAAGTAATGCATGACAAGTGAATCTTTGGATTTAAACACATGTAACCCCTTAAATTGTTAGTTAGGGATTAACTTACTCGGTATATTTTTATACTGATAAACCGTTGTCATTTTTCTTTTACAGAGTATGTCGAGTGACGCATTGCATATGCACTTGGGGGAAACCATTATGGATATTTTAAATTCTGCATCGTACTGTTTTTACCGGGTCTATTAAACCCGAGGATTTGGCCATGTTGGCCGTGATTTATTTTCCGCTACATTTACTCTATTTAATTTCGCGCATGATGATTATTGCTATCGTATTTTGAATTAAGTATTATAAATTTTCGGACTAAATCTTGAAATGTTTTAAATCTTTTACATACCCACAAGCCTTGCATTTCCTTAGTGAGCTCGGGAAGCCGTGTCTTGCTAGGGAGATGTGGCGGTGACATCCCGGCCTGGGTTATCAAATCCGGGGTGTTACATGTCATGTATGGTGATGGTACTAGAAGTAAGATTGCGGGTTATGGTAAATCTAAGGATAATATTCTTTCTAAACTCTCTAGAATTTACTATGTAAATGGTCTTACTAACCTTATCTCTATTAGTCAACTTTGTGATGAAGATCTAGTGGTTAAGTTTACTAAAGACGGGTGCATAGTATATAATGATAAAAAGGAATGTATTGTGATGGGAGGCCGTAGCAAGAATAATTGTTACATCTTGAAGGATGACATCCCACAGATTCTACTGACCAGAGATGATCAAACTACTCTACGGCATAAGAGACTTGGACACCTTAATTTTCAGTCACTGCATAAGCTGAGTAACTCAAATGCTGTTCGCGGGTTGCCGCAACTACAGAAGAACTACCAAACCCTCTGCAGAGATTGCGTCAAAGGAAAGCAAACCAGATCGAGACATAAGAAGACTGATGAGATCAAAACAAAACAATGCCTCGACCTGATACATATGGATCTTATGGGTCCAACCGAAGTGGAGAGCTTAAATGGTAAAAGGTATATTTTAATATGTGTTGATGATTTCTCTAGATATTATTGGGTTTTCTTTCTTAGGTCAAAAGATGAGACTTTTGAGTACTTTGAGGCTCTGAGTAAGAGACTCATGAATGAGAATCAAAGGAACATTTCACGAATCCGAACCGATCATGGCTAGGAATTCGAGAACCTATCGTTCGATCGTTATTGTGACGACCATGGAATCACTCAGGAGTACTCAGCCCCCAAAAAACCACAGCAAAATGGTGTTGCTGAAAGAAAAAACCGAACATTACAAGAAATGGCAAAATCAATGCTTCACACCAGCTCTATGAGCAAAAGTTTTTGGGCGGAAGCTATTAACATAGCCTGTCACATCATCAACCGAGTGTTGTTGAGACCACACTCCAACTGCACACCTTACCAACTTTGGAACGGTAAAACTCCCATGGTAAAGTAAAATACTTTCATATTTTTGGTTGCAAATATTATGTTTTGAAAGATAGATATCAATTGCATAAGTTTGATTATAAATCAGCGGATGGATATTTCATTGGTTATTCTAACAATTCCAAGGCATATCGTGTCTATCTTACTAGTGATAAGAAGGTTATACAATCTACTAATGTTCTCTTTGAACATCTTGATCTTTTAGATAACAGGTTAGATGATGATGAGTTACCTTTTAATCACAATCATAAGAATACTAATGGTGTTGAGCAAACTGTCAATGAGGAAGAACAAGTCAGTCCTGATGTACCAGAAAAAGAAGCTGATAACAGATACTGTCATTGAGACTGCAGCAGAACCACCCTTTGAAGTTCAGAACAACAGAAAAGGATCTACAGTGCATAAGCATCACTCAACTCAGGACATTATTGGAGATCCACAAGGTCAGAGACAGACTAGGCATAAAGAGATTAATTTCAAGGATCTAGCAAGTTATAATTGTTTGTTTCTATGGTTGAACCAAAGAATACTTCTGAGGCGTTGAAAGATGAATATTGGATTGCTGCTATGCAAGACGAGCTACTGCAATTTGAGAGGAATGCAGTCTGGGAGTTGACTGAACCACCACAGAACGCCAACATTATTGGAACCAAATGGGTTTACAGGAATAAGACTGATGAGAAAGACAATGTAATAAGGAATAAGGCAAGGCTTGTAGCACAAGGATATACCCAAATTGAAGGTTTGGATTATGGCGAAACATTTGCTCCCGTGGCAAGGATGGAGGCCGTAAGGATACTACTTGCATTGGCATATTCTTTGAATTTGAAGCTGTATCAAATGGATATAAAGACAGCCTTCCTCAATGGCAAAATTAAGGAAGAGATCTATGTTGCACAACCGATTGGATTTGAAGATCCGAAGCATCCTAACCATATTTATCGTGTCAAAGGCACTTTATATGGATTGAAACAGGCACCCAAGGTCTGGTATGAAAGATTGTAAAAGTATTTAGTCGACAATGGATTTAGGAGAGGAAATGCAGACAAGACGTTGTTTGTGAAGCGTCAGAACGACCACTTAACTGTTGCTCAAGTGTATGTTGACGATATTATTTTTGGATCGAATTCAGCCAAACTCAGAAAGGAATTTTGTTGATGCTATGAAATCAGAGTTTATGTCTATGATGGGAGAATTACACTACTTTTTAGGATTACATGTTAAGCAAGACGGTGATGGTATTTTTCTATGTCAGGAGAAGTATGCTAGAAATATGTTGAAAAAGTTTGACATGGATGATTGCAAGGTAGCCAAAACTCCGCTAGGACAACAGGAGAAACTGAGCAAAGATGAGAATGGAAAATCAGTGGATCAAAAGACATATAGGAGCATGATTGGGAGTTTACTGTACCTCACTGCATCAAGACCAGATATTTCATTTAGTGTAGGTGTATGTGCAAGGTTCCAATCCGATCCTAAGGAGTCTCATATGAAGGCAGTAAAGCGGATCATGAGATATATTAAGGGGACTTTAAATATTGGAATCTGGTTCTCAAAAAGGTCATCACTTGATTTAATTGGGTTTACAGATTCTGACTGGGCAGGTTGTTGCGACGACAGGAGATCTACCACTGGAGGCTGCTTCTACTTGGGAAACAATCTCATAAGTTGGTATTCCAGAAAGCAAAACATCGTAGCTCTTTCAACAGCCGAGGCAGAGTATATTGCTGCCACATGCTGCTGCTCACAACTTCTTTGGATGAAGCAACTACTCGAGGACTACGGTATTCATAAGGATAATTTTTTAGTTTTATGTGATAATACTAATGCGATCAATATCTCTAAAAATCTTGTTTTACATAGTAGGAGTAAGCATATTGATATTCGTTATCATTTTATTCGAGATCTTGTTGAGGATAATATTTGCAGGATTGAGCATATAGCGTCGTTGGAACAACGAGCCGACTTCCTAACAAAAGCACTAGATGGACAAAAGTTTGAAGGCCTGAGAAGCACCTTGGGTCTTTCCTACCACAATTAAATTACCTATAGACTCGGGCTTGACTATTTTACTTGTAGAGAATCTTTTACAGGCCCAATTTCTAACCAAAATGGAGAAACTTTATCCGGAAAGTCATCATTATGCACGACGGTCGAAGTGACAACACAACAGCGCCTGTAACCGCTGCAGCCCATCAAGTCACGTCGCATGTCCCACAACCGGCGCACAACCCTTCAACTTCCAGCCACTCTCTCCATTTAAGGTCCAATTTCTCTCCATTTCAATTCAAACTTTCCCCCTCACATTTCTCGAATTTGAATCTTAGCAGAAACCTCAAAAATGGCTTCTCCTTCCAACCCCGATGCTCCTCATTCCGCCACCTCCTCCTCTACGAGCTCGCCGTCGGGATCACCACTGGACGCCCAACCTATTTCTATCCTAAACCCAATTCTGTATCTCACTGGCCCTGCCGCTGCAACCTCCGATAAACTACCCACTGATACTGAACCAGAAACCCAAAATTCTCCTAACCCTAACCCTGAAATCACCATTGACCCTTCGCTTGTTGATGAAATCGTTCGCGAAATCAATGCTGAGCACAACACTCCACCTCTTTCCCCTCTACCAAATCAAGGCCTTCACGACATGAGTCAAGAGGAACTTGAGGAAGTCACTGCTTCACAACAAACTGGAGGTCCTACTGTTGTCGAAACCACCCCTGAACTACGAAGGAAATCCACCAGAAAGCGAAAGGAGCCCACTCCTCAAACAACACCAGTAGGCACGACTTCGAAGAAACCACGAAAAGCCCCTGCTGTTTTGAAAGCTGAAGATGCCTACAGTCTCAAGTATTACACTCAAATGATGAGGGCATTTTCCAAGGAAGTTCTCAAAGGCAAAGAGTTCAAGCCCGAAGAGGTTTTCAAGCACAATCACTATGATGTTCTGGGTTTCACGGACCACCTGCAGGAAAGGCACTTGCTATTTTGGGCTCAGGGTCTCACGCACTACTCACCTAGTCATGTTTGCGAGTTCTACGCGAATCTACATCCTGAGATCCTCAATCCAAACTCTGCCAGGTTTGGTAAGATTTACATACGCGGCAAATTTCAAGAACTGACCCCTGCTGTGATTCTGAAGTTGTTGAAGCTACCTCCAAATGATGACGTGAGTGACTGTCTTGATCTAATGCCGGAGGACACCCTAACTACTGCACTGGCCATTTCCAATCAGAAGTTCAAAAGTTTTGGCCGTAATAAGTTCAGTGTTGTATGACTCACATTGAAGTACTACTGCCTGTACCAGTTCTGTAGTGCCAACGTCCTTCCGACGACGAACCAGTCTCAAGTCAGCTCAACCATGGGTAAACTCGTTCTTTGTGTTGATAAGCATATGGGTTTAATCAATTTTGGCTATTTTCTTCTCAAAAGCATGCTAGGTTATGCCTCTGGGAAATTGAAGAAGACGGTTAACTTACCCTATCCTGCGCTCATCACCGAATTTCTCCTCTCCATTGGTGTGAAAATCAAAGATAAACATTTGGTTGCTCTGAAGGAGTACAAACCACCTCCTAACCTGATGGATAAGTACAATGACCTTAAGAATGGTCCTCCCCTGACCGGACCTGCTCTTGTATACCAGCTGAGGCTCAGAATCCTTCGTCCGAACGAGAGGCTAACCACTTGGAGCCAGGAAGCAATGGCTATAAAAAGGGAAAATCTCAAAATTTTTCATATGCTTCCACTCTCTTTTGATGAGGCTGATTTGCAGGTCGAGGATGAGGACATTGCTTTTGATGATGATGAATGATAATCCATCATGGGGGAGATTTGGTGTTGATGGTATGATTCTGATCAATACTGACTGGTAGTCATGACAACTGGGTAACGATATTTCTAAACTTTGGTTATTTTGGTATCGGTTATTGCTGGACAATATTTGTGGATGTTTGTTTTTTATGAATGTTTTGGTTTTTGACTGGATGATTTCTGAACTGGATTACTTTTGAATTTGAACTATTATTGGGTTGTAATAGTTGTTAGGTAATTCTGATGACTGCTGAACTATTGGTTTATATCTGCACTATAATTCTATCCTGAATGTTTTATGGATGTTATTTCTGATATGTTGTGACTACTCTTTAACATCCTATATGTGAATCATGTCTGTTTAATGTTTTACAACTTATTTGATCTCTTGTACTCTTTGGACTTAGATAGTTTCAACACCATTTGGTGATGAAATTATCATCTCCACAAGAGTGGGGGAGATTGTTGTTATCACTAACTTGCTCCTGTGCAGATGATGTAGTTCCATGGTTGTTGAAACTACGCTAGAACGACCTGAGCAGTTACTGTCAGATATTTGCGACAGTTACCCGATCTGTGCGTGCATTCTAACCGACCTAGACGTATCTAATCTGTATCTGTAAGTCTATATATTCGCGATTATGTTCCCTGTAATTAGTTTAAGCATTATCACGTTGTATTTCACACTTTTACACATTTTTATACACACTTGAGTCGATTATTCTCTCCAAGACTTGATCGTTCTATTCTTTGAGAGGTTTAGAAAAATCCTTGTGTTCATTCTACAAATTGAAGATCATTTCATACACATGAGGTATGTGCTACATTGATTCAACAAGTGTTCTTGTTGGACAAATCTTCTCTAAAACACCCGATTGAAGAGGCTTTTGTGGAAGTGCTAAAAGATTGAAGAAGATGGATTCAGGAGGACTTCTATGCCGAGATGCCTTGGTTCTTGAAGCCTGAACAGCCAGAGAATTCAAATTGGATAGGATCATCCGGAGACTGAGTTGTGGGGGAGTCACGACTGCAGTCTGTCTGCAAATAGGGAAGTGTTGCATTAGAGTTTGAATTGATTGTTTTTTAGTCTTCTAGGCCTAGGTTTTCCTTGAGTAATAGTATAAGTCACCTGGATTGGCATCCCCCAGACGTAGATCCGTTTGATCGAACTGGGTCATCAAATTCTTATATTTTTGTTTTCCGCTAAACCCTCTGTGCACACACTACTCGTTATTCGGTAGCTTAGACGACCACTCGACAACGCGCTTAATACAAGATTTCTGTTTCATCTGGGACCATCAGCATGTTCTAATGTTTAGCACCCAATTTATCCTATTTTTCCAATTTATCTTCCACAATATAATGTGTATCTATTCGAGTTTTGTTTTGTTTTTTTTTTTTTTTTTGGTTTTTTTGTGTCTTTTCCCATACTTGCGTCGATATGCTTTGACAGCTTTGTGTCCCTCCTTTTTGTACACATAACAAGAACCTTTTCCAAAAAGGCATTGCCTAGCTTGTCTGTCGTTCTTTTCCCCCTTTTTTTTAAAAAAAAAAAAATAAATGAAATTTATTTATTAAAATTGTTGGATATCGTTGACGTGATTTCAAAATCAAGAATTTCGTGTTCGAGTCTTATTGTCTTAGCTTGTATCTATTCATTGTGTTTGAAGTGGTTGTTGAAACAATTCCACGAAAGAGATCCAACGTCAGATTAGCTCATAAAATATCGTACATTTTCATACCTTTGTTCAATATTTACATTTTCGTAAACTTTTACCATAATTGATTTATCCTCAACTACTTCCAATTTAAACAAATTTTCTGGAACATATCATCATACTATGAGTTACAAATTTTTTCTTTACCAGATTCACAATTCACATAAATTATATTATTTCACTATAAGAAAAAAATTACTTTTGCAACGATTTTTTGCGACAGAAGTAAATTCGTCGCAAATTGTAACCGAATACTTATATTGCAATTTGTGATGTGAATTTATTCCACTGCTATTTAAGATAGATTTTACGGTGGAATTATGTTTCATTATAAATTGATATGGAATTTGCAACAGAATACATTTCCATTACAATTTGAGACGAAATTTATGGTGGAAAATTTTTTTTATTGCTATTTTTTTTTTGGATAACAGGCCTGAGAAGGCTGGCGAAAAACAAGAAAAAGGAAAAGAAAAAAACTAAAACAAATAACTTGCGACGACAAAATAACAATCCGGACGCATCTTTCGAAATCGCCTCCATGCACTCATCCGGCGAAAAAGCCCACGTTGTGTAAAACTCTTCCGACGAAGCAGCCCTCTTAGCCAATCCATCGGCTACCTGATTACCTTCTCTACAAACATGTCTCAGCGATCCCCTTAGCTCCCGTAGCTTTTCTCGAATGCACCAAATGATAGGCCAAAATATATGACTCCTCGTCGTCCTACCATTCACCAACCGGACAGCCTCCAAGGAATCCGAGTACACATGCACGCCCACTGCCTTCTTTTGGAGAGCAAGAAGAAGCCCCTCCTGCAGCCCCATCAAGACGATGTTGCCAGAGCATGAGTATATCCAGATTTTGAACTGAATCTGAAGTTTGCAATTAAGGATAGGTTGATGGTGACAAGGCCAAAGACTGTGGCCGAATTGACGGCCGAGGCAATAAGAATGGAAACGTATTTGGTAGAACAAGCGGCTTTCAAGCCAAGCAGAACTCAAAGTGGGAGGTCTCAACCCATCCAATCAGCTGCGTCCTTCGCTGAATCTTTGGATAGGTGTGAGATTGGAGAAGAGTTCAATATGGATGATGTACCCGCCCTAGCGCAAGTTGCAAGGGCTGAGTTAGTAATTAAAAAGCCTATAACTTGTCCAACCCTCAGACCAGTAAGAGTGAAGGAGAAGGAGGGTGAAGCCAAGGACGATTCTCAAAGATTCTATACGTTCGATCTATCCCAGATAGACGAAATATTTGATTATTGTTTAAAGAATGGACTCTTTGAGTTTAAGGGGAATCATCCGCAGCCGACTAAGGAACAAATAGATGCTGGGTGGTGTAGGTTTCACGCATCTGCAACCCGTACCACTGCGGTCTGCGGACATTTCAGAAAGATGGTCCAGAAGCACATTGATGTTGGAAAACTAAAATTCCCAGACTGATTAATGGCTATCGATAAGAACCCATTCCCAGTTGCTAATATGGTGATGGTACATCCAGACCAGAAGAAGTCTATTCACGATCGGCTGGGAGATCAGCCATCAACTAGTAAGAGATCTGTACACGATCGGCTAGGAGAACAGCCATCGAGTCAAATGAAGATAGGAGTATGGGGACGACTGGGTTCGCCCTAGAAGGGAAAGGAGAAGGTGTCGGATGTTTTCGACCGATTGGGTCACTATGAGGTTAAAGAGTGAATCAAGCAGTCGGAAGGTGAGGGAAAGTCGAAGTATGAAGAAGGAAAAGAGAAGCCAACCCTGAAGATAATCACCAACGGTTGAGATTCGGAGATGAAGTTAACCACCGACAGAAAGAACGGGAAAACTGTAATACAGATTACAGTCCCCGAGGAAGCTGTAACTCCGGCAATAAAGAGGCTTAGGAGACCACCTGCTAATACGCAGGTTGATCAGTTGGTATAGAATTCTCCGAAACGAGGGTACTTCGGCCAAAGCCGATTTGAGACTCGGATTCGGAGGGAAAGTGATACGTCCACCCCCAAAGGTAAGGGATCGTATCTGAAACTTTTGACAATCTCCCACACGAGTATTTTCGAAATAATAATAATGAAATAATCTCTTTGTTTATGTTTTATTTAATGAAACCAATTTATGAAGATGGAGTTGGGAATAAGGATATATTTATAGGTTGTCACGTTTTTATTATTCGTGTTAAGAAACTATGGCCCGAAAGCGCACGGTGTCAAAAATTGCAATATTTATAGGTAAGACCGGATCGTTCACTGGAGGATGTGCGATAGAAGCAGGGCCCATGTCGTTTTACTATATTTTCCACTCGTATTGCTCTAATCAGTTTTAGAAGTTGACTATCAACTACTTTACTGAATTTAATCTAAACAATGAAAGCAGTTAAATTATTCTACAAAGCACATTAATCTATTCTAGAAAGCGGATAAGTTTATGCTAAGAAGCGATTAAAATTAGGTCTAAAAAGCAAGAAAAATTACCCTATGGAAGCAATAAAATTATGCTAAGGAAACTGGAAATCTAAGCTATAATAGCTATGAAGTTGATTCAAAATGATGACAGAAGGGACAGGGAGAAAAGAATAAAGATTGGACAAGATTCAGATAAAGCATAATTAAACTTCCATTTTTAATACACAGATCTTTGTTTGGGATAATCCTGTCAGATAGCTAGTTCTCATGCTCTCAGTACTATGTTTCCTTTAATAGACAGGTACTTACAGTATGAGTTTACATGTTCTTAAGACCACAAATTCTAAGACACCACAGATTCATAACTGCCCCGGCCAGGGTGTGTTATTTCATCTGTGGTTGACAAGCAACACCTGACAAATCATTAGTTGAAGTGCCAAATACTGCTATCATTCCCCCATGTCACACCCAAAGTCTAAAATAAGCCTGAACTATCCCTTAACTCTCAGTCCTAGTAGCAGTTAGAAGTTCTCTCGACGCATCCGAGTGACCTCTATAAAAGCGCTTAAAAGAAAGCGGTAAAGAAAGCATTTAAAATCCTATCACTCGGAAGTTTCAAAAGCATCATACTGGTAGTAAAAGAAAGCCCCCAGTCAGGATGACCGGATGTGGATCAAGAATTCCCGGATCTCTGTGAACCGCTCGCAGTGTTCACGTCCTTCCGGGTGATTATGAGATACAAACTAATGAAATGAACTAATAGATTAGTTCGTTCCGGATGCACTCACTCAGGACTCAAAAATAGGCTTTGGCAGAAGAGGATAGCAGTTGAAAGGAACTCAACTGCTATTTAAAATAAAGCCAAATAAAACTAACAAACACAATAGGCTTGAACGAAATAAAACTAACTAACACAATATTTAAAATAAAGTCAAATCCTAATCTAGGGTTTAACCACATATATGCATGAACATTATCCAAAATAAATGAAAACATTAAGCAAAAGATGAACAATAAAGGTCAAATGACCAAAAGAAAATAAAAGCAATAAAGAATCCATGGGGTGTGAAACCCATTTCATGTTTTTGGGACACATATAAAGAATATTTTCTCATTTCATTAATGGGTTTGTTAATACCCATCATTTTGAGTATTAAAAACCCTAAACAAAGTTCAAAACAAGAGAAAAAATATAAAACAGTGGCTATCTAAGCTACTAACCTGGAAAACAACATTTAAAAAAAAAAACTCATCTAAGCTACACTAGTGCATAAATTAAATAATACAAAAAAAAGAAACTAAACTAAACTAAAGAAAGACTACCTAAGAAATGATTTCCAAGCTTATCTTCAAGGAAATGAAATTCTAACCCTGAGCACAAGGGGATCACCTCATATTTATAGAGATGAAACCCTAGACCCATGGGCCTTGGTCTGAGGCCAATTGTGTCGCAATACATCACATACATCACAACCTATGTCGCGGGACCACGCGATGTGGCGCGAGATGAGGCTGCATGTCGCAAAGCTTCACGACAGGGTCTTGGCTTCTGTGTCGCTAAACATACCCATGTCGCGAGACCATGCTTCACGCGACGGGTCTAGCGACAGGAGTCTAAGGACATGGTTTCTTCTTCATCTGCATCTGTGGCGCGAGACCACCCTGTGTCGCTAAACAATGTATCACGCCATGGGTCTAGCGACAGGATCTTCCGGACTGGCCTTCCCTTCATTTGGCTGTTGTGTCGCCAGACACCCCCCTGTCGCGAGACCATGCTTCGCGCCACGGGGGTCTAGCGACAGGGTGCTCTGGACACTGTCTAGTTTGGGCCAGATAGGCCGAATTTGCATTTTTGTGGGCTTTTTCTTTCTTTTCCCATCTTTCTGGTTTTTGTGGGCTATTTTATTATTTTGCCCATCTTTTCCATTCCTTTTTATTTTCTTTTCTTTTTCTCATATTTTTTGGATTTTTCTAACATAAATGTGTAATAAAATTACATATTTATGTGTTTTTCATACCAGCTTATTATTTTTACAATTATGCATAAATCAGTCTAATTCAACTGCTTTCTTATTTAATATAAGACCGGAATGCGATCAAATGCCCGTTTCAGACACAGAAATGGATTGAAAATAATGGACATTTATGGCCATTATCAACATCCTCACATTTAATACTGATCGTCCCCGAGCAGTCAGAGTCAATGTTCCTTGGAACACGGACTCTACATATTCAATTCATTTTCGTGACTTCATAAATTGCATTCTTTTTAGATTAGGATAAGACAGTCAAAAACTACAAGTATTAAATTCCCTTGATTGCAGTGTTTAATAAAATGATACTTGTTCACTAAATCGGGCCTACAAATCAAACACTATTGTCAACCTTTCATGAATATCATGTTTGAAAAATGCAAGGACTAAAAATTAGAATTAAGGTATGACATGAACATAATTAAAGAAACTGAGCCTCACTTATAGTAAAATTGAAAAATTCACTCACTCTCAATGGGGTTTAATCATGAGCACTCAAAATCAAATTTAATTAAATTATGCCATAAGCTTGCAATCAGACCAACTCGCCACCGGCTCATTTCCTCAAACCGAGATCCCAAGGTCTTATTCAAGGTTATAATGGTGCATACGGTTGTAGCATTTGGCAGGAAAGGAAATTTATTGGGCTTAGAAGTGTCAAGAGATTATTTTATCATAACTTGGCATTTTTATTTAGAATTTATGATCATCAATTATTTCTTTCTTTTATTTTTCTTCTTGCATGACATTAGACTAAGTCTAATTTGCTTTGTCATTTGCAATCTATTTTTATTGGATGAAACTCAACATTTTTCTTTTTTTTTTCTTTTCTTGTTTTTTCTTTTTTTTTTTTGATCGGCTTTTTGAATACCGATTTGATTAATTGATGATCATAAATTGTAATGCCTTAATAAAATTTATTCTTGCACACTTGGGTTTGAAAGAAAAATTAGGCTTAAGGCTCAACTTGGTTAATCCTAAAGGAAAAATATTTTTGGATTTGGAATTCAAATGAAGGGCCAAAATTTTGGATTTTTCTAAGTGCCTCGATCATATGCTCGATTTTTGGAATATGGCATGGTCTTGAATCGGTTCCAAATGCAAGTTCTAGTTTCCTTTAATCAAATTGATTCACACATCAAAGAAATTAAATGAGTAAAAGTGACTCATGGCTCAAATCTCACAAGGTTGGATTGATTCATGTCATACAATATTCTCAAATTTAATCCAAGCTTAATTCTAACAATTTATTCAATCAAAATTTTCAACATGAAGATTTATTACCCAAAAAGATGATCGCATCATTAAATTTTTATAGCTCAAAACCTTAGGAATTCATTTCACGCATGTTTTCGATTATATTATCCCAGTTTAAAAGTTTGAAAATTTAATTATAAGCCTAAATTCAACATGTGAATTTAGAGCAGGTTTATGCGTACTTTTTGCTGGTTATTTAATTTAAAGCAGTAAAAGAGGCACTGTTAACATACAAAGTATGTCAACAACATATTTTTGGCCTGACAGTCACTTATTCATCTCGGACTGTCAGACATCTTTTTGGAAAATAAAATATTGTTGTTGGACTGCAAAATTCCTTTTTGAAAGCATCTAGATACATCATTTACAAGAGATTTCATGCAATTAGAATTGAACTTGCACAAATGGTAGAAATTCTCTTATAAGATGTTTACAATGTAAGCTCGCAAATGATAAAATCAAGAATCTCCATCTTTCTTCTCTTCTGGCTGCTTGGAGGAGCCGGCATCATCAGGGATCTTCTTGAGCAAGGCTTGTAGAATCTGATTTTGGCTTTGGATCAGTGATTCCACCATCTTCTGATTTTTATCTTCTCTTTCGAGCATTAGCATTTTAAATTCTTCGTCTTTCTTCTCTTTCTCCAGTTTCTCCTTCCTCTTCTCTTCTCTTTCTCTCCTACGCTCTTGGCATTCTTCTTCGGCCCTCTTTCGCTGTTCCTCGTGACTTGACATAATAACATCAGTCATAGACTTCATTCCTTGAAGTATGGATTGGCTCATCTGGCTCATCAGTTCAATTGCTTGGGAATCAGCAGGGAATTGAGAAACATTCTGACTTCGAGGAGGCATCTGAGATTGAGGTGGAAGTGGAGCTTGTTCTTGCTCTACTTGAGGCTCTTCTTGAATCAGCAGGGAATCAGTACGGACTTTCTTTGCTCCCTTCGAGGTCCTAGAGGCCTTGGAGCTCTCTTTCTTGATGAAGGTCCTTGACACCGGATATGAATGAAGACTGAACATCGGAATCACCTTCGCCGGGCAACTGGGGTAGAGAATAGATGATTCGTTCGCGCAAGGGGAGATTTGGCACACTGATGGGGGGGTTTACTCTCACTGGTTTGTCTGTTGCAAATACACTTATGTGGACTCCCTGACTGATGCAGATTCTTCTTATCAAATTTGGATAGCATAAGACCTGTCTGTCCTTTATCCGGGTTGTCAGAACTTCAAATACGTTCCTCCCTATGTTCAACTTCACTTCGTGCCATAGCTTCGCGAATCCCATTAAAGCACTTCCAGAAGTAGTATGTGGGTGCGAATTTGGCCGGATCTTTGACATATAGAACTCATAGGTTGGCATGAAGTGTAGATGCAACCAATTTACGTCAAATGTGTGCTCTGGAGCAGTTAACCTTTTCATGTTATTTGCTAAGGCAACATACCTTTTTGCTTCCTTTGTCTTTCCTCTTTTCATCAAGATTTTTCCTGCTGAGAATTCGTCTCGGATGTCTGGGGTTTCGAAGAATTGGTTCAACCATTCTGGCGAGATGTTTATAACGTGACCCCGGACCCAAGTCTTCTTGTTGCTGGCATCGATATTGCAAAAGAATTCTCGAGTTAATTCGACGAACCCATCTTCTTCGTTGTGCAACAAGAAGTTCCCCCATTCTTGATTTCTGTAAAAGGTTTCGACAGTAGGGTGGAGCAAGGCATCTGGCTTGAATCCCTTGTCAGGCACAATCATTTTCAGCATTTTTGCATATCTTTCCGCCCCCTCCATCTTTCCGTTGAAATTGATCTCCAAGTCTGCATTGCTTAATTTCTTCTTCTCGAATTGCTTTGTAACTCCCATTCTGTGCCTTACAGTCTTTTCTGACCAAAATTCAACTGGCCGGACAGACCCAACTGATTCATCTTCACTTGTGTGCCAGTCTGTCGCCTCATCTCCTCCTTGGTTCAGTTCATTTGCACATTCTGCCCCTGGCTCCTGTCGACTCGATTCCGCCTCAACCTATTTTATTACAGCATTCAATGGATTGTATTGAGTAATTACAGGCATAGGGAAAGTAAGAACAGGAAAGTAAGGATCAACACTAGTTGATACCTCCTCCTCCTCCTCCCTTAAGATTTGTTCATTTACAGCTTCGTTCATAATTTCCCGGATATTGTCTCTAAAAAGTGAGACCATTGGCTGATTTTCTGGCTCTGGATTGGCCGCTGCTCTGCTTCTTTTATACTCTTTTTTCTTGGCCAAATATGCCACCCATAAGGGGTCATCCTTCTTGAATTTGAAAAATGTTATGAATTCTTCATCTCTTTGCTCCTGAGTTAAATGTGCATAAGGATGAGGCTCATCCCTAGCAGGAGATCTTGTTTCAGGCATTGTATCCAGCACTTGCAATTCATCATCCCCCTTATCAATTGATGTTTTGGCTAAGAGGGATTTTCTTTGTTCCTGCTCATCTTGCATCCGCCTCACCTCTTCTTCGCCCTTCTCCATTTTCACTTGAATATGTTTCTCTTGAGTTGGATCCTCTGCTGTTTCAGTTTCAACCCCTTTCTTTGATTCTAAATCAGCTTGCAGCTTTTCAGCGACTTCTCTATCATGTGCTTCTTTCTTTCGCCTCTCCTCTCCGGCTTTCGCTTTCTCAATGTTCTTCAACATTTCAGCCTCTTGCATTGCCTTTTCTTCTCTTTCGATCCTTTCCCTTATTTCGGCCTCATTGGCAGGTCTCTCTTCAGTAGATGTTCTTGGACACCCGCCTTTGCATTCTCCTCTTCTTGTAATCTTCTGGCCAATTCAGCATCAAAAGCAACTTGATGTTTGCGCTTTGGGGGCAGCGGAGGCATTGCCCCTTTTTCCTTTATCAGTCGGATTGGCAGGCTCAGCTGTTTTCTTAGCAGTTGGCTCGAGCTCTTTGATTACCATTTTCGGCTCAGGTGCCCGTCTAGTTCTCTCCTTTTCTGCCAGTTTAACAAGCCTTCTTCTGGGTTGCACTGGAGGCTCGGGCTGGGTTGTAGTGTCAGCAGCAGTAGATGTTTGCTCTTCAGGCTGTACAGGATGTACGGGTGACTCGGGAACAGTGGGCATGGGATCTGGAATTGCCTCTTGCTGAATTGTGGGATCTTCTGGTGGGGGTGTAGATGTAGTCATCAATGATAGCGTTTGGATCTTCTCCGGCTTCTTTCTCGACATTGGGCTCATCTTCATAACCCAACTGTTTTTCTGCATGCTGTAAGAAATCCTCAATAAAGCTTTGGAGAGTAATTCGCACCAGTTGCCCTTCCCAGTCCTCTTTGATTTTCTTGTAGAATTTGCTTCGGACATTATGATTATAGTGCAAGATCTTTTGTTTATTTGTCTTATCATTGCAATATCGGAGGGCTTCCCTGTCCATTTCCATGAGCAGTTCTAGATAGGAGGTCCGATATTTTTCTATCATTGCCCCCACCAGGTCTTTCTGTATGCCCTCCAGATATGACATATCCTGGGCGAAGTCATAATTCAGATAAGCTCCAGCCTCCGCTTTCGACATCAGCTGGAACTGTCTCTCGTTCTTCTTAATAGGCTTCCAACTGCCCTTGTGTATGTCCACCATTAGTTGATCCCTTAGTACCGCGATGTGCTCAGGAAATTCTGAGTTCTTAGCTGTTCCATACTGCCCGTACCGTCTGTGTGTTAAAATGGATTCAAATTCTTTGTCCGCCGGCAGTTCCACCCCTTTGTCCAGAAATGGTTTAGTAATGCCTGGGTTCCCTTTTCCCCAAACAAAGGTGAGGTCCTCCTATTCTTGCCTTGCATCGTTGATCATTTTCCTCATAGTGTTCAGCAATGAGGTATTGCTCGACCCCCCAAAGTTTTTAGCACTCTTGAGATGCTTGTGCAAGTTGTGGCTCAGTTCTCAATGCCTAAGGCGGGCTTGCTCAGTGACCCATCTTTGCTCTACTGGCCCCTTTTTTCTCAAACAAATATGGATTCCATTTGAATGGAAATGCTTCGTGCATCATGATTGTTCCGCTGTTTAGTATTTGGCTTAAATCCTTTTGTTTTTCAGTGAAGGCCATCTTGACTTGCGGATCAATAATCTGATTTGGGATGATGACATCGAAGTCTGCAAGCCCTGCATCTTGTGTTCCCCTTTCTACATGCCTGTTCCAAATCACTCTATGTTCCCTGAACTTCAGCTGTATGCGTTCATGGTGCACTTCCGGAGTAGTCAGTGCATCGTTTGCAGCATGATCCATCATCATCCCCCAGAATTTCTTCATGTAATGGAAGTTATCTCTCTCGATTGAAGTAACTGCCTCTGTCCTCTTGTCTGGGGGAATATGCACATTCCAGCCTGGTCGGAGTTCTAATTCAGTCTCCGTGGTCTGATCAAGAGGGACGTTATGGACTGACATGAGGGCATCCCTTATCTGCTTTATTTCGATTTTGTCTGTGGAAGCCTGCTTCGCTGCTGCATCTAATGTGCAATCAGGCAACCCAATTCCTGATTTGATAACCTTATCATTCCTGAGAGAGAAAGAGATCATTAAATCCAAACAAGTTTTTATAATTTTTCATGAAATCCTTCAAGCTAAAAATCAACATCCTCACATTTTGAGCTTTGCTCGAAATGTGATTTATTTGATTATTCTTGAATTCTTATTACATGGCATAAGTAACACTATTTACAACTACAAATTTACATAATACAAATTTATTAAAATTTGAGGTCATTGGACCTAAAAATATTTTTGATTTGGACTATTGAGTCCAAAGTGAAAATAAAATGGTCATTGGACCAAAAATCTTTTTAATAGGCCATTGGGCCCAAAATGCTTGAATTTCTCAATTTATTAAACAAGCTCGAGGCACTTGTTGAAAATGGATGAAATGGGTAGATGGAACGGATGCTCGAATTTGGAACGTGCAGTGAAGACGTGGCGAAATGGATTTTCTATTTTCGGACTGCTTGGACTGTCTTGGACAGTTTAACACTCACTAAAATTGCAACCACTATTTTTTGTACTTTTAAAGGTTGACTTGTTTTATTTAATGAAAAGTGGGATGTGTGTGGTCCCATTTTGGATTTTTGAAAAGAGAATAGCAGCTACAGGTGACAAAAATACTGCTATTTAACTCACACTCTTAGTTCCATTGGGAACCAAAATACTTAAGTCTACAATTATTCCTACCAACTCTTTGTCTTTTTGTAAAAAGGATTTCTGAAAAGTGTGCTGGTGTGCACTGAATTTCCACATACACACCAACACTCCCACTTTTATTCTGCCACATATATGCATACAGGACACCAACATGGAAATCAACATTAATTGAACATTGGCATGCAAAACATGAATATGAAAACAGAATCAGCAGCCATACCCATACCAAGTCATGCTCCCTTTCCACCAAAAACAACAGATTAAACAGAGTAGTATGCTTTGTCTAACCTTAGAACAAAAAGCATTCCTGCTTAACAATAAAAGATCAACAAGAATAATCAACAACACCAAGCTATTCAAGAATAACCAGGTGTTCATTGACTCACATACATGGCTTAGATTTCTCAATAATCTCAATAATTCTCAACTTCAGGGATAAAAGAACATAGAAACAATCAACATATGAGACTAGAGATTGAGATTTGCCTGTAAAGACTGAAAACAACCCCTAAGAACCCTAACAGCTTCAAAAATTCAAAAATGGTGAACCTGACCCCTAAACTGCAGCCTGAGTACTCTAACAATCCTAGATTCAGAAATTTCCAAAGCCCATACAGTTTTCGACCACTTCCTATTCCTCAAAAGCAAGAGAAACAACTTCCACATTCTTCATTCCATACTCGGCCAAAAACTAATATTTACAGAAATTAAACCAAAAACCATGCCCATAGCACTTACAGCCTAGAATCAAACTCAAGAACACAGAAAAGAACAACACAGAGGTTTATCTACACATTTCACGACAACATCACGAAAATCCCTAAATCGCGAAAACATGGGGCTGCGGGTGCGCGAGAATCGACGAGAGAAAGCTTACCATGGCTCGACCTTAGACGCGGAAGACGCCATTTGTGATTTTGAAAATTTTGGACGAAGTTTTTCGCCTGATTTTGGTTGGAGAAAGTGCGAAGAACACTTGCTGTTCTTCGGGAAAGGGTTTCTGTCTTGAGAGTTTTCGAAAATTTGGTTAAGTGTTGGAAGCGTAGGGAGGAAGAAGAAGAAGGGAGGGTATAAATACTAATGGGCCCAGTCGCGGAACCCTAGCCCATGTCGCGGAACTGGGTTTTGCGACTAGGGTCTAGCGACATTAGAGGTGTCGCTAGACTGGAAGCCTGTCGCGTGACTATGTTCCGCGACAGGATTTAAGATGGGAAGTGGGGCCAAGTGAGAGTGTGTCGCGAAACTGGTCCCTGGCGCTAGACGTAGTCCAGCGACATGAGTTCGTTCCGCGACAGGATATGAAATGAGGGTTTAGAGGCCCTATCGCTAGACTTGATCCGTGTCGCGGAACTGGGTATCGCGCCACGGAGTTGAGGAGCGACTGAGGTCCCAAGCTGTATATGGATGGCCGTGTCGCTAGCCTCCCTTCCTGTCGCGAGACTAAGTTTCGCGACATGGAATTTGAATTTTCAAATTTCGATGGACTGGGCCCGAGAGTGATGTTGGGCTTGAGTCCGATTTATTTGTTTTGGACTTGAATAGATTCAGTCCAAAACATTTAAAACAAAAACTGGGCTGACTAATTACAAAATAAACTTGCATAAAAATAGGTTGGGCCAATTTCCACTTATTGTAAAAGTTATTCCGGATTTTAAATTCCTTTAATTTCCGGGAATATCATCTGAATCTCATGGAATTGGTCCAACCAGGAACCTGATTTTCTGCTTGTTTTTCTGCTCCTTCTTTTTGGTGGTTCTGGTATCTCTGCAAGACAGATAAATTAACCATACTTGATTTTCTCCAAATATCAACATCCTCACATTTAGAGTCTTAGTACTCTAAATGTTTAATTGATTTTTGGATACTTTTTTATTTTAAATAGAACAGTGTATATACATAAAATGAAATTTTTAAAATTTTAATGTTGTTTTTATTGAGTGTAAGCCGGGTCTGCCACTGCTTGGCTCTCTTTCTCCGGATCGAACTGTCCTATGTATTCTTTTAGTCGTTGTCCATTCACCACCAGATTTCCTTTGTCAGTTCGGATCCTGACTGCACCGCTCTCAAATACCTCCAACACTTCATATGGCCCTTCCCATCTGGATCTCAGCTTTCCGGGGAACAGCTTCAACCTAGAATTGAACAGTAAAACGTTTTGGCCAACATAGAATTGTTTGGATTTAATCCTGCGATCATGCAACTTCTGGGTCTGCTCTTTATAGATCCGAGAGCTTTCATAAGCCTGCGCTCGTATTTCCTCAATTTCGTTGAGGTCCAACTTATGCTTGCCCTGAGCAACTTTTGGATCAAAATTAAGCGTTTTAACGGCCCAGTAAGCCTTATGCTCTAACTCTACGGGCAAATGACAAGCTTTTCCGAAGATCAGGCTGTAAGGAGACATCCCAATGAGAGTCTTATATGCAGTGCGGTATGCCCATAGAGCATCATTGAGCTTACGTGCCCAATCCTTGCGGGTTATCCCAACCGTGGCTTCGAGTATATGTTTGATCTCGCCATTTGATACCTCGACTTGACCACTAGTTTGAGGATGATAAGGCGTGCCTATCTTATGGAGAATTCCATTTTTACTCATTAAAGTTTCAAAAGCTTTATTAACGAAGTGTGTTCCTCTATTAGATATTACCACCCTAGGTACGCCAAATCTACTGAAAATGTTGTTCTTGAGTAACTTGATGACTTGGCTACCATCATTGGTTGGTAATGCGACCGCCTCGACCCACTTGGACACGTAATCGACAGCTACCAAGATATAGTAGTTTCCACCTGATGGTGGAAACGGTCCCATGAAGTCAATACCCCATACATAAAAAATCTCAAGTGTGAGAATTCCTTTATGAGGCATCTCATCCCTCTTGGAAATATTTCATAACCTTTGGCATCTGTCGCAGGCTTTTGCAAACACCTTGCAGTCCTCATAAATAGTAGGCCAGAAAAATCCACACTCGAGTACCTTGTGGGCAGTTCGAGTGGGACCGTGGCGACCTCCATATTCAGATTCGTGGCATTTCTTGGTGATTTGGTAAGCCTCTGACTCAGTCACACATCGCCTGATCATTGAATCAACACAGTGTTTTAACAGGAAAGGGTCTTCCCAGAAGTAGTTTACTACTTCTTTGAAGAATTTTGCCCTTTTGTATTTCTGTTGGAATGGTGGAACTATCCCACATGCTAAGAAGTTAGCAATGTCGGAGAACCATGGACACGCTTGGTCATGCAAATGCAGTGCGAACAACTGCTCGTCCGGGAACTCTTCATTAACGGCTTTCTCATTTTTATCATTTTCTAATCGAGATAAGTGGTCAGCAGCACCATTATTTCGACCTCGCCTATCTTTTATTACGATGTCAAACTCTTGCAGCAACAGCACCCACCTGATTAAACGAGGCTTTGTGTCTTGCTTGCTGAACAAGTATCTAAGTGCACTGTGGTCAGTGTATACTATAGTCTTTGTCCCAATAAGATACTGTCTGAACTTGTCAAACGCAAAGACTATAGCATACATCTCTTTTTCTGTAGTGGTGTGTTTATTTGGGCTTCATTCAAGGCTTGACTTGCGTAATGAATTACACAATGTCTCCCATCCTTATGTTGCCCTAAAACTGCACCCACTGCAAGACCACTTGCATCACACATCACCTCGAATGGCAGTGACCAATCGGGTGGCTGCACAATTGGAGCAGAAGCTAACTTCGTTTTGAGCGTGTCAAATGCTTGGACACACGCTTCATTTATTAAGAAGGAATTTTCTTTACAAAGTAGGTTAGTGAGCGGCTTGGCAATTTTAAAGAAATCCTTAATGAATCTCCGGTAAAAACCGGCATGCCCTAAGAAGCTCCTAACCGATTTCATTGAATTGGGGAGAGGGAGATTGGAGATGATGGAGACTTTGGCCGGATCGACCTCGATGCATGCACGTGAGATGCGGTGACCTAACACTATGCCCTCAGTGACCATAAAATGGCACTTTTCCTAGTTTAAAAACAAGTTAGTGTCCTCACATCTCTTTAAAATCTTAGCAAGATTGGTCAAACATTGTTCAAACGTATCTCCATATACAGAGAAGTCATCCATGAAGAATTCAATGCATTTTTCGATAAATTCAGAAAATATAGACATCATGCATCGTTGAAAAGTTGTTGGTGCATTGCATAATCCAAAAGGC
The DNA here is from genome assembly GCA_030278955.1 of Hygrophila difformis. Taxonomy (NCBI): domain Eukaryota; kingdom Viridiplantae; phylum Streptophyta; class Magnoliopsida; order Lamiales; family Acanthaceae; genus Hygrophila; species Hygrophila difformis. The sequence goes on along the minus strand of JAOANR010000002.1, from coordinate 37,068,862 downwards.
ATGCGCCTATAGGCAAAAGTGCCATAGGGGCATGTAAAAGTTATTTTTTCGTGATCCTCACTGGCGATCACTATTTGATTGTAACCTGAATAACCATCCAAAAAACAATAAAACTCCCTTCCCGCCAACCGTTCCAACATTTGATCGATAAAAGGTAAAGGGAAATGGTCCTTGCGAGTGGCCTCGTTCAGCTTCCGGTAGTCTATACAGACTCTCCATCCGGTGATCGTCCGTGTGGCAATTTCCTCCCCTTGTTCATTCTTGGTGATGCACATCCCACCTCGCTTTGGAACAACCTGCACGGGACTAACCCATTTGCTGTCAGAAATTGGGTATATAATACCGGCATCTAACAGCTTGATCACTTCTTTTCTTACCACTTCTTGCATGGGTGGGTTCAATCTTCGTTGGGGCTAGCGCGAAGGCTTGAAATTCTCCTCCATTAAAATCTTGTGCATACAAACAGAAGGGCTTATTCCTTTGATGTCAGAAATGGTCCAACCGATTGCACGCACATGTTTTTTAAGCACTCCCACCAGAGCATTTTCTTGATCTTGTGTCAGCTTAGCTGACACAATTACCGTTAGCATTTTATGTTCAGCGAGAAACGCATACTTAAGATGGTCTGGTAGCACTTTTAGTTCAAGCTCTGGTGGGCATTCCACATAAAGAAGTAATTTGCGAGAATTAGATGGGGGAAATTCAGATTTACCTTTCGGATCCTGCATCAGTACAGGATCCGCCTCCTTTTAGTTGGCGTCTTCATGGAAATTGGCGCCGTCAAACTCCTCCAAATCTCCAGTTTCGGGATCGGCGAAATGGACGGCGCTGCATCCTTCGTGCTCCGCGCCAGCAGGCTTCAGTACCTGCTTTGAAAAGTCATCATCCATCATCATTACAATCCCAGTTTCAGAGTCTAGCTCTCTCTCACTCCTATCTATTACATCGTCAAATGAAAAACAAGAACCATCGTTTGGATATTTTTGCAATTTCGCCATGTCGAAGACAACTTCCTCCCCATCTACTTGGAGGGTCACTTTTCCAGATTTAGCGTCAATGAGTGCTCCGCCGGTGGCCAAGAACGGCCTTCCTAAGATGAGGGGCATGTCGGAATCCTCCTCAATGTCCAGAATAATGAAATCTACCGGAAATGGGGTGCTGCCTGCTCTAATTATGACATCTTTCAGGATCCCGATTGGCTGTGTGATCGATCTGTCTGCAAGCTGCAGCCTCATTTTTATTGGCTCCACAGTTCCAAGCTTGAGACGTCTTGCCATGGCCAACGGCATGACATTGATACTTGATCCGAGATCACAAAGCCCTTTTCCAGTGCTGACTTGGCCAATCCGGATCGGTAGGGTGTAGCAGCCAGTGTCTTCCTTCTTCTCCGGCATTTTCCTCTGAATGATTGCACTGCATGTACTATTGAGTACCACCAATTCTTCTTGCTCAACCTTTCTTTTTCCTTTAACATTTCCAGCCTTGTCTGTTGTAGCTTCAGTCTGGAAGTGGGCTGTCTCTTTTTCAGCATCATTTTCATTCTCCTCAATATCATCTCCCAGTTCCTGTTCTTTTCCCAGTTTCTCCTTGCTTTTTGGCCCTCCAAAACTTTACCAGATTTCAGTGTGATGGCTTTACACTGAGGGTTTTTCTCAGCAGTGCTGGGCAGTGCTCCCTGGTCCCGTTTTTGCATCTCCTTGGCCATTTGTGTGACCTGAGTCTCCACGTTTCGAATGGAGGCCTGCAACTGATTATTGTTTTCCTTCTGATTGGTAATGAAATCAGTCATGAGGTTCTCCAATCTGGAAGGTGGTATTTGCTGGTTTTGGTTCCAATTCTGGTTCTGGTTTTGGTTGGGATTGGGATTGAACTTCTGCTGGCCCTGAAAACTCTGTTGGTTTTGGAAATTCTGGTTTTGATTAGGTCTCTGCTGTATTTGGGGCTGGAAGTTGGGATTCTGGAAATTTTGAGGCCTGGGATGGAACCGTTGGTTTTGTTGGAAATTTTGTGACTGAGTAAACTGGGCTGGCTGGGTTAACATGTGTGCATTTAAAGCGTTGTTGTTTGAGTAGGACAGGTTAGGGTGATGGTTAGGAAACCCTCCAGCGTAGTTGCAATTCTCAGTTGTGACTTGTTGGCAGGCATCAGTGTGATGTGGTCCCTGACAAAGGCCACAAGTTGCGTCTGAGGACTGTACTTGTGTGGAACTGCCTGCTTCTTGATTCAATGCTAGCACTGCAACCTGGTCCTTCAGCTTTTCGAGTTCCGTTTTCCCTGGAGTACCTACAACACAAAGACCACGGGGAGGGGTTTCTGCATTATCATCATTCAATATTGTTCTGTTTACAGACATTGTTTCAATCTTAGCCCATGCTTGATCCATGGGCATATGCAGTAAATGTTGTCCCCCTGCAGCGTCAAGCATGTGTTTCCAGGCTAGCGTCAGCCCACTGTAAAACTTTCTCAGCTGCTCCCACGGTTGGAATCCATGCTGTGGGCATTTCCTCAGCAAGTTCATGAATCTCTCCTTTGCATCGAACAACGATTCCTCTGGTCTCATTTTGAACTCAGCAATTTTTGATCTTCCCTTATCAACTTTCTACTCCGGAAAATACTTTACCAAGAAGTTTCGCACTATGTCCTCCCACGTACTTCTTTGATTGACTGGCAACGACTTGTACTATGTCTTTGCTCCGCTTGTAAGTGAAAATGGAAACAACATCATTCGGATCGTGTTCGGAGCAACTCATTGATTCTTTATGGTGTTGCATAGCTCCAAGAACGTTGCCAAGTGGTCCTGCGGATCTTCGTGGTTGGCTCCAGCAAATTGACTATTCTGCACTAGATTAATCAATGCTGGTTTAAGTTCGAAATTCCTTGCAACAATAGGTGCCCTTCCTGAAATGTTTAGGAGGGTTCTATGATTGGTTGCATGTAATCCACTGCGGCAGGTTGTTGATTGTTGTCCAATCCTCCTTGATACTGAGGCTGCTGGTTGTAATTCTGATAGTAATTATGGGGATCATTGGGATCATTCGGATTGGGAGGAAACTGGTTTTGGTTAAACTGGGGGTTGTGATACTGAGGGTTTTGAAAATTTGGGTTATTAAGGAGGTTTTGGTTATGAAGGAGTTGGTTATTTTGGTTGTTGGGAGGAATCTCGAAGGGTTGCTGGCCGAGGTTTTGTGCGTTCACGCCTCCCTGAATGACCTGAGGAGGGGGATCGTCCAAATTCTCGTCATTCACGTCTTCGGGATCCTCGTGGATATGCTGGAGTGGTGGGTTTGGTGGTATGATGGGTGGGATGTCAGGGTTTGCCATATCCGAAATGTCGCTACTAGTGCTTGGAGAAAATAGTTCCTGTCTTTCCCGTTCCTTTCTCTGTCTAGCTAGAGCCCTTAGACGTCGAGCTGTTTTCTCGATTTCTGCATTGAATGGGATCTCGGCTGGTGTCTCCTTTCTCTTTTGCATAGAACAATGGTTTCGGCGATGACAGTACCTGTACAATCCCCAGGTTAGAATTGATTCGGTGAATAAGGTATATTTATATGTATAAGCTAATCTATGAGCAATCAGGAATGTATTTCTCTAATAAAACAGCGCTGCATCCTCCCCGGCAACGGCGCCATGAAACTTTTGACAATCTCCCACACGAGTATTTTCGAAATAATAATAATGAAATAATCTCTTGGTTTATGTTTTATTTAATGAAACCAATTTATGAAGATGGAGTTGGGATTAAGGATATATTTATAGGTTGTCACGTTTTTATAACTCGTGTTAAGAAATTGTGGCCCGAAAGCGCACGGTGTCAAAAATTGCAATATTTATAGGTAAGACCGGATCGTTCACTGAAGGATGTGCGATAGAAGCAGGGCCCACGTCGTTTTACTAGATTTTCCACTCGTATTGCTCTAATCAGTTTTAGAAGTTGACTATCAACTACTTTACTGAATTTAATCTAAACTATTAAAGCAGTTAAATTATTCTACAAAGCACATTAATCTATTCTAGAAAGCGGATAAGTTTATGCTAAGAAGCGATTAAAATTAGGTCTAAAAAGCAAGAAAAATTACCCTATGGAAGCAATAAAATTATGCTAAGGAAACTGGAAATCTAAGCTATACTAGCTATGAAGTTGATTCAAAATGATGACAGAAGGGACAGGGAGAAAAGAATAAAGATTGGACAAGATTCAGATAAAGCATAATTAAACTTCCATTTTTAATACACAGATCTTTGTTTGGGATAATCCTGTCAGATAGCTAGTTCTCATGCTCTCAGTACTATGTTCCCTTTAACAGATATGTACTTACAGTATGAGTTTACATGTTCTTAAGATCACAAATTATAAGATACCACAGATTCATAACTGCCCCGGCCAGGGTGTGTTATTTCATCTGTGGTGGACAAGAAACACCTGACAAATAATTAGTTGAAGTGCCAAGTACTGCTATCATTCCCCCATGTCACACCCAAAGTCTAAAATAAGCCTGAACTATCCCTTAACTCTCAGTCCTAGTAGCAGTTAGAAGTTCTCTCGACGCATCCGAGTGACCTCTATAAAAGCGTTCAAAAGAAAACGGTAAAGAAAGCATTTAAAATCCTATCACTCGGAAGTTTCAAAAGCATCATACTGGTAGTAAAAAAAGCCCCCAGTCAGGATGACCGGATGTGGATCAAGAATTCCCGGATCTCTGTGAACAGCTCGCAGTGTTCACGTCCTTCCGGGTGATTATGAGATACAAACTAATGAAATGAACTAATAGATTAGTTCGTTCCGGATGCACTCACTCAGGACTCAAAAATAGGCTTTGGCAGAAGAGGATAGCAGTTGAAAGGAACTCAACCCTATCTTAGAAAATAACCAAGGCCTACGTATTGTTCCTCTAGAATTACCTATCACACTGTATTTGAATCCAAGTGGATCCCATCTCGGTGTGACAGTTAAGACTAAATTCCCAACACACAGTAATTGTGGAAAATAATAAATTTGAAAACCATTCCCTAAACAGGTACTAGACTCTCAATAAGAACACAGACCCTTTCAGTCTAGAAGAGACCTAATCGCTGACTCTGCTTCTAATTTCCCAAAATTAATCCTTGACAGAATATGAACTAGACATAACTGAGGAATTTATTCCTTACTTAGATCCGGATTTTATAAATGATTTTTTGTTGGAAATTTAATATACAATATCTGTTTAAATCTAGACTTCTAATGTCCAAGGGAAGGATCCCAAAATATTATAGACCACAATAATTACATAATAATAGCATGCATACGGATATATGGAAGTGTAAAATTAATTGACCCAAAATATAGGGATAGGTCAAGACAGAATGTGAGACACAGATGTGAGGAAGCTGTGAGGCAAAAAGTGGTGGCAGAATAATCAGGTGGACTGCAAATATCTGCTATCCAATTTTCCAATTACTCAGATGGGATGAATTTAGACAGCAGAAAACCTATAATGGCAGTGTCGCTACCAGTTGGGCCTCTACTGTCTGCGAGTTCAGATAAAAACCTACATGTTTCCTCTCTGCAATGCTCATCAGCTAATATTGACAGATATTAACTGACTCATATTACATATCAGAATTTGGGTTTGGAATTTAAGATAAAGAAAATAAAACTGTATTTGGACAGTAATTAACTGAGTGGCTACTTCATTTCCCGGTGAAATGACCGTTCGCCTGACCTTGTTAATTATTATCCAAACCATGCAAAATAACAAACAGTAATTAATATACAGACTACGGGCTACTTATTTTCCCAGTTAAGGGACCGTTCGCCGACATTATTCTGTGATATCTTTTACTGTTCATTCACACATCACGAAAAAGAAAAAATGAAAATAAAATAAAATAAAAGAGGATGCCTTGTATGAGAGACAATGGTTTCTCATGCAAGGTTATGGAATTAATCCATAATTAATAATTTAAATAATCCTTCATACCGTAATTAATTACAGTCTGGATTATCTGCTTAAGGCATCAACATTTGTTTATAGAAAATTGTTTTAGTGAGAATTGAACAAAGGTCCTTTAATCATGACAATTATCGATCTTAATCATTTCTAATTATGATCTTTAATTATTGACTTAAGGGTTCAATTAATTAAGGGGTCGAATATGAAGAAACATAAAATCTGGCAAGGGGGTGCCATGCATGTTACAAGACAGAAAATTCCATCGTGAACCCACACGATGGGAGGCTTGCAACACGGGGATGGGTAATACAAGAAAAGTGAATTTGGAAATTAGGGTTTTCCCTGTCGCTAGACAGTTAACCAGTCGCTAGACAGGGTATAGCGACTAGGGTCTAGGGACAGGTGGTTTAGAAGTTAGAATTTTGGAATTCAAAATAGATGAGAAGCCAGTCGTGATACTATAAATTGTGTCGCGAACCTAGGTTCGCGCCATGAGTGTCGCGACAGGTTAAGTTTAACAAATTTTTTTGCAAGGCAGTGACTTCCTGTTGCTAGACCAAAATTGTGTCGCGAGACGTGGTCTCGCGATAGGAGTCTAGCGACATAAAGTTTTTCAGAAATTTTTCTAAGTATTGGGTCCCCAGTCGCGAAACTCAAAAGTGTGTCGCGAGACGTGGTTTCGCGACAGGATGGTCTAGCGACTGGGGTTTTCAAAATTTTGCTAAGGCATAATTTCCTGTCTCGAGACTAAAAAGTGTGTCGCGAACCGTGGGTCCGCGACAGGGATCTAGCGACAGGAGCCTTCTTCAGTAAAAAGTACAAGGTTTTGGTCCTCAGTCGTTAGGCAGAACATTGTGTCGTGAACCGTGAGTTCTCGACAGGATTGCCTCACAATTGAGGGGTTAAAATTTATAAGACAAGTGTCCCTAGGCTCCCATGTCGCGAAACAGCCTTCCTGTCGCTAGACGTGGTCTCGCGACAGGAAGAGGTTGGCGACATGGATGTGGTTCATGACATATGTCAGAAAAACAAAAAAAAGAACAGTAGCATGCAAACAGCGTGATCTCACCCTATTTCATATTAAAAAGTTATTTTAACCCAAAACGACCAAACAATATTTGAATCTACCTAAAACATGCTTGAACAAAATAAAACTAACTAACACAATATTTAAAATAAAGCCAAATCCTAATCTAGGGTTTAACCACACATATGCATGAACATTATCCAAAATAAATGAAAACAATAAGCATAAAATGAACAATAAAGGTCAAATGACCAGAAGAAAATGAAAGCAATAAAGAATCCATGGGGTGTGAAACCCATTTCATGTTTTTGGGACACATATAAAGAATATTTTCCCATTTCATTAATGGGTTTGTTAATACCCATCATGTTGAGTATTACAAACCCTAAACAAAGTTCAAAACAAGGAAAAAAAATATAAAACAGTGGCTATCTAAGCTACTAACCTGGAAAACAACATTAAAAAAAAAAATCATCTAAGCCACACTAGTGCATAAATTAAATAATACAAAAAAAAGAAACTAAACTAAACTAAATAAAGACTACCTAAGAACTGATCTCCAAGCTTGTCTTCAAGGAAATGAAATTCTAACCATGAGCACAAGGGGATCACCTCATATTTATAGAGATGAAACCCCAGGCCCATGGGCCTTGGTCTGAGGCTCATTGTGTCGCAAGACATCACACACATCACAACCTATGTCGCGGGACCACGCGATGTGGCGCGAGATGAGGCTGCATGTCGCAAAGCTTCACGACTGGGTCTTGGCTTCTGTGTCGCTAAACATACCCATGTCGCGAGACCATGCTTCGCGCCACGGGTCTAGCGACAGGAGTCTAAGGACATGGTTTCTTCTTCATCTGCATCTGTGGCGCGAGACCACCCTGTGTCGCTAGACAATGTATCACGCCATGGGTCTAGCGACAGGATCTTCCGGACTGGCCTTCTCTTCATTTGGTTGTTGTGTCGCTAGACACCCCCCTGTCGCGAGACCATGCTTCGCGCCACGGGGTCTAGCGACATGGTGCTCTGGACACTGTCTAGTTTGGGCCAGATGGGCCGAATTTGCAATTTTGTGGGCTTTTTCTTTCTTTTCCCATCTTTTTGGTTTTTGTTGGCTATTTTATTCTTTTGCCCATCTTTTCCATTCCTTTTTCTTTTCTTTTCTTTTTCTCATGTTTTTGCATTTTTCTAACATAAATGTGTAATAGAATTACATATTTATGTGTTTTTCATACCAGCTTATTATTTTTAAAATTATGCATAAATCAGTCCAATCAACTGCTTTCTTATTTAATATAAGACCGGAATGCGATCAAATGCCCGTTTCAGACACGGAAATGGATTGAAAATAATGGACATTTCTGGCCATTATCAGTATCGTAAATTTAAAAGGAGAATGCAGCAGCGGAAAGCGGTCGCGGCTGAGGAGAAATATGAAATGATGCACATGGAGGAAGACTTCCAAAATGAGGGCACTTTTTCCGAGGGAAGAATATTAAATAAAATATTTTCGGCTCGTATCAAGTCAGCCGAAGGCATGAAGCAGAAAGCGGATAAAGAGAAGAACAACGAAGATCGGCTGAAACATAAAACTGGGTTTCGGCCTAAATAGAAAGAAGTTCGGACAAACGATGACCTAGGAGAGGTAGAAGAAGAGTGGAAGCCTAGAGCAATCTGTACAAGGGAATGAAAACCAAAAATATCCATTGTCCCGAATACTTAAACTCTTTCAATTGGTCAATCCAAATTAGACTTCGGTTCCAGTGCTGGCATGGTAGGCATCACGGCAGCGAACGATGAGGAATACTGGTCCGACACAGAACCAGCAGTGGTATTCTGTCAAAAAGAGGGAGAATATTATGGCGAAGAAGAACCTGTGGTTGACTTCTGATTCGCCAAGTTGGAAGCAATTCGGCCAGAGGTCAAAATTAAGAAAAGCTTAGAAGAAAGGTACAAGGCATTCGTCCCAGACGCTCAGCCTTGCACCATTCTGCCTTCTACTATAAAAATGTCTCAACATATGAGGCCTTTGTATGTAAAGGGTTGGGTTAATGGGAGGCTGTTAAGAAGAATGTTTGTTGATGGGGGAGCGACAGTGAACATAATGTCGTTGACTACTTTGGCCGAAACCGACCGAACCAGGGAGAACTTGCTACCCACTCAAATGAAAGTGTTGAGTGTTGTGGGAGCCCAGACGGTAGCAGAAGGATGTATACTAGTTGACGTGACAGTTGGAACGATTTCAATTCCAACTATGTTTTTGTAGTTGATGTTGATGTCCCGTATGCGGCTTTATTAGGCCGATGCTGGATTCAACCCTTCACCAGAAGGTATGGTTCTGGAAGAATGATGGCTCAGTAGAAGAGATAGATGGAGATCAACCTCCATTTCCGGTCAGCTCAGCTGAACGATTGACACGGTACTATACGAGGAACCTATACAACCGTTCCTGGCGGTCGTAGGGGATCAATATCCGGAAGTGGTTGAGTGCGACTGGATGGATTTTAATTTGAAGTGAGATGCCAGGCCGACCCACGGCCAAACACCGAAGAAGATAAATAATGGAAGGAAGCAGAAAAGGGACAACCGAGCTCGAGTCGGCCGAGCTCAAACCTATTAAGGAAAAGGCAAAATGGAGTGAACTGATGGACGCTATCCCGAAGCGGACACCAGACTTTAACGCACAAGATCCCCTGAAGATGATCAATGTTGGAGAGAGACCAGAATCTAAGAGAAATTCCGATCAGTGCAAATCTGGATCAACTTATGATCAGCCGATTCAAGGAGGTCTTAGTAGAGTTCAAAGATTGTTTTGCCGGGATTATACAGAAATGCCTGGTTTGGAAAGATCGATTGTGGAGCATAGGCTGCCTATCAATAAAGGTTTCAGGTCGCATAAACAACCAGCCAGGAGGGCAGTGCCTGAAATCGTCCCAAAAATTAAGGAAGGGATAGAAAAATTGTTAGCGGCCGGGTTTGTTAGGTCAGCTAAGTATGCAGAATAGTTATCAAACATTGTACCAGTAATAAAAAAATAATGGAAAGTTGAGAGTGTGTATTGATTTCCGAAATTTCAATATAGCAACTCCCAAAGATGAATATATGATGCCCATTGTTGATTTATTGATTGATTCGCCAGCAAAATAAGGAATGTTATCCTTCATGGATGGCTATTCTGGGTATAACCAAATCTTTATGCCCGAAGAAGATGTACACAAGACTACATTCAGATGCCCTGGAGCCATTGGGATTTATGAATGGATGGTCATGCCATTTGGCTTGAAGAATGCAGGGGCTACGTACCAAAGGGCCATGAATTATGTCTCCCATGACCTATGTGTAGAAGTCTATATCGATGATGTCATGGTCCGATCCAGAGATGTGGAAAGTCATTCGGCCGATTTAAGAAGAGTAGTTGCGAGGATGAGGCTACATGGAGTCAAGATGAATCCAGCCAAGTGTGCTTTTGGGGTACAGGCAGGAAACTTCCTGGGATTCTTGGTGCATAACAAGGGTATAGAAGTAGATGCAAATAAAACCAAGGCTATCCAGGAAGCCATACCGCCTCATGATAAGAAGAGTTTGCAGAAATTCTTAGGCCAGATCGGTTTCCTAAGAAGATTCTTGGCTAACGCGGCCGGAAAAGGAAAACCATTGACCGATCTGCTCAAATTAAATAAATAAGAGGAATTCAAGTGGGGAGATGACCAACAGAGAGCCTTTGAACAATTAAAGCAAGCTTTAATCAATCCACCCGTGTTGGTTCCTCCAGTCCTCGGCCGACCATTAAAATTGTACATAGCAGCGGCCGAAGAGTCCATAGGAGCATTGCTAGCTCAAGACGATGAAGAAGGTAGGGATCGGGCAATCTATTATTTAAGCAAAATTCTTAAAGATGCAGAACTCAGGTATTCGCCGATTCACAAATTATGCCTAAGTCAATATCATGCTTGTCAGAAACTGGAATATTACATTCATCCGAGACATGTAGTGGTTGTGGTTTTTGTCGATATAGTTAAGATCATGATGAAGATCCAGTTAGCAGCCGAAGAATGGCTAAGTGGGCCATGAAGTTGAACGCGTACGATCTAAAGTACCAACCACTAAGGGCTATGAAGGGACAAGTTGTAGCCGATTTCCTGGCAGGTCATCCGATGCTTCCGATATCCAGAGATACTGCAGAAGGGATTCGGCCGAATGAAAGAGATAAAATAAGAATAGTATAACTACAGCCATGGACGATGATGTTTGATGGATCAAAAGCAGCCTCAGGTGTTGGAGCAGGGTTCACACTACATACACCGGAGGGCAAGGTATACATATATTATATACAATTGCACAGTCCTACACTAACAACCAAGCAGAGTATAATGCATTGATATCGGGATTACAACAGTTGAAAAAAGAAGGGGTCAACGCCATAACAATCAAGGGGGATTCTCAGGCAGTTATTCAACAATTACTTGGGGATTTTTCTGTTAAAAGCTCGCAGTTGATTGGGTTGTATGAAGAGGCAGTTGATTTGTTATCAGAGTTTGATGAAGTGTATATTGAGTATATTCCGAGAAAAAAAATGAATTGGCCAATGAATTGGCCCAACACGCTGCGAGATATAGGATAATGCCAGAGGCAGGTAACATTGAAGTGTGTTCGACCGAAATTGAGAAGGCCGAATGGATTAAAGAAATAGTACAAACTCTAGAGGATCCAGCCGAAGCCAATCCAGCTGAATAGCGGAAAGCGATGGATTATATCATAATAGGAGGACGACTCTTTAAACGAGCTATCGATGGAGTACTACTCCGATGCGTGGGAAAAGAAGATGCTAAAAGAGTTATAGGCGAAGTACACGAGGGAATTTGTTGCGCACATCGAGCTAGAAAATCAATGAAGTGGAGTATTATTCGGCTAGGATATTATTGGCCGAATATGGGAGCCGATTGTGAAAGATATGCAAAGGGATGTCGTGATTGTCAAAAGCATGGGCCGATTCAGGAACTACCGACCGAAGAATTGCATATCATGATTAAACTATGGCCATTTCGGGGCTGGGCCATGGACATTATTGGAAAGATTAATCCTTCTTCTTCAAAGAGACATGAGTACATTTTAGTGGCCACAAATTATTTTACAAAGTAGGCCGAAGCGCAAACTTATGTCAGTATTTTTCAAGAGGAGGTCATCAAGTTCATCAAAAGGCAATTGATCTATAGGTTTGGAATTCCACAGATGATTTTGATAGACAGAGGAACCGTTTTTGTTGGAGATAATGTTAAAGCCTTTGCCGATGAATATGGAATGAAGATTGTCCATTCATACCCATACTATCCACAAGGAAATAGGCAAGCAGAGGCTACAAAGAAGCAATTAATAGGAATTATTAAGAAAATGATTGAAGATCAACCAAGGAAGTGGCATGAAAAGTTGTCCGAAGCACTATGGGCTTATCGGAATGCTAAGACTTCAGCCGAAGATAGCGTGGGTAGTCCGAATATTTTTTTTCCAAGGACAAACATTACAAAGAGGAGCTACATCGGCCGAAGATGGCGTGGGTAGTCCGAAGTTACAATATACAAGGGAAATGTCCTACTCTACCACGGCGAGGAAGAGAAGGGGACCATGTGGGATCCGAAGTGGAAGACACCTAGGATCATTCCCAAGTCCTTCCCGCCGGGGAGATCGGCAGGGATTGTGCTAGTGAAATCAGCCTCACCCGATCAAAAAGAAAAAAGTAATACATGGATCTCGCTGTTGAGAGCAACGGGAATACCCCGCCGGGCAACCACTGCAGAGAAAAAACTCCGAGGGGTATGCCCTTCAGGGCGAAATCCATAATTGGTCCCGTAGAAAAGCAAGGGTGCAGTCGGTCACCCAAAACTCTATGAGACCAACGTAATCAAAGATCCGACAGGTCATATCAATATTTAGAGACAGACCTAGGCCTGGAAATGACCGTCGAGATCAAGGTTAGAAAAGGTGTCAAGAGATCCTCTCCCACATGAATACGGTAATGAGAAGATTAGCTAAGTTCGTGCCGCATGAGCAGAAGCTTTTTGTGTCATGGCTAAAGATCCCAGTAAAGGAGGAATCTCGACAGACCATGGGGGTGCAGGCGCAAAAGAAATAATGTGAATAGAAGAGAGTATAAAAAATATTGTAAGGTGTGATACTGGAATTCATGGAGTTACTGGTATTTATAGAAGAACAAAGTAGTAGCATTTATCGCAAAAATAGAAACGTAAATCAGTGAATGCTAATTATGGAAAAGACGTTTCTTGATCCCCGAGAAAGCTGCAGAGAATATTGCACTGCCAAAAGAAATCTCAGAGATTACAGAAAGCTGACAGAATAATACGCAACAGGCAAGAAGACAAGTATCAATAAATGGCCCGACCGTTCTCTGGAAAGGTCGAAGAACGTCGGCCGAAAGTTGGAACAAGTTAAAAAGGCAACAGAAAAATATTAACGACAAAAGTCATGCCATAAAAGAAAGTCGGCCGAAAATATATTATGGCCATCAAAGTAGAATAAGTGCAAAAGTATTATATTTAAAAATCGCATATTGCCTAGTCCTCACTAATATCGAAGTCAATGCCATCATCCAACCCATGGAGATTATCAGTATTCGGATCAGCTGAAAAACTAGGTCCAACATCAGGGTCCAAAACCGATTGAAACTCTTGAAGCGCCCGAGCTTGGTCTTCAGCTAGAATTTGGGCTTCATCTGATTGAGACGAAAGCTGGTGCTCAGTGGCATCTCGAGAAACTCAGACCGGGTACCTGAAACGAAGGGTAAGGATAATAAAAGAAGATATACGACAAGAAATAAAAAGAAACGAGTAGTTCATACTAGTTTCTGCTTGAGGCAGAACCGACGTCATAGCAACATCTGAGGGCCTACCTTTACTTGCCAACAAAGAATCAGCAGCAGAAAAGTTGGGATTAACAAGATCAACGGAAGTCAAGGAGGTGTCGGACGAGGGACGCAACTTAGCAACAACACGGCGGAGTTTCCCTACCACGACCTGAGTTTCTACCCATAGTCCCTGGAAGACACTAACAACTTCCTCACTAAAGGTAGATCTCATGGAAATGTAACCCATTTCTCGTTGGAGACTGGCAAGCTTCTCTTTTGGAACTAGGGCGGAGTTGTGAAGTTGTTTGACAACACGTTTTAGGTTGGCCGATTCTTTATCCACGTCAGCTAAAGCTGTCTCTAAGTCCTGTGCTTTACGTTGAAGTCGGTCGATCTCCAACTGAGTCGCAGCAAGTTCCCCCGAAAATTTAAGCCTAAGGAGGTCATTTCCTGATAATTTGCTCATACACTCCTGATATTCGGGAGAATGTTTATTAAACTTCCCTTGATGAAGGGCTATAGAAGCCTGCTCATCTTCAAGTTTCTTACGAGCAGCCAAAATACCAGGAAGTTCCAGATCCATGCGCAAGATACAAGTAGACATTGTTTTAATGGCGCTCTCTAAGTCTGAGGAAAGAAGCTCTTCAGAGAAAGTCCGTTTAATATGAGAAATAAGTATGAGAAGGAGTTTGGTCTGAATGGAAAGCAAATCTGATTGATGAGTGACCAAACGATCCAACGTGTCCAGACAAGCCCCGAAGCTATCAGGAAAGTCCGATTCAGGAAAAGGTAGGACAGGAGAAAAGAATTCGTCCAGAACTTCCCTGTCCGGGAAAGGAGAAGCATGAATTTCTTCAACCGAGGATGATCCTTCCTACTGGAGACGGGCAATGGAAGGATCAGAAAGAACGACATCAGAAGAGGGTGGTTGGATGGCAGCCGAAGGGATAACCGGAGTACGAATAGTTTGCTCAGTCTCAACCCCATGAGTACGAAGGGCCGGATCAGACAAGTTTGGATTAAACTCCAAATCGGCCCCAGGAATGTTTGAGAAAGATTGAAAAACAGGACCAGAAGATGGAGCAGAAGAAGGGGCAACAACATTTTCATCTATCAGGTCCAATACTTAACGAGAAAGGAATAGGAGACTAATGAGACATTTCATCAAGGTCAGATGAATGGCTAGGGGAGGCCAGTATCCTCGAAGAATCCAGAAGTAAAAGATTCTAAGGGAAAATGACCATCATAACATAAGTAATCGGGGGACCTTAGAAAAGAAAAGAAGAGGACGAAGAGGATACATTATACCTGATCAGCCGCAGCAGATGATTTAGGAAGGGGAGAACAAACTGATCGCCTCCGAGTCTTGGGAGTAGGATCATCATCTGACCTACCCGAACTCAGAGCAGTCCGCTTTCGGCCAGAAGTAGCAGCAGCGGTGGAAGCAGAGGAAGCAGGTTGATGAGGAGGAAGTGCCGAAGTGTCTTCATGCAGTCCAGTCCCTATGAAAAAGAAAAGAGTAAGAGAATAATCTAAAAAACACAAAGAATAAGAAAAAATATGGGAAACATGGAAGGCTTACTAGGCAGAGGGGCCAAAGGCTCATCCTCCAGAGAGGAATAATCAGGAGCCAATTCAATAATAGAGAACATCATAATACCTGAAAGTCGCGACTAATAAAATGAGATTGTAGATCAACACCAACGTGGGCATGAGCCACTTTTTCCCACCAGTCGTCAAAACGCTTGGTCGATAGGCCAGGGCGGATATCAAAAGAATGAACTTCGAAATCACGAATTCGAACAGCCCCAGCCAGACAAGACCGCCGACTTTCAGAAGGACCGATACCCTTATAATCCTATTTGGATCTCCATGGTAGGCAAGAACCATATCCTGAGTAAAACCAAGCTGACGACTGACCAGATGAAGATTGTACACCTCAGAGAAAATGGAGTGAGTGGAAGGCACCACCAACAAACAGTTGAAAATATGTCGAGGAACAATACAAGCATTCCAAACTTGAGCAATTGGCTTCCGCAAAGGCAGGCCAAAGGGCGGGGTGCCGATAGTCGAAACCCAGTTGCCATATACATCACTGTATGAATAACAAGAAAAGGAAGTAGTGGGGGACCTGTTCATAAAGTAGTATATCCATTGGGTCAGGGTCATATCAGGAAGACGGACTCCAAGAAGTTCATTACTTGAAGGGGGCATAGTAATGGGTATCTGATCTCCAAGGCCAGAAATATCTCGGAAATGTCAGACTAACCATAAATGAAGAAACCAAAGAGGGCCACGAGATTTTTCCGGACGACCTTTCGCCCAACCAAGGACCTGAACTGAAATGTAGCGAAAAAATGAGCCAGAAAATAATCAGCTAAAGGCATACGAGTCCCCTCCATGAGCTCGGAAGCCAGAGGATAAACCTCGAGAATTACCGACTTAGTTGGGGAGCACCAGAAATACCGACTGAGGAAACACATCATAAAGGCCAAAGGTTCTAGATCTTGGAGTTCAGGGGATGATGAGTCGCCTCTATATTGCTTAATCCAGTTGATATAAGTAAGCTTGGATTTAAAGCCAGTATTATCTTGCGACGGCTTGTCAGAACCAGAGACACCTAAGCTACTTTTCCCGAGAAGACAAGTCAAGAAGAAGCTTAACATCTTGAATAGTCGGGGTCATCATACCCCACGGAAAACAAAAATGATTCACAGAAGATTTCCAGAAACATAACAGCGCAAAGATGGGTCGAAGATCGGAAGGGAATGGTCGGGCACTCAAATTAATCAGATGATCAATGCTAGCGGTCGACCAAACCTCTTCGCAATGAGGACGAACCTGAGCATACCAGTCGGTGTACTCGACGGTCACAGTAGGCCAGGTGCCAAGAGTAGAAAAGAGCTTTGGGAAAAAATACTCTTCGAATAAATGGACGGTCTTCTTTGTATCAAAGAAACAAGCAACATAGGAAGTCGCCAAAGGTCCGATAGTGGTAAAGGCATCGTCGGTAAGACAGATGGAAGTCTGGTCTGCAAAAGATTCTTCAATATTTGTGATTCGGGAAGAAGAAGGAGAAAGGGTCAGTTGCGCCATTATAGGAGTACAAAGGTTGGGAAAGACAAAGAGGAACCCGCAGAAAGGAGAACGAAGAAAACACAAGTGAAATAATGAAGAAAGAGAAGTTGAAAAGACGGATAATGATAGCAGCAGAGGTTAGCGAGATTCGAGGAGCACAAGTAATCGTGGTCGGATACCCCAGAGAAGTCTGCGCCGAATAAGGAGAAGGGGAGTTACTTGGGCCCTCTCTGATTGAAGAGCGAGCCCAAGTAAGGAGGGCATCTGTTGTGGCCAAGTTAGTTAGTAGGCTAAGTTCGGGCCAGGCAGTTGGAAAAAAAAAAAGAGTGGCGGGATAAAAGGAAAAGAGAATGATGTCAGATAAAGCCCAACTCTAAAGCCGAAAAGATAAAGTCAGAATAAAGATATCGGCCAAGGCCAGCAGAAGCAAAATCGGCCAAAGAAAAGGAGTGTTAATTGGCTCATGGAACGGTTAGGAAGCGGTTATCGAGCTCCGGCTATAAATAGGGGATGCCGGGCACAGAATCAAGAGAGAACAATCCAATCCAAATTTCTTTTATGTCAATTTACTTTCTTGTATCTTTTACTGCTTTCCTTTACTAAGCTTTCCTAGATTTTAGCCTAGTTGTAGCGGTTACTTTTCCAAATCAGTCGTTGTTCCTTAACAACCGGTAGATTTTGGTAGCTAGGTGAGGATAATCCGCCGTTGTTTCTTAGCAACCGGTAGATTCATTTGTTTTCCATTGTTGCCGTTGAGATTCAGGTAATAATCAGTCAAGTTTGGGCGCATTATTGTATTCTGGACCCTTAATCCGTTTGATCCTTTTCCGATAGCCTATTTTGAGAAGAAAAAGGTCATTGGCACGAACCAGTGGCCAAACACATCATTTAGCAATTATTGTAGTTTATTTTATTCTATATATTATATTCTATTAATTATAGATGTATACAGACACTATTTCATAAGATGACATAAATATTCAGTTAGCAAAGTGGCATGGCCTGTGGCTTCCTATTCAATGACGGATTCTACACCCATCTTTAGCATAAGAATAAGAATGAAAATATGGTGGACAAATGATGGGATGATTTGTTAAAGGAAAAAAAATGGATGAGAACTTGCTCTAGTGGTCAAGTCCCCCACTTTCTATGGCATAGAAGCCGCAACTGTAGCACTTACATTTTCCACTGATCCTTGTTCGAGGAATCGAGCCAAGAAGTTCACTTTCCAAATTTCTGAACTACTGAAGCAAAACTTTGATGATGAGATGCTGAAGGCCATAGGATGCCAATCTGGACCCAAGATGTTGCTTCAGTACAATCCGGAAGAAAGCCCGGGATTCATCTAGATGGACCCGACATTTGGTAGCTGATCTGTGCCCTCTTTTATGGTGCACCCAGGCCTATCTTTTGTTGTTCTTTTTGTGTTGTTCTAGTTTAATATATTGCACTAACCATATAATATAGTGCACAAACTTATGTTAGGATAATGCACTTATTTTCTTAAGTTATGTAAGTGTTGTAAACATGTGGGGACCCTTGGACCTATATATGTATGTCCTCACCTCATAATGTGGGCATCTTTCTTGAATCAAAAATACTTTGCATTTTTGCAAGTTTCTCTCTTCCGAGGGATCACACCATGCTCATTCTTGGGCAAACTCCATCAACTTGGATTTGAAGCTCTCCAAGATGATTACAATCAACACTTTGGCCTTGTGAGAAAGTTGAGGATACGACGTAGGGGCGTGTTTGCTTCTTCCTTACTTGATCTTGGTATTGATAGCTTCCCTATCCTTTTAATTCGTTGTTTGTTGTTCGTTCCTTGCTAGATTGTATCCTAGATTAGAAATTTGGTATCAGAGCCTAAGATAGGATCTTTCTTGTGTTCATCATCAAAATCCATAAAAACCAAAAAAAAAAAAAATCGAAAATCTGGACAGAATCTGTTTTGGCCATTTCCGAACTGAATAGTTGGAGTCTTGAAAATCTAAGCGTATATTTAGAATCCTCTCGTCGAGTAGATGAATTTTCATATATGATATGCTCAATTTCGAGTTCGTATGACAAAGTTATGGCTATTGAAGTGTATGTGTTGTTCTTATCCAAAAACCCAAAAATTTTCTACCCACTGGTTACTATTCATGCCAAACTGATTTTGATCCGTGAATTGCTAATATGATTTCATATTTGGATTCATTGGCTTGATTACTTAAAGATTCATATAAGATTCGAAAAATTTGGCCAATGGAATCATTTTTTATGAATTTTTGAATATTTGGGTTGTTATTGGTGTTCATCTCCATCTTCATCCCATCTTCAACAAGTTCTTGATCTCAGCCGATATGTTGCTCCTTGATCTTGCTGTTCTTGTGTTTTTGAGCTTTAGCTTTCATATTTTGCCTCTTGTATGTGTTGTGCTTGCATTTGGAATTTGATTGCTAGATTAATTGGGTAATTTGCATCAACAATTCCAAAAGATGTTGAGTGATTACTTAAGTGTTCTTGAGTATTTTCTTCAAGTTCATCCTTAATATTCAGAGTGTTTTTTTTTAATATTGAGGTTTGATCCAAATCTCTCAAGACTACAGTGTGTTTGTTTTACTTTAGTAGGAGTAATGATTGCCATTACTAGTAGTAGTTGGTAATATTTAAATGCATTAGGTTGTCTTGATAGTTAAATATTTTGACTGAAAGGGGGACGAACTAATTCAATAATTGTATGTCCCATGCACATTGAAAATCAAATTTGAAGACTTTGTTACCAAATTGGACCCAGCCAAAATCTTGTCTCCATCCACCCTTGCTATGCACATGGCCAACTTCCAAATTGTAAGACTTTCTTTAGCCGTGGAACCCACAATCAAATTTGTCCTCAATTGTTCTTTACATTAAAAAAAAAATCCTATTGTGAATTATTTGAGTTGCCGTGGGTCCCATCCAAAAACAAGTCTTCTAATTCCCTCATGTTGTGCACCGATTTAGAATTTTAAAATTTGGGGGTTTATCCGTGTGTAGTAAATATTGGGAGTCGAGTGTTGTGAGATATCACTTTTCATATTTTAGTGAGTTCACTTTTATATTGTGAGGATTGGAATTAATTGAATGCAATTTCTGATTAATACATAAACATACATCTTTTGCATTGCATTCTACATACACTCCGTGCTTTTATTTGATCGAGTCGAACAATAGCAAACTGGTTCTTGCATTGTGCGTATGCAAACTCTATCCTCAATTCTCACTATCAAGGTGTGTTTGGAATTAAATGCGGAAGTATCGGACCGGTTGTGGACAAATCCAAGCTTGAATATTTGGTTGTAAGACTCTTGTGAATTTTTCGAGTGTTATTTTCTTTATTTATTTTTTTACTAACACTTTTATATATATATATATTGTGAGTTTGTATATTTTCCAAAAAAAAAGAGAAAAAAAAAGAAAAAAAAGCAGAGAAAAAAAAGAAAAAAAAGAAAGAAAAGAAAAAAATGGCAGGTATATCCGGATCACCTGATTCAGACATTATCAATGTCCTTCAATCGCTAAATCAGAAAATGGATAACCTCGATAAGCGGATGGATGACGTGAATAACAAGGTTGACAGTCAAATTGAGGGGTTGCATACTGAAGCTACTACCCGCCTGAGACAGCACAGACAAACAGTTGAACAACATGCTGTTAGGATGGTTCAGAGACACTTCGCAGGTGATATGGAACTGACAGCTCCAGATGCCGCTCATAACAATCCAGATAGTGAGCACAGTGAGAATAATCCCGATGATGACATGGCTGTGGCCGATGAGGAACTCGAGGGACATTTCAATAGGCGAGGAGGACCACCAGCAAATGCCAGGAGAGTCAGGCAAGCACCTCCTCCTGCAGCAGCGGTACTGCGAGGACCAAGAGCTCAAAGAGGTCGACACAATAATAATCATGATGAAGAGTCAGAAATCAAGGGGATTAAATTCGACATTCCAGTCTTTACGGGGATTCCTGATCCGAGCAAATTTATTGAGTGGAAGGATTCCATGGAACTGATATTTGAATGCCACAATTATTCAGAAAAGAGGAAAGTACAGATCGCAGTCACTCAATTCAAAGATTATGCCTTAGCCTGGTGGCAAAAGACCATAAAGGAGATTAGAGAACGCGGATTTAGGCCAACAGAGACTTGGGATGATCTTGTGCGTCTAATGCAGCAGCGTTTTGTACCGTCATATTACCGCAAAAGTTTGTATCATAAGGTACAAACTCTGACCCAAGGCAGCAAGACTGTGCATGATACTACCAAGAAATGGAAAAACTTATGACACGTGCAGGGGTCAGAGAAGATGAGGAGATCACCAATTCCAGGTTTATGGGGGGGCTTCGCAAGGACATAAGAGATTAGGTCAATCATCGTGGCTATAATCATACCGAAGATTTAGTTCACCTAGCCGCCAAAATCGAGTCACAACATAAAGGCAGAGCATCACGGGTTACTTTTGGACACAGTTCAGCCGGACCCAGCAAGCCTTGGCCTATTAAGAATTGGACAGGTAAATCATGGCCCAAGCCTAAAGAAAAGCCGAACCAACCGAAAGGATTTGAAATAGCCAAAGAGTTCAAAGCCTACAAGCCTCCAACACCGAGAGCACAACCAGAGCGACCAAAAAGAGACATCAAGGATGCCATATATTTCAAGTGTCAGAGAAAGGGACATTATTCTCCTGATTGTCCTTTCATAAAGAGAGTCGCAGTGTTGGAAAGTGGACATTTGAAAATTTTGGAATCAAATGAAGAGGGATCGGATGAGAATCCTGAACGTTTCGATGTCGCGGAACCAAGTGGTGATCATGAGATCATCGAAGAAGAGGAAGAAAGTGTCTTAACCACATTTGTGGCCATGAGAACACTCAGTGCTGACAAGATTAATCCACCACTGGATGAACAAAGGGAGAATCTCTTTCATTGTCATTGTGATATAAATGGTAATTTGGCTTCTGTAATAGTAGATAATGGTAGTTGTACTAACGTTGTGAGTACTTATGTTATTCGCAGGTTAGGTATCCAAACTGAAGAACATCCGAAGCCATATCATCTGCATTGGATGAATGACAATGGAACTTTGAAAGTGAATCAAAGAGCCAAAATTCCCATCAAGATTGGTTCTTACTCTGAAAAGGTTTTATGTGATATTGTACCTATGACTGCATGTCATATTCTGTTAGGCCGACCATGGTTGTATGATAGAGACGTAACATATAGAGGTCGTGCCAATTCTTTAAGTTTTTTGTATTGTAATAAGATGTACACTGTAAAGCCACTCCCTCCTAGGATTATAAGGTTAGATCAGGAAAGACTTAGGGAGAATATGAAGAAAGAGGAAGAAGAACACAAGGCAAAGCATAAAGGAAGGGCTAAGATTTCCACGGTAGAGATTTGTGATGTTGCATCCGAACCTTGCCTCCTGCCGACAAAGACTGATTTTAAGCAAGCAATTCAAGGCGACAACACATCAGGTCATTGTTTTCTTGCTTACTATAAACCTATTGAGTTAATTAAAAGGACTTGCAATGCTACACCTGAAATTCCTGTGAATTTTGCTGGGATGCTGGAAGAAAACAAAGATGTATTTCCTGAAGAAGTACCCACAGGTTTACCACCTTTGAGAGGTATTGAACATCAGATTGACTTTGTGCCAGGGGCTTCTATTCCAAACAGACCAGCATATAGGATGAGTCCTGAAGAGACTAAGGAGATTCAGAAACAAGTGCAAAATTTGTTGGATAAAGGATGGGTACGCGAAAGTCTATCACCGTGTGCGGTACCAGTTCTCTTAGTTCCTAAGAAAGATGGAACGTGGAGAATGTGCATCGATTGTAGGGCAGTCAATGCCATAACTATCAAGTACAGGCACCCCATCCCACGCCTTGATGATATGTTAGACGAGATTGAGCATGCGAATATCTTCTCCAAGACTGATCTTAGAAGTGGATACCATCAGATCCGAGTGAAACCCGAAGATGAGTGGAAAACAGCTTTTAAGACCAAGTTCGGATTATACGAATGGCTCGTGATGCCATTTGGTCTAACCAACGCTACGTCTACATTTATGCGTCTCATGAATGAGACTCTTCGTTCTTTCATTGGCAAATTTGTTGTTGTCTATTTCGATGATATTTTGATATACAGTGCCAACGAATCTGATCATCTTTTTCATGTCCAACAGGTGATCAACAAGTTACGAGAAGTGAAGCTGTACGCCAACATGGTTAAGTACTTTTTACGCAACCGAGCTAAACTTCTTAGGATTTATTGTTGGACAAGGAGGTCTCAAGGTCGACGTGACCAAGGTCAAAGCCATTTCTGATTGGCCGCCTCCAAAGAATGTATATGAGATTCGTCAGTTTTTAGGTCTCTGTGGATTCTTCAGACACTTTGTGGCACAATTCAGTGTGATTGCCGCGCCCCTGACAGCGCTACTTAAAAAAGACAATCCTTTTAAGTGGGGGCGGACGGAAGAAAAAGCGTTTGGATCATTAAAAGAGAAGTTGACACATGCTCCAGTGCTTGCCTTTCCGAATTTTGATCTACCGTTCGAAGTTGAATGTGATGCGTCAGGAACGGGAATGGGAGCAGTGTTGATTCAGGAAGGTCGCCCGATAGCCTATCATAGTGAAAAGTTCTTGGGAGCACAGTTGAACTATTCCACCTATGATAGGGAACTTTATGCTGTGGCTAAGTCTCTTCGAGTGTGGTAACATTACCTTCGAGGTCGAGAATTTGTGATCAACACAGATCATGAAACCTTGAAGCATATTCGGGGTCAAGATCAACTTAGTAAGCGTCATGCGCGATGGAGTCAGTTCATTGAAGGATTCCCTTATGTTATTCGCTATAAAAAGGGAAAAGATAATATTGTCGCAGATGCTTTGTCTAGAAGGCGACCCTTGCTGCTCTTGCCACAACTCACTTACTAGGGTTAGAACACATTAAAGCTCTATATGCAACGCATCCTGATTTTGAGGAAGCATACCGAGAGACTGAGGTACATGCTTTCAAGGAGTTTTCTAGATTGGATGATTTTCTATATCGGGAGAACAAGCTGTGTATTCCCAGGGGCTCAGTTCGTGATTTGCTAATTCAAGAGGCCCATAATGGACAACTAATGGGACATTTTGGGAAGAATGCTACAGCTGAGATTTTATCAAAGAATTTTTATTGGCCTGGTATGAGAAAACAAGTTGAAGATTTTATTGCAAAGTGCATTGTGTGCTTAAAAGCCAAGTTCACGGTAAAGCCTCATGGATTGTATCAAGCATTACCTGTTCCAACTGGACCGTGGTTGGATATCTCTATGGATTTTGTGCTTGGACTACCACGAACTGCAAGAGGAAAAGATTCAATATTTGTGGTGGTAGATCGATTTTCAAAGATGGCTCATTTCTTGCCTTGCACAAAAACCAATGATGCACTACACTTTGCAAGGTTGTTTTTCAGGGAGATCGTGAGGTTGCATGGAATTCCAAAGTCAATTGTGTCTGACAGAGACTGAAGTTCATTAGCTACTTTTGGAAGTCCCTATGGAGTGAGATTGGCACGAGGTTGTTGTTTTCAACCGCATTCCACCCTCAAACCGATGGCCAAACTGAAGCTGTCAACAGGGTGCTAGGTAACTTACTTCGTACTATTACTGCTTCTAATTACAAAAGTTGGGATGAATGGCCGCCATACATTGAATTTGCATACAATAGGCATATCCATAGTTCAACTCACATGTCCCCTTTTGAGGTTGTTTATGGTTTTAACCCCCTGACTCCAATTGATCTTCTGCCATTGCCTAGCAATGAGCATCTTAATGTTAATAGCAGGAACAGGGCTAGAGGTATCAAGGAACTGCACCAGAAAGTTAAAGATAGCCTGATCAAGTCTGCGGAGTCATATGCCAAGTACCATGACCGGGGAAGAAAGAAATTGGTGCTGAAGCCAGGAGACTGGGTGTGGCTTCATCTGAGGAAGGAGAGATTCCCAACAAAGAGACGCAACAAACTATCTCCACGAGGAGATGGACCTTTTAAAGTTTTAGAAAGGATTAATGATAATGCATATAAGTTAGAATTACCTGATGAGTATGGGAACATTAATCCTAGTTTTAATGTTGCAGATCTTGTACTGTTCGAACGGGACGAGGAAGACTCTTTTCGGTTGATGGATCAACCTTCCGAAGGGGGAGGGAATGGCATAGAAGCCGCAACTGTAGCACTTACATTTTCCACTGGTGTAACACCCCGGTTTTTGGTCACCCAGGTCGGGATGTCACCGCCACACCTCCCCAGCAAGACACGGTTTCTCCGAGCTCGCTAAAGAGATGCAAGGCTATGATTTTTCAGAATTTAAAACATTCAAACAACCCATTTATATATAATTTAAAAATAATGTACCAAAGTTGCAGCGGAAGTATTAATTACATATGTATAATGCAGCGGAATTTAAAATTGGGCCAACACGGCCAAGATACGGGTTATACAGGCCCGTTCATGCTATTCATAACTAAGAATAGAATCATAAAAGAAAATATTGTTTTCCCAAATATCACATGCATATGATGATGCATATTCTTCATACTCTGTAGAAAAAGGGAAAAACATGGTTTGGTCAGCAAAAACTTGCTGAGTAAGTTAACACATACATGATTATGGGGTTTCAAAGCCATTAATTAAATTTAAAGAAAACATGTGCACACAAGACATGATTTAATTTTATTCATCTAATAATAATTTAATTGCATAATTTTTAAAAAAACAAGGAATTCCAAAAGATCATAATTCAACACACATGATAAAATAATCGCAAGACATAATTTAAAGGCATAATTTAAATAAGGAAAATATTCAAGTATTTCAGGATTTCATTCTTCCTCTTTTATTCAATATAATCTAGTATAATTTGTTCTTGGGGAATCGAACCCGCAAGAATTTAAACGCATCCTAGAGAATCGAACCCGTAGGAATCAACACACGTCCTGGGGAATCGAACCCGTAGGAATTGACACTCATCCTGGGGAATTGAACCCGCAGGAATCGACACACATCCTGGGGAATCGAATACCCTGGGGAATCGAACCCGCAAGGTTTGACACGAACATCTTGGGGAATCGAACCCGCAGGGACACAGACGCCCTTGGGGAATCGAACCCGCAAGGTCAGAACAAGTTTCGCAAATTTCACAAGTTCTCAACATATAATTTCACTAGTCGCTATTTTGCTCCAAAATTATTTAAAAACTCATTTTAAGTCGGAACATTCTGAAATTTTACCGGTGACTCGAAAACACAGAGACGAACAATTTCATGTTTTAACTTTTTCGATCCGAGTTAAGAAAACAAGTCAAAAGCATCGATTTCCATCAGGTTATTATTCTGTCCGAAACTAAACAGCAACAGTTTCTAAATTTCGAAATCTACCATAGCAAACGAACTCCGAATTTGATGAAATTTTACAGGCTCCTTCCTAACCCGATTATCTATAACTTTCATTTAGAACCCAAAGCCTAATTCACGTTGGATCAGGGGTTAATATTTGGATCAAGTTCGAAACTAATTTCTGTCAGCTTTTACGAATTCGGTAAGAACACAGATTGGTTCGGTTCAGGTTCGGAGGTTCAAATCATAACGGAAAATTCTAAACATTTACAGAGGCATTCTAAACGCATATATCTACAATTCATATGTTTAACACAGCTCCTAGATCCGCCTAAATCTAGTGTCAAAATCGCCAAGAAGGTCGAACCAAGAATCTGTCACCGTTTCAAGATCTAAATCTAAGGCAGATCGGTTTTCGGCCGTATTCGGATATCAAAACACGATGAAAAATTATGAAAATTTTACACGAACTAGATCAGTGTCTTAGGAACGTCTTTTGTGTTTTACAATTTCTCGTTTAAACAGATTTAGGGGTTCGGAAAAATCATGAAAAAACGCTGCGCCGTGGGTTTTCTTCGTTGACAGATTTTAGGGTTCTTTAATTAGATCTCTACGTTTGGTTGTATTTTAATCACCAAAAATCATAGTAAGTATTAACTTACAGATTATGGATGTTCCGGCTCGTCGATTCGAAGGCGTGGCTTCCAGTCCACCGTTTATCTCCTTGATTCCGTCGGGTTCTTCGCTCTCGATCCGGTTCGGGGTTTAGAATAGGAAAAGAATCGAGTTAGGATCCAGTTTCAAATCTAGAATGGTAAAGAAGGGATCAGATCTTACCCCGATGATATAAGCCTTTCGATTTTCGTCCAAGGCAGTCCCTTCTCTTGGTTTCGTGCCTCCGACGACTCCGGGATTAGGGTTTGATGCGTAAAGATTTTTCGTAGGGTTTTTTCAAAGTGTTCGGGGCTGATTAGAATGGTTATTTATAGATGTAAGGGACCTAGGGTACGTCCAAAGTTAGCCCTAGGGTGTCTTGAGCCGTAAGGTGAGCAACCGAAGTCGAAAAATCCTGGTTCGGGCGAGTGAATCGCGGAACGTCGCTGCTGTCTGATCAGGCGCGGGGTTGGCGCAGCCTTTAGGGTAAACCCCGCACGAAGACCGCGCGGCCTTGGTCCAGGCTGGGGTCTGGGCCGGGTCGTGCGATCCGTCGGGCCTTTTCCCCTCTCTTTCGGACTTCTATTGCTCTATGTACTCGGATTCGGATTTTCGGGATATTTTCGGGCTCCTATTTCCTATCTAAATTTTTACTCGGGTCTAGATTTAATATTGGCCTCGAATTCTCGAGTCCACTGGTGTCGGGTTTCCGTGTACCATTTTATTTGATTAAATTATTTTTGGCTTTACGGGTATTGGAAATTTAATTCCTTCTTAAATTAAATTCCATTTCTTATTTTCTTATCTAAGTACTATGTTTATTTATTTATTATATTTATTTATTGCTTATTTATTTGTTTATTTTACGTTGCAAAATTCTCGGGTATTACAGTCTACCCTCCTTAAGAATCAACTTCGTCCTCGAAGTTGTGTTTCGGCTTTTCTTGTGTAAGAACGAATCCTTTGTTTATTTTATTATTTTGTGACTGAACTTAGAATTAAAAATTCTAAGCTGCCTACGTACCCTGTGAAGGGATCAAGCCATGACGTAGTTCGAAACAATTTGAATTTGTTTGTTTATTTCGGACCAAATTACACGGTGTGACATACTCTCCCCCTTAAGCTTACAGTTATGTCCCCATAACTGTGGTGGTGTCGATTCGGAATAGGGTCGGGTAGCGTTGTATATCATCATTTCTCACTGAGCTGGCAAGTCTGCTTGGTCAACATCATTCCATCGTCCTACAGCTCTTCCTTGACCTCCTCGTTGAGGGTTTACCAAATCTAACCTCTTCTCAATCATCTCCTCACGAACCTTACATTCTCTAATCATGTGGTCTTCCCCACCACATCTATAGCAAGTCCCGCGCCTTGGGCATTCGCGCACCAGATGGGCTTGGTGGCACTGCGGGCAACGTGGTATGTCTGTACGACATATGCCATTTCTCCCATTATTGGAATCTTTATTCTCGTTCTTCTTTGGCTCATTGGACCTATCTTGTCCCTCGTTATTGCTCCGATTCTTTTTCTCAAATCCTTGCGAGTCCTTGCTCGACTCCCCATTTTCTTTACGCTTCAGTTGCTGGACTCGATCAATTGCTACAGCGCGGTCATATACCATCGGCAGGTTCGTGAATTGTCCTACTGCAAGTATCTCCCGGATACCAAGGTTCAGACCCATCTCGAATTTCTGAGCTTTGTCAGAGTCGATTGGTACTAGCCTCGTAGCAAATCGTACTAGCTCCTTGAATTTGCTGTAGTATTCTTGCACCGTTTGTGCCCCTTGCTTTAGGTTGATGAATTCCTCGTACTTCGCAGTCTTGGTGCTCAGTGGGTAGAATCTTTCCCTCAAAGCTTCCTTAAGTTCTTCCCAGGTGTAGGCTTCTTCGTCTTCCTCTGAATTCCTCTGGAGGTTTTGCCACAATTCATCGGCTTCGCCTCCTAAGTAGTAGGTCTCTACGTGTATCTTCTCCTCATCAGGGTATTTGATAGCATTCAAGAGCTTATCAAAGGTACGGATCCAACCTTCCAACTTCGTCGGATCCTCTTGGCCGTCATAATGGGGTGGGTTGTAGGGGTTCACTAATGCCAAGTAGTTGACTCGGGCTATTGGCGGATGTACTGTTTGTGCCCTATGCACCTCAGCATTTCCTAATGCTACAAGGACTTCCTCCACAGTCCTTAGACATTCTTCCATGTTGTTGGGTGCAGGAGGTACTCGTTCTCCTAGGTTTTGAGGGGTCTCATTGTTATTGGCCACGTTGGGGAGGTTAGCGTCAGTGTCGTTTGGACTTACCTTCCTTGGGTTTCTCCTATGTGTTATTTTCTGTCATAAAGTATATAGATTAGTTTATCAGAGTTTAGATAGATCACTTGAACAAGAAATATGCTAAATTGTATATGAGATCAAGTGTTAAACGCGCGCCCATAAGGCCACGTTTAGAGCATTGTGACTTTCAAATTTTGAATTTCGAATTTTCGGATTTGTTCTTTGGAAATCCAAACAAGATTTTTGGAATAAAGAGTGTTTTAATAAAAACTTGATTTTTATTGTTCCACATAAGGAAATTTTCTAATTCGTACAAGGGTAGGAATGGCTAAGGCCGAGGATTGTTATGCTTAGGCGAGCGCATAGATGAATGAGATCTAAAACTACGGCAAGATCAGTCTCTAGTGAGCGTTTCTAATTCGATGTCAAGCCTCTAAGTCATCTAGGTGTAGCAAGAGATCTAAGTTAGAATATATCACGCTTCTAAGTTCTCTAAGTTTAGGCAATGCAGTATGCACATGCAACTGATGATTTCCCCTCAAAAATAATTCATTCACTATATATATTTTTTTTCTAATTTCCATGAGTTTTAAAATAAAAATTTATTCCATGGAACTAATGCTTAAGAAATTTAAAATATTAGTTAAAATTCCTGAACCTCTATATTGGGTCAAAAATAATTATTATTTGGGCTCAAAAATGATTTGGGCTAGGAAACTTTCAAAATAATAATTTGGGCTTCAATAATAATTTAAAAATAATAATGGTTTAAAAATAATAGTTTAAAAATAATAATAATGGGTTTAAAAGTATTCCGGGCTCTGATACCACTCTGTAACACCCCGGTTTTTGGTCACTCAGGTCAGGATGTCAACGCCACACCTCCCTAGCAAGACACGGTTTCTCCGAGCTCGCTAAAGAGATGCAAGGCTATGGTTTTTCAGAATTTAAAACATTCAAACAGTCCATTTATATATAATTTAAAAATAATGTACCAAAGTTGCAGCGGAATGTATTAATTACATATGTATAATGCAGCAGAATTTAAAATTGGGCCAACACGGCCAAGATACGGGTTATACAGGCCCGTTCATGCTATTCATAACTAAGAATAGAATCATAAAAGAAAATATTGTTTTCCCAAATATCCCATGCATGCATATAATGATGCATATTCTTCATACTCTGTAGAGAAAGGGAAAAACATGGTTTGGTCATCAAAAACTTGCTGAGTAGGTTAATACATACATGATTATGGGGTTTCAAAGCCATTAATTAGATTTAAAGAAAACATGTGCACACAAGACATGATTTAATTTTATTCATCTAATAATAATTTAATTGCATAATTTAAAAAAACAAGGATTTCCACAAGATCATAATTCAACACACATGATAAAATAATCGCAAGACATAATTTAAATGAATAATTTAAATAAGGAAAATATTCAAGTATTTCAGGATTTCATTCTTCCTCTTTTATTCAATATAATCTAGTATAATTTGTTCTTGGGGAATCGAACCCGCAAGAATTTAAATGCATCCTAGGGAATCGAACCCGTAGGAATCAACACACGTCCTGGAGAATCGAACCCGCAGGAATTGACACTCATCCTGGGGAATTGAACCCGCAGGAATCGACACACATCCTGGGGAATCGAACCCGCAGGAAAACATACACCCTGGGGAATCGAACCCGCAAGGTTTGACACGAACATCCTGGGGAATCGAACACGCAGGGATACAGACGCCCTTGGGGAATCGAACCCGCAAGGTCAGAACAAGTTTCGCAAATTTCACAAGTTGTCAACATATAATTTTACTAGTCGCTGTTTTGCTCCAAAATTATATAAAAATTCATTTTAAGTCGGAACATTCTGAAATTTTACCGGTGACTCGAAAACACAGAGGCGAACAAGTTTCGTGTTTTATCTTTTTTATCCGAGTTAAGGAAACAAGTCAAAAGCGTCGATTTCCATCAGGTTATTATTCTGTCCGAAACTACATAGCAACAGTTTCTAAATTTCGAAATCTACCATAGCAAACGAACTCCGAATTTGATTAAATTTTATAGGCTCCTTCCTAACACGATTATCTATAACTTTCATTTAGAACCCAAAGCCTAATTCACGTCGGATCAGGGGTTAATATTTGGATCAAGTTCGAAACTAATTTCTGTCAGCTTTTACGAATTCGGTAAGAACACAGATTGGTTCGGTTCAGGTTCGGAGATTCAAATCTTAACGGAAAATTCTAAAAATTTACAGAGGCGTTCTAAAGCATAGATCTACAATTCATATGTTTAACACAGCTCCTAGTTCCGCCTAAATCTAGTGTCAAAATCGCCAAGAAGGTCGAACCAAGAATCTGTCACCGTTTCAAGATCTAAATCTAAGGCAGATCGGTTTTCGGCTGTATTCGGATATCAAAACATGATGAAAAACTATAAAAAATTTACACGAAATAGATCAGTGTCTTAGGAACGTTTTGTGTTTTATGTTTTCTCGTTTAAACGGATTTAGGGGTTCGGAAAAATCGTGCAAAAATGCTGCGCCGTGGGTTTTCTTCGTTGACAGATTTTAGGGTTCTTTAATTAGATCTCTACGTTTGGTTGTATTTTAATCACCCAAAACCATAGTAAGTATTAACTTACAGATTATGGATGTTCCGGCTCGTCGATTCGAAGGCGTGGCTTCCAGTCCACCATTTATCTCCTTGATTCCGTCGAGTTCTTCGCTCTCGATCCGATTCGGGGTTTAGAATAGGAAAAGAATCGAGTTAGGATTCGGTTTCAAATCAAGAATGGTAAAGAAGGGATTAGATCTTACCCCGATGATAGAAGCCTTCCGATTTTTGTCCAAGGCAGTCCCTTCTCTTGGTTTCGTGCCTCCGACGACTCCGGGATTGGGGTTTGATGTGTAGAGATTTTTCGTAGGATTTTTTCAAAGTGTTCGGGGCTGATTAGAATGGTTATTTATAGATGTAAGGGACCTATGGGACGTCCAAAGTCAGCACTAGGGTGTCTTGAGCTGCAAGGTGAGCAACCGAAGTCGAAAAATCCGGATTCGGGCGAGTGAATCGCGGAACGTCGCTGCTGTCTGATCTGGCGCGGGGTTGGCGCAGCCTTTAGGGTAAACCCCGCACGGAGACCGCGCGGCCTTGGTCCAGGCTGCAGTCTGGGCCGGGTCGTGCGATCCGTCGGGCATTTTTCCCTCTCTTCCGGACTTCTATCCCTCTATGTACTCGGATTCGGATTTCTGGGATATTTTCGGGCTCCTATTTCCTATCTAAATTTTTACTCGGGTCTAGATTTAATATTGGCCTCGAATTCTCGAGTCCACTGGTGTCGGGTTTCCGTGTACCATTTTATTTGATTAAATTATTTTTGGCTTTACGGGTATTGGAAATTTAATTCCTTCTTAAATTAAATTTCATTTCTTATTTTCTTATCAAGTACTATGTTTATTTATTTATTTATTTTATGTTGCAAAATTCTCGGGTATTACAACTGGTCCTTGTTCGAGGAATCGAGCCAAGAAGTTCACTTTCCAAATTTCTGAACTACTGAAGCAAAACTTTGATGATGAGATGTTGAAGGCCATAGGATGCCAATCTGGACCCAAGATGTTGCTTCAGTACAATCCGGAAGAAAGCCCGGGATCCATCTAGATGGACCCGACATTTGGTAGCTGATCCATGCCCTCTTCTATGGTGCACCCAGGCCTATCTTTTGTTGTTCTTTTTGTGTTGTTCTAGTTTAATATATTGCACTAACCATGTAATATAGTGCACAAACTTATGTTAGGATAATGCACTTATTTTCTTAAGTTCTGTTTAAGTGTTGTAAACATGTGGGGACCCTTGGACCTATATATGTATGTCCTCACCTCATAATGTGGGCATCTTTCTTGAATCAAAAATACTTTGCATTTTTGCAAGTTTCTCTCTTCCGATGGATCACACCATGTTCATTCTTGGGCAAACTCCATCAACTTGGATTTGAAGCTCTCCAAGATGATTACAATCAACACTTTGGCCTTGTGAGAAGTTGAGGATACGACGTAGGGGCGTGTTTGCTTCTTCCTTGCTTGATCTTGGTATTGATAGCTTCCCTATCCTTTTAATTCGTTGTTTGTTGTTCGTTCCTTGCAAGATTGTATCCTACTATCCATGGCATTCTACCTATAGGTTGAGGATTTGAATAACCAAATCTATATAATAAATTCTGAATACTTTTTGGCATGTGCAGACTGTATTGCCCTTATTAAATATACTTCATCCTTTTTAATTTTAAGGATTATACAGTAATTATGCCTTACGTTTCCACGTAAACGCTGATTATCATTCAGAAACGTACAGTCATCTAAATTAATTACACGTCAGCGCTGAATCATCCTACTTGTCAAGTTATCAATCTTTTAAATCTTATATTTAGATAATTAATCTATTTATTAGTATAAGAAAATCTTGAAAAATCTTTTCATATATTTTAAAAAGATATAATAATATATTTGATATTTATAATGAATTTAGTTAAACAATATATTATATTAGATAATAAATCTATTTGTTTGTATAAGAAAATCTTTCTATATATTTTAAAAAGATATGAACTAAAAATAAATTATAATATATTTGATATTTATTATGAATTTAATTAAATCAATATATTATAAATTCTTTATTTGAATAATTTATATTTTCCAATATAATATTAATTATTTTAAAATTCGAGCCTATTATACATAATATACATAAAATAAACACTACATAAAATTTTTAAAAAAAAGTATTTCATCAGTAAAAAAAAATTAATATATTATTTTATGTACATAAAAATTAATATCATGATAATTTATCTTTTACATATATTTATTAGTCATTAATCTACTGTATAATTATTAATACTACCACTGTTCCTTTTTATATAAATATAATATATAAATCAACATATTTTTGCGGGTGGAGTGAGTTAGAAAGATGAATGTTTTAATATACTTAATCAATTTAATTATACATATAATATTTATAATAATAGGGTGGTAATTATGGATTAATTTCTATTTATATTTTATTTACATAACAAATTGAATTATACTTTTCTTTTTGGTGAAACCGGATATAATTGAATAATACTTGGTATATGTATTATGAAAAAAAATTCTTCTGTCATTTTGAAAAAAATAGAAATTATATTTTATTAAAAATTTTATTTTCATAAATATACTAAAATAATAATATATAATTTTAAATTAATTGAGTTAATAAGTTTGTATTAAAAAAAAGTAATACACGTGCGCGAAGTGCGGGTGAAAAATCTAGTTAGGATAGTTTGTGATAAAATTTCATTAATTTGTGACGTAAATTTTATGTCGCAAAATCCAACTTTTTTTTTTTTGGGTATTTTTATATGACTTAACAAATGAAAGAATGATCACACAAATTTATCAATATTTAGGTTTAAAATATAAATGATTTTCTCTAATTTTCTATCAACAAAACAGCAGCTTCAAAGGGGATATTCGAAGGTTTTGGCGGATCATTATACAATGCATAATCAACCCTTAATTAGCTTTATGGTTTGTGAATTGTGTTTTAATTGTTCATTTTAATATAGGTATTTATTTAATTCGTTCAATCATTATTATCATCATCAATTAGATTAGTATCAAATTCCCACGGGCAAGTGAAGCAAAACAAAAATTCCCACGGGCAATACCATTTTATTTTAGCAATCCAAAAGTTTTATTATTATATTCTAAAATTCATTCGCTGACTACATGAGCTATAAAAAAGGAAATGGTTATGGTGCGGATTAACATTTGGAAGTACGGTAAAGACACCAATCTTATCTGTTGAATTAAATCTAATGGCTATAAATTAAAAAGGGTAAAATTGTCAAAAAATAATGCATAATGGTTTCTTCATTTACCTTGTCGCTGAATATACTATATTATGTCGCTGAGATATACATATATATCGTTAAATATACTATAGCATGTCGCTGAGAAGTACTATATCAAGTCGCTGGATTATATGTACCTTGTCGTTGAATTACATATGTCATGTCGCTGAATTTGGTGGGCTCCGTCGCTGAGATGCGATCAAATGCACAGAACTATGTCGCTGAAATGTATAAAATTGTGTCGTTGAAATGAATACAATAATGTTGCTGAATTGCATATCTCATATCGCTGAATTCTATTGGCCATGTCGATGAATTGTGAGAAGGCTCGTTGCTAAGATGCATTTAAAATCGCAATGAATCTCAAACGGTTCTAACTTCAAACGTCGATGAGATGAATAATAATGTCGCTGAATTGAATATCCCATGTCGATGAATTGTATTGGCTCCGTCGCTGAGTTGTGTATGTCATGTCGCTGAATTGTACTGTATATTCTATGTTGCGAATTCAACAAATTAAATACCTAACAAGTAAAATTACGAAACTAACCCTACAAATCATTTCAATCATTTGATTAGGAAATCGATCAATGGCTGCGAACGGCTGTCCAATCGGATCTATATGTCACTTGCTAAATAAAAAATTCTTGAATAAAAAATCATTTCTTGAATAAAAAATACGAAACTAACCCTACAAATCATTTCAATCATTTGATCATGAAACTAACCCTACAAAATTTTTAGCTAAATAAAAATTCTTGCTATGGGATCTATATGTCACTTTTAATCCGTCCAATCGGATCATTTTGAAAAAATAAATAAATAAATAAATCTCCCTTCAAAACCCTTAAAATATTTTCATTTTCTTTCTAAAAAAAACCAAGAATACCACATTTTGGCCCACATACTACGTGAAGAGAATGTTGTTGCGGATACATTAGCTAAGAGAGGAGTTAAAGATGTTGCTTTTTTCACTACTTGGGTCTTTCCTCCTGATAATGTTAGACCGTTGCTTTCAGCAGATCTAGCTGAAGTTCACATTGTTCGTGACTGATTGGTCGTTTTATTTGTTGTTTCTCTCCCTCCCTCCAAACACCTTTTTTTTCCGTTCTCTTTGCCGATGCTTGGACGTTACTTGATATCAAAAAGAGAACACCACAATTTTATTTTTATTTTTGTTTCTTTTTTCTTTCCATCCACAAAAAGTAACACAACATTAACTCATACTATAGTACTACTCCCTCCGTCCCAATATAAGTGGCCCCTTTCTTTTGGGCACGGGAATTTAGGTAATGGAATTTAGTAGTTAAAGTGGTGTGAGTAAATTTGACTAATTCATCCATCTAATTTATAATGGTTACATTTGACTTTTAACCATATTTATTATTTAACTTTGACTTAATGTTATCGTAATGATGTAGAAAGACAAAAATAGTCAAGTGTGATCTTGTTGGAATCATCTAATCGTATAGTTTTAGAGTATATATTTTATATAATTTTTATTTATACCCATTTTGAGATATTAATGGTTAAACATATATAGGGACTTTGTGCAGAAAGTACAATTGTCATTATTGTGGGATTTTTAATCATGTTTATGTTAATCTAATTTACTTAAAAGGGAAAGTGGCCACTTTTAATGGGACACCCCAAAAAGGAATAGTGGCCACTTTTAATGGGACGGAGGGAGTATTTTTTTTTCAAACAAATAAAAAAAATGTCTTGCTTTGTGTTTTATGTTTTAATAAAAAATAATTTTATTGTAACGTATCAGTATCACTGCCATTCACTGGATTGAATAATCCTTAAGATGGCCCAAGCAATAATTAGTCTTCACATCTCAATAATGAAAGATAATTAATGAAATCCTTAGCGCACCCAAAAAACTAATTTGGTCCCACATTCTCAAAGTGGACAAAAGTCATAATAAACACCCCATTGCACCTGCCCTTCTTTCACACCGATTAAGCCCTGTTCTCTAGGTTTTAATTTTTTTGGTCTGATCTGAATTTATAAGATTTGGTCTGGTCTGATCTGAATTTGTCTGGTCTGGTCTGAATGTTTCTGGTCTGGTCTTATTCCATCTGGTCTGATCTGATCTGGTCTGATCTGATCTTATTTTCTATATATTATTATAATGATTTGATCTGATCTGATCTGATCTGGTCTTGTCTGATCTTATTTAATCTGGTCTGATCTTAATATTTCTTATCTGATCTAGTCTGATCTGATTTTCATAAAAAAATAAGTAATAAGACCTGAAAATAAGTTCTAGAGAACATGGCCTAAATCATAGGTACAGTTTACAAGATAAACAAATCGAGTTCGAATGTTATCAAAAAATTCAAATTTGTTTTGTAAATGCAGCCTGGTATACTTAATTAAATTTGCCAGACTAACTTTTTTTAGAAATCTAATTAAGTTTTTTCAAAAGAAACAAAATAAATTCTTTTCATATATATTCGGGCATAGCCTATTTATATAATTGAAAGATTCTATAAATATTTTTAAAACTGTCTAAGATCAAATGAATAACCAAACGCAATTGGCCTGAGTAGTATAATGCTCTGATAATTTAAGAAAATATCTCTGGTTCAGGAATTAATTTTAAATCCAATATGATCTGAAAATACCTGGCCAAAAAGATCCAATTAATAGAGTAATTACTTTCATATAAAATAATAATAATACCACGTATATTCATACATATTTACAAAATCAAAATAGGTTTGTTCTAGTCAGAAGTAGATTAAGCTATAGGCTCATGTCCTGTCGGGTAGCGTATGCCTATTCGCAACAAATAAATCATAGAGGGAAATAAGGAAAATCCCATTTGCAACAATCAGGAGAAGAGTGGAACTATTCCTTCTATTCTTTTGTTAAATCTGAACCCAAAAGGCACCAGAATTCGAACCATGATGAATAATAGTACTATTGATTTTCTTTCTTTCTTTTTATCTTTTCTTTTTTTTTAAAAAAAATTACATTAAAAAAAAGTGCATTATGCATTGTTTACGGGATGGGGACTTCCAAGCTATAGGTTGGGGGTTCGATACCAGATCCAAATATGCTTATAAGGAGGTAGCAGGTTTGTATGAAAATGGGAGTGACACACTTCAGTTTTGTCTTACCTTTGATCTGTTATAAAACGCAAGCAGGGTGGGTATGTTGAATAAGCTAAAAAAAACCAAGCTAAATAACTGTCACTCCATTGATTATAAACTGAGTATAATCGAGATACAATGCAGTGAGGAAGAAAGGAGTATTTATAGACATATTCTCCAGAGTTGCTAACACGCTTCTACAACTATACTAACAACATAAAGGAAAAGACACAAATAACCTCAACTAACACTATAAAGAAAACAAAGTGAATAGCTAGCCAACACCAGTGACTTCTCCATCTTGTTTCTTGCTTGTATAATATCCAACATCCCCCCGCAAGCTGAACTTCGCCAGAGGTTCAGCTTGGAACATAAGGACTGAAAAACTTTAGGTGGCAATCCCTTTGTAAACATGTCAGCAAGCTGGGAAGAAGATGGGACAAAAATGGGATAGATAAGCTGCTTCTGAAAGTAGTCCCGAACAAATAGGCACCCAATATCAATGTGCTTGATCTTTTCGTGATGCATCGGATTTTTAACCAGTTGGATGGCCGAAAGATTATCACAAAAGATTGGATATGGGCCTTGGAAGAGGTAGCTTTAACTCAGAGAACAGGGAGCCCACCCAAAGTAGTTCTGAAGCCACAGCTCCCAGACTTCGATACTCGGCCTCTGTGGAGCTTTTAGAGACGTAATCCTGCTTCTTAGTTTTCCAAGCCACCAAACAATCTCCTAAGAACACACAGTAACCAGTTAAGGACCGTCGTGTAACAGGGCAATTGCCCCAATCAGAG
Source organism: Hygrophila difformis (assembly GCA_030278955.1). Lineage (NCBI taxonomy): Eukaryota > Viridiplantae > Streptophyta > Magnoliopsida > Lamiales > Acanthaceae > Hygrophila > Hygrophila difformis. The sequence goes on along the minus strand of JAOANR010000002.1, from coordinate 37,029,839 downwards.
TCACAAAAGCCTTTTATGGTAAGTGGCAAACCAAAAGGATAGAAGAGACCAGTTTTGGGACTGTTGTGCAGATATTGTAGAACATGTATAACGCCAAGCCAATGCTCTTTGGTAGGAGCATTCATGTACTGACTAAGCTGTTGAACGCTGTAACAGATGTCGGGTCGAGAGAAGCCAAGGTAGACAAGTTTTCTGTAACACCCGAGAAAAACAAATTCAAATTGTTTTGAACTACGTCATGACTTGATCCCTTCACAGGGTACGTAGGCAGCTTAGAACTAAATTCTAAGTTCAGTCACAAAATAAATCACAAAATAAATCACAAATTAAGTCACAAATTAAATCACAAAACAAATCACAAGATCAATCACAAAAACGTTAGGAGGAATTGGAACTAATTTAACTAGACTAATTAGGGCACGAAAATGTTACGAGCGTTAAGCCCGAACTCGTAACAAGTCTAAGGTAGAGATTTCGAACCGGAAATGACCCGAGAAGTCGAGCCAACACGTAGAGGATAAAGAAACCGATAGAGGAAAAGAAGAAAAGACCCGACGGACCACGCGGACCGCCGAACCGGCCGGTCCGGCCGGCCCGCCTCGCCGCGCGCCGCCGCGCGGCCACCGTGCGGAAGGTGGAGACGCGTCTCCAGGACAGGTCGCGCGTGCTCCGCGCGGGCAAATCTATAGGTGCGCGTCACCAGCGCGCCAGAGGTGCAGAAGGTATAAACTTTCATTCTATTGCAAAAAATCCAACCTCAATCGGTGGCAAGTCGATCACAACAATTGGGAAGGGCTAAGATCAAATTTGGATGCCCCCTCCCCATAATTTTAAGAAAACAAAACCCTAAACACTCCCAATCTTCCTCTCCAAGTCAAAACTCCTCCGACTTCACTTTCCGGCAAGTATTCCGGCGACGACGAGGCAAACGAGACGAAGCCTCTACCCTCTAGAACCTTGGTAAGTAGTATTACAGTGTTTAAGTCGTCCATAAGTTCTAAGAACTCGAAATCTGACCCTTTTTCCTTTTGCTACGATTTCACGTCGGGGAACGAACAAAAAGCGATCAGAGAAGTTGGTCGTTCGTCGCGACCTTAGGACGTCCGGAAACCCTTTTACAGCGACCCTATTCTCTAACTAAGTAAGTTAAGACCTTACTCTTCAATATTTGTGGTTTATTGTTGTTTAAAACTTAAGATCTAGACCCGTAACAAAAATCGGTTTTCAAAAACCCCTATTTTCGTCCAATTTTACAAACTCGCCTAAAACTCGACCTTCGGGAATTCAAACCAAAAACTTTTCAACATAGATTTTGTTCCTAAGACTTTAATCTACCTTGTGTCCAAATTTCAGCCATTGACATAAAGATTTACTATCCCAAATCGCGCCATAAAGTTTCTGTGACAAAACAGAACGTTTAAATTTTTGACAGAATCATTTACTCGAATTGATGCATGTTTTCACCCGTTTTTCGAATGATTCAACTTTGCATTTCTAAACAAAAGTTGTAGATAATTGTGTCTAGATTATGCATATAAAATTTCATGAATTTTGGAGTTCATTTGATATGTCAAACGGACGATTTTCAGAACCTGTTTTAAACCATCTTTTGAGTCCGCGCGTATACAGCGTGTTGTGGTCGATTTTTGAACATCTAAAATTCATTATTTCCAAAATCTTAAAACATGAAAGTTGTTCATTAATGTGTTTTGTATCTCCTATAAAAATTTCGGATCAATTGGCTTTGAAATGAATTTTTAATCGGCGTCGCACAAAACTGTGACGAAACCAGTTTTTGGGACAGAAATTATCTTTTGCAAAGAACTCGAAATTTGACTCACTTCGAAACCTTATTTCCGAAAATGTAAAACATGAAAGTTGTTCATATGTGTGTTTTTGAGCTACTATGTAAATTTCAGAATTTTTGGTGTAAAGATGAATTTTTAATTAAGAAAGGCGTAAACTGCGTCGAATCGGATTTTTCGAACTTGAGAAAACTCGAACTACGAAATGCGATATCGAATATTTTGATAACATTGAAATATGAACTTTCGAAAAATCCCGTTCACTAGGCTGAGCCGATCTTCATGCTATCATTATCTTTGAGACTGCCTCGTTAGTGGTCTCCTTACTATCTGAGATTGCCTCGATAGTGATCTCGCGCGCTGTGTTTTTGGATCGCCTCGTTAGTGGTCCTACTATCTTTGAGACTGCCTCGTTAGTGGTCTCCCATTATTTTGGACTGCCTCGTTAGTGGTCCTACGTTTGAGATTGCCTCGTTAGTGATCTCCCGGTATGGTGTACTCTTCTTAGTTTGCGGGATAAAATATAAAAGACTTGTGTGAGTGTTTAATTATGCTTAAATCTTATTTACCATGTTTTTTAAAATTATGCATTTAAATTACGTTTTTAAATTAATTCCTTTAATTATGTATTCTCGTCATGAATAAATTAATCATGTTTTTTTTTCGCTGCGAATATAATATGGATTTTTAAATTAATGTATGAAGAGTGTAATCTTTAGTTAAAACACATGTAACCCCTTAAATTGTTTAGTTAGGGATTAACTTACTCGGTATATTTTTATACTGATAAACCGTTGTCATTTTTCTTTTACAGAGTATGCCGAGTGACGCATGCATATGCACTTGGGGGAAACCATTTACGGACATTTTAAATTTCTGCATCGTACTACAGTTTTACCGGGTCTGTTAAACCCGAGGTTTGGCCGTGTTGGCCGTGATTACTTTCCGCTGCATTACTCTATTTCACGCATGATGATTTTTACTCTCGTATTTTGAATTAAGTATTATTAATTTCCGGACTCAATTGTTGGAATGTTTTTAAATCTTTTACGTACCCATAAGCCTTGCATTTCCTTAGTGAGCTCGGGAAGCCGTGTCTTGCTAGGGAGATGTGGCGGTGACATCCCGGCCTGGGTTATCAAATCCGGGGTGTTACATTTTCCAACCATCTTCCGGTAAAGATGTGGATCCTCAAACAAAGATTCATCTGCTGACATGGTTTTATGAGCTGCACGAGGAGAATTAGCTTTGGGATTCAACGGTACCTTCACTTCAGCAAGTAGATCTGAGGTGTACTTGGATCGAGATATGGAATACCCAGTTTCTGAAGCAGTGATTTCCAAGCCTAGAAAATAGGCTGCTGTCCCCAAGTCTTTGATGGTAAATTTTTGATGCAGTCGATGTTTGATGTCTAAAATCTCACAATGGTCAGCTCCAGTTATAAGAACATCATCAACATACAAAACTAACATGACAAGGCCAACTCGTGTAAATTTCAGAAACACGCACTGATCATTATAAGTAGAAGAATAACCGCATTCCTTAAGGAAATGAGACAAGGCCCCATACCACTGTCGAGGGGCTTGTTTAAGGCCATATAAAGATTTGTTCAGTTTGCACACTTGACCAGAAGTGGCTCCAAGCCCTGGAGGACAGTGCATATAAATGTCCTCTTCAAGATCTCCATGAAGAAAGGCATTGTTCACGTCGAGCTGAGAAAGTGGCCATTTGAATGAAGCAGCAAGAGCAAATAGAAGTGACTGTTTTTTCAACTGGTGCAAAGGAGTCTTTGTAATCTTCTCCAAATTTTTGATGGAACCCTTTAGCAACTAGCATTGCTTTATGTTTACTAATGGTTCCATCAGAGTTATGCTTAACTCTAAAAATCCATTTACATCCAATAGGGCGCTTGCCAGAGGGTAATGCTACAATGTCCCAAGTTTGATTCTTTTCAAGTGCATCAATATCAGCTTTCACAGTTTCTTCCCAATGAGGAATCCCTTTAGTTTGCTCATAAGACTGTGGAACAAATTCAGGATCAACAACTGATCCACAGTAGTAATCCTTGAACCTGATTGGCATGTTTCTTTCTCTTTGAGATCTCTCAGGTCTTATGACATTAGATGTAGATGTCACATCTGTGCTTGAATCATAAGAAAGAGGCTGAATTATAGGTGATGGTCCAGCTGATGTAGAAGCATCTTTAGAGACATCTACAGAGGTAAGTGATCTCTGTGTCTCAGTAGGAGATACATGAGATGATATGTGAGGGGTGTGACTCATTGGCTCTTGAGGAGCCAAAGGAGAGTGGACAGTGGCTTGAGGAACAGTAGGTTCTTTAGGAAGATAGTTTGTATCCTGAATTTCAGTAGGAAATTCAGTAGAAGGATGGACAGATATGGGAGATAGAAGGCTACTGTTATTCTTAAAGGGAAAGGTAGTTTCTAAGAATGTGACATCCCTTGACACATGTATCTGCATAGTGGACAAATCAAGAACTCTGTAACCTTTCTTGTTAGGGACAATACCCAGGTTGACACCTTTCAGACCTCGTGGATCAAGCTTCCCAATATAAGCCCGCATTATCTTCATGTAGCATCCAAAGGCATATAATGATGAGATATCTGGTTTGTTGCCCGTCAGAATTTCAAATGGTGACTTCCATCCCAGAACCTTAGAGGGAAGTCTATTTATGATGTAGGTAGCGTTGAGCATGGCATCTCCCCAATAAGTCTTTGGAACTCCAGAGGTGATTAACAAGCTCCTAGCAACATGTATCAAGTGTTGATGTTTCCCTTCAACCCAGCCATTCTGTTGGGGGTGTAGATGCATGACGTTTGATGAATGATTCCAAGATTCTGAAAGAGTGTAAGACATGTTTTATTGCAAAATTCTGATCCGTTGTCCGATCTAAGAACTTTCACAATCCCATTATACTGAGTTTTAATCACAGCAAAGAATTGAGACAGAAGAACTGAAGTGTCTGATTTATGCTTCATTAGGAAAATCCAAGTGGCTCTTGATGCATCATCTACTATTGTCAGCATGAATCTGAAATCATTTCTATCTAGAGGTGTAAAGGGGCCCAAACATCACAATGTATCAAGTCAAAGGGATTCACAACTTTGGAGGTGCTTGTTGGAAAGGGAAGTCGATGCATTTTAGATATATGACAAATACCACAAGAAAATGGAGAGGATTCATCAACTTGAAAACCAAGATGTTTCATTACTAGAGATTAAGGATGACCAAGCTTATTGTGCCAATTTATTATAGAATCAGGAACGCAATTGGCAACAGAATTAACAGAAAACAAAGTTGAAGTTTTAGTAGGAATAGAGTAAAGATTACAATATAATGGAATTTTGAGTATAGATCTTCTAGACTTCGGGTCCTGCAAAATGCAAGATGTGGGGTCAAAAACTGCTAGGCATTGAAGATCTTTGGTAAGTTAACTTATGGAAAGCAAATTCAATACAATACCAGGTACATAAAACACATTTGGTATTGTAAGAGTATTGTTCAACTTCACTGACCCAATCAGTGAAGGGAACTTGATGGTGCCATCTGGCAGAGTGTAGGATGTTTGAATGAATATGGCAGAGGGTCAAGCAATAATGAAGATGTAGCACAGATGTGACAACTAGCTCCTGAGTCAAAAAGCCATTGATTTCTCAAATTAAAAGTTGAATTAGGCAAGGAACTACCTGCTATGTAGGCTCCTCCAGCATACTCAAAAGGTGTACAGATGTTGGCTCCAGCATTTGACTTAGCCATTTCTCTGATCATCTCCTCAAGCTTAGTAATACGATCTGAATCAGATGGAGCAGCTGCTCCAGAGGCTTTGTTAGTGTTGTTCTGTTCAAATGTAGCCACCATAGCAGCAACAGTAGATCTGTTCCTTCCTTTGTCTGACAATGCCTTGTACCAATCAGGTACAATCCCGGTCAACAGAAAACAATTTGCCCGTTGATGACCTTTCTTCTTGCAATGGTCACAAAAGGCATTTTTATTAGCCAATTGGTAGGATTTATCTTTGGTGTGCCCTACCTTTTGCAATAGGTGCAGACAATACTGTTGCCTCGACCAACAGCTGAGGACTTGTCAACAACTTCTTTGTCAATAGTTGCAAGTGCAAAACTAGTAGAATTTGAGTCTCCAGCAGTAACACCTAGACTATCATTCTGAGTTTCCACACTGCACAACATGTTATGTGCTTTGCAGACAGAAGGAAGCGGATATATTAACAAAATTTGATTACTGACATGAGTAAAATCATCATTTAATCCCATGAGAAACTGAACTAAAAGCTCATATTCATCAGAATCCATCAGCGCCTTGAGAGTTTGTGCACTACAAGACTTAGGGAAAGGTTTTAACGACTTCAGATTGTGCCACTGAGATTTAAGATCACTGTAGTAGCTTGTTACAGATCTAGTTCCTTGAGTAAGATTAGCAAGCCTCTTTTTTAGTAATATGACTTTAGGACCGCTAGATTGCCCATAGCATTCCTCTAATTCCTTCCACAGATCATGAGAGGTTTCGATATGTAAAAATTGACTAGTGATTTCAGGAATTAGCGAATTCTGTATCCAAGTAAGAATCATGCAATCAACTCGAATCCACTCTTCATACAAAGGATCATTACTAGCAGGACATTTAAAAGTACCTTCGATGAACTTGATCTTAGATTTGATTCGAAGAGTGTTGCGAGCAGCAATACGCCAAGGATTCCAATTCAATCCATTGAATAGGATCGGAGCTAACTTCAAGTGAGGCTGATCGGCGGCGGTGAGCGTCAATTCAGGACACGGCGGTGCAGATTCGGTTTCGGAAGTTGTAGAGGATGGAGCCATAACTAGTAGCGGAAAATCAAAATTGAGCAGATAAGATGCAGAATCGATTGAGAAATCCAGAATCGATTTGAGAAAGCCCCGATACCATATTGAATAAGCTGAAAAAACCAAGCTAAATAACTGTCACTCCATTGATTATAAACTGAGTATAATCGAGATACAATGCAGTGAGGAAGAAAGGAGTATTTATAGACATATTCTCCAGAGTTGCTAACACGCTTCTACAACTATACTAACAACATAAAGGAAAAGACACAAATAACCTCAACTAACACTATAAAGAAAACAAAGTGAATAGCTAGCCAACACCAGTGACTTCTCCATCTTGTTTCTTGCTTGTATAATATCCAACAGGGTACCCTGTACGGTACTACCTCAGATAAGCTACCCTTGCCTTGCCTGTCCATCGCAAGGTAGCCTAGCTGGTGTTCGACGTTGTATGGAACCGTGAATGTCTCATCAAGTAATGAACACGATATCCTCTTTCGACAGCTGCATTTTCCCTCTGTCCCGTCTAGCATTAACTTGCCTTTGCTCCGGTTGTCCTCTTTTTCTCAATACGAAAGACAAATACAAGTAGGCTTTTTCCCATTCATCTGGTGACAGTGTGCCTTGGTCTTCTCTACCGTCTCCCAGAGCACCAAGTCTTCGCATCAGCTCAACAAAGTCGGGCTTCTTCATGTACTCATCCACAAATGAATGTGAACTTTTGACAAATACCAAATCCAGATCATACTCTTGTGCCAGTTTTTTGAAGAGATTAAAAGGGACGATCCACTCAGGACAGTCAACTGCATCCTCTAGGTGGAATTTGTACTTTATGCCAAAGGGATTTGAGCGCTTAAATTTCTGCAAGAGACCAAATTGGTAAAAGGAAATATTTCTACAACAAATGGAATTGTAGCCTTGTCAACAACCAGAACTCACCTGCGTTTGTGTGCTTCATCAATTGGATCAAATAACAACTATTGCCAAAATCTAGCCCCTCAGTTTCTCTAAGTTTTCTGATGATGACGCTGGCGTCTGGCATGGTTCCAATGAAAATGCCTCCTGGCCGAAGTAAAGCAGAAACATTTGCCAGGGCCCGCCTAGCACGTGCCTCAGTTGACCATGAGTAATGCATCGCAAACTGGCAGCTACGAATGTATCAGAAAGGGAATCGGAATATGAAATAGTTCCAATATCGGCATAAAGATAAGCAGGAAATGGTGTAGCATCAGTCGAATGGTGCGTCTTCTGCTAAAACCTTATCCAGCCGAACCTGCAATTTATGAATAATAATTATTTACTCCAACATATTCCCCATTCTCAATGACAATGCACTGAATTTCAGATAGTTCCATAGTCTGAACATTCATAATCCATGATTTTACAGCTGTAATGCGTACGCAACAATTTCACATATGGGTCAAAAACCATCAAAATATTCATTACTGGATAATTCCATAGTTAAAAGAATGACGAGTAATCCAGAACAGATCTATATGTTTCTAACCTTAATCAATTAGTACACTACACGCAGAGTCTATATACCTCAAAGCAGTCACCACAAATGAGTCTGGCAGGAAATGAGAACTTCTTGCGACGCTGGTGGTGATCCGCATCACCATTATATCGCATACGGCAGTCTTCTATCTGATATCAAAGCAGACAACAATGGAATTAAAATAATTAAAACAGACAACAACTAACATACTTCCAGTTAAGGAAACCAATTTTCCACAGTTTGCAATATTGGAACAAAGCAGGGGATACCCAAAAACCCAGAACTAGAAGACACCCAGTTCGCAAAAATATTTTACAGTAATGAGTTGCTAAGCTTATGCAATGAATTGTGGTCCAGAAAATGATGGTTTTTGCTTCATAATTAGTAACTCATGAACAATATTTCCTATTAATTAGGTGCATGCTTATACAATGAATTGTAGTCCAGAAAACGATGGTTTTTGCTTCATAATTAGTAAGTGAACTGATCTCTCTTCATTAAACCCAGAGGGTGAAGATCCTTGATAACCTCGCTTCATGTGTATAAACATTGAGGTTTATATATACAATATATAATCTGAAAGGCCAATAATAAAGATGAATCAACAAATGTGTTTCATCTAACACACCAAAAGAGATGTACCAGAAATAAACCTCTACACTCGATAGAAAGAAGTACAAAGGGAAGGACTTGAGAGGAAGAGTTAAGAAGACAATAGAGTTTAGACATAGAATGAAATTAATTCAAGACTTTGTAAATTTTGATGAACAAACAATGAAGCAGAGCATAGATTTTTGCTTTGGTGACACCTTCGTGAATGTTATCAACATATAATTCGATATGCAAAGTTTCAGGAACATCAAATGATTGATATTATCCCAAGAATAGCATGCAGTAAATCCAATCCTATCTGGTATCTATGATGGTAAACCAATATTAGATCCACATAACAAATATGCAAAAGATATATATAACTTCAGTGCAAACACAATTCAAACTTCAAAAATAAACAAACAGAAAAGATATTCAACAAAAGATTCTCATGCACACAAGATTGAGTCCCGCCAATATTGAACCAATATAAGTTGTCAAAAATCACTATCAATTATTTCCAAAAACAAATAAAATAAAACAAAAATACACAAAAGTCTGAACCTCTTTTTAAATCCTCACAAATAAATCCCAAATCATTAACAAAACAAGACAAATCACAAACAACCACACAGTTATAAAGAGGACTACAGGCGAGAACCACCCCAAGGATCGAGCTGCTGCTTCAGCAACCTAAATAGTATAAAATTGAAATTATTTAGGCATGATTCAAAATATTTTAATTTGAGTGTGCACCTTTAAAAAGTATTTTCCTACTTCTAGGGGTGTCAATTTCAGGTTTCGGGTCGTGTTCGTGTTGGGTTGATCAGGTTGTATAATATTTCAGGTCGGGTTTCGGGTCGACCTGATTTCGGAAAAAAACCCAAAATGACCAAACCCAACCAAACCCAAACCAGAAATTTTTCGTGTCTTCCGGGTTCATTTTTTCGGGTTATAGGCCAAAATTGTCATAATTTCAGATTTCGGGTCGTGTTCGTGTCAGGTTGAGCAGGTGGTATAATATTTCAGGTCGGGTATCGGGTCGACCTGATTTGAAAAAAACCCAAAATGACTAAACCCAAACCTGAAATTTTTCGTGTCGGTCGGGTTCGTTATTTCGTGTTCGTGTCCAAATTGACACCCTAGCCTACTTCCTAATAATGCGTACATTTTTTATGTAAGAATAAGCTGGGACATAAATTTTAGTTCTCGTTCATCTTGTTCCATGCAGTCCTATAACTTATGCAAGCAAAACTATTCAGCATTTTAGAGAAAAGTTAATCAAAACAATCTAGGCCCGCAATCAAACACATGAATTTATGTAATAGGCTGGGCCATAAGTTCTTGCAATGGTTTATCAAGTTCCATAAAATCTTCTAACTGATGCAATGAAAAGACAAAACTCTTCAGAATTTTAGAGAAAATTTAATCAAAACAATCTACGCCCACAAACAAACACCCTAGTCAATTAAATAAATTAGAAAAACAGCATGATTTGCCCAGACATAATCGAGAAATTAAAAATTCCAAAGAACAGGATGCAAAGATCTGTACTGAATTCAGGCATGTGGGTGAATAGAGGAAGGAAATTAGATGCATGGAAATCATGAGTTCTAAAATGGAAGTGATTTGGAATTCTGGGAGAGCAAAATGGAAGATTATTCTCATGTCACTACAAAAGAATGAAAGAACCCTGCATTTAAGCATATCCCACCAGAGAAGAATCAGAATCAACAATTCAGAAAATGAATTCCTGCCAGACTCTGTATGTAATGAAAAACACATTTATACCTTTGTCACATTGTATCATATTCTTAAGGGAAAAAATCAAATGAATTAACAAATTTGAAATATGAATACATACAGCAATGAAAATAGAACTTAAAATGACTCCCCAAAGCACATTAAAGAAATGCTTACTTACATAACACACATAATTCAAAAGTAAACCATCAAAATCCCATCAAGGAACTCCTAATTGAGCGATAGCATTGTTCAAATTCTTCAATAACAATCACAGTCGAAGGGGCCCTGATTTCTTCCCCAGTTTTAAGCCATCTGGTATTTCCTCATGGAGCACGTTGGGTGTTTTGTCTATTCTACCTACAACATCCTTTCCCTATAGATGCGCCTTTCATAATTCCAGGAAAATCCTGCAATTTTATTTAACCTATGGAAGTGATTTCGGTGAGTAGGTGGCTCATATGATGTAGCTTCCAAATGTGTTCCCTTGAACAATGTTGACAAAAATAGAATGACAAGCCGCCACACATAGGTTGACAAAAATCATGGAACACAAGCTCTTAGCACAGAAAATTCAGAAACTCCAAAAACATATATATATATCATATATATATAAATGACACTTTGGTATGAATAGTACTATTTATTTTCTCTGAAATTACGAATGTTGCCATCGAATTATTTAACATACACCGCGTGTGGTTTGGAAGTCGCCTGCTCCACCTTTCCCTGACCCGATGCGTTCTTCGCTTTCTAGGAAATCGTCCTTCCCCAATTTTGCGTGCTCCGATCTCGCAGAATCCTACGTCTCATCGCGCGTCTGTCGCCACCCCGCTGTCATCGCCCAAGCCCGTCCCTGCTACGCCGTGGCCGTGCGCACCGTGCCGGACCTCTTGCCGCCACTTCTGTTTCGAAATTCATCTCCGCCGCACGGCTCGCGAACCTCGCCGCCGCTCCCCGCTCCTCCCCACCGGATTCTGGCTCGATTATTGCGCTACCCGTTGCATCTATTTTGTTTAAGGTTTCATTTCAGGGTTATGGTTTTGGGTGTATTAGTTTCAATTGGGAAAATTGGGGTGTTGGGCTAATTTCAGGATTTCGCTTGCCTTCCTCTGTGGATCCCGCCGCCGTTGGGCTCTCCGTTGTCGCACTTCCGTCGGCGGGGTGGCTCCAGCGCCGCGGCCCCTCTCTTTGCCGCAGCCCTCGCACCACGCCTGTTCCGATGCCGCCTTCTCTCCCCATCTCTGTCGCTCTGTGTCCATTGCCGCACCTCCATAATCGCCGCCCCATTCCCATCCTTGCGCCTCCACAGCAGCTGCGCCTTGTTGGGTCTGGTAACAATCGACACTGCCCTTTTCGATTCTGTTGTGGATTAGTAATTGAGCATCGGTACCATACATTTAAGAAAATAAGAAAAAAGTATAGATGTAATGAATTATTCGACTATGAAGAGCATAATTTGATGCCAAAAAGCATTCCCTTCAAAGCTTCAAAGTTCGAGTTGTTGGTGGGTTTTTGGTGAGTTTGGTACACAAGTTTATGAAAATTATGCCTTTCAGTTGTTTGCTCAAATGCTAGATCAATCTATGTGTCCTAGAGTTTGCATTCCTCTCCAATCGCACATACGTTTATGGAAAGATATTACTGAGTTTTCCCTTAATCTTTGCTTCGGAATCTTTAGTTTGTAGGTTAATTCCATATTTGGTGCTATAAATATGTACTCTCTTCATGTGAATACAATGTGTAGTGCATTCATCGTGTGTAGCATTACTCTCTTCGTGTGCTCTCTGCCTCACTGAAATTTTGTTTGCTGCTGTTTTGCGCTTCTGTTTGTTGCTAATTCTTTCGTAATTAACATAGGCTTCTTACGTTGCTCTTTCTCCCTGATTTCAGGTTTTGGTTCGGCCCACTCAAAATCGGGTTTATGGCACTGGCACTTCTTCAAATTGGGTTTATGGCACTGGCACTTTCGTAATTAACATAGCCCGTCCTTGTAATTCTTACCATTACTATGTCGGGTGAATTTTAGCACATTCACTTAGATTATATATACTTCCTCCCATTTAGATTATTTAGGTTTCTATATTTATAATGGACGTTTCATGCACAATTGTTAGTATTAATGTTTTGAAACTTTTTACTGCCCATATTTGCTCCTTTGCATATGCAAACTACCCTTTTATTGTCTGGATTATTCTCTCTTACCATTAGTTTTAAACTGATCTGTTCTTAAATTAATTAATTCCATTCGACACAGTGGGAGCCACACCCTGAAATATGTGAGTGTCGATGGTTTTAGTCGGTTGATCAAAATAAGCCGAGTAATTGCTGAACGACACGAACTTCTTTTCATTGATTGTTTGGAGATAGGACTTATTCATTGAATAATTGTTAAACATCAAAACAGCAGCTTCCATTTGATTTTATTAGCATGGTTGCACTGATATCGTGGGATACGTGTTTGCAGCTGGAAAGCAGGAGAGCAGTAATTTTTTAAACTTGCTATCGTGGGATATCGTGGGATACGTGTTTGCACTGATACGTATATTGCTCTTTTAAACTTGTTCATACAAGAGCAGTAATTTTTAATATGCTTGTGTATAGAATATTTTGGATTATTTCATTGTGGATTACTATTTTGTGGTTAAGATGTTTGTTTATAGAGATGTTTGGATTATTTCATTGGGTTACTATATGTATTGTTTGTAAGTTTTCTGGTGATGGCTTCATTCGAGGTGGGGAAGCTCGGATGGAAGCATGATTTGGCTCCTGGGAATCTGTTTTTGGCGTTCAACAGTTGCGAATCTGGTGCTCTATTTATATGTCTTTGATTTTACTATGTAGCTGCTTTTACATTGGTGCCACCATGGTAGCATTTGTGATATGATATGCATTTATCTATGTGTCTTAATGCCTGAGTGATTGTGTTTCTATTGGTGTGCTTGACCCATGAAATGAGCTAAATTCCTTGCGTTTTGTTTTATCATATCTGCCCGTTTTAGTATGATAGTTTGATATAAATCATACAAAATTCTTAGAACCCGTAAGGTCTCAGCTATGTCTGTATAATTTTGCCAGTGTACTTGTTGGAGCATACATTTCTCACATTTCCGAGACTTGCGTACGAAACTCATTACTGTTTTATTTTCAAAGTGAGCGAAATGGAGGCTATTTTGCAGGCACCCATTACTGAGCCTACCCGCGAAATACTTGATGCCTCCCAGAGGTAGGCAGATATGACTGAGAACCCCAGAGAACTTCATCCGACTTCTTTTGCGTGGCAAACTGGAGGAGATCAAGAACGAGGCTGTTGGTTTGGTAAACTAATTCTTTCCATTTCCTGTGTACTTTTGATTTTAATATTTTGTCAGTTCTTTTTCATTTTAAGTGTACTTTTTAATATTTTGTTTGTTGTCGGTTCCAATCCATTCTGCTTCATTTTCCTGTGTTTGCTTCAACTTTATTCTGAATCTAATTGATCTTTTTTGTTGTTGGATTCTCACAGAATGAGCCCTTCTGTCCCTAAACTTTTCCTGTAATTGAATTGATACTACTTTTTACTATACTTTGTTCTGTTCATATCTGAATAGTTCACGAAGTTGTGTAAATGTGACCTCCACAAGTGCCAAGAAAAGAATCAAAGAACCTTAACGCTTTTGAAAAGTGATTTTTTCTTGTGGAGAAAAACTATGGAAAACTTTTGCTTTAAATGGTATACGTGGTTGATGGAATTGTGTGCTGAAATTTTTAATAGTTGGTGTGCAGGGAAACGAGCCCGAGCCAGCATGCCCTCAAAGGTATTCCTCCCCGTTTATTTGTTTTTCCCTTAGTCACTTCACTTCATTTTTAATCTGACCCACTCTTTACATTTCTGCCATCCGAAGCTTTTATTTATTTATTTATTTGCTATGCTTTTAATCTCTTTAATGGAAAATGTTCTGAGCTGTGCTTATTTTTTCACTGTGTATTCTTTATTAGGTTCAATGGTTTGCATCTACCGCAACTTCCGTGGAGGGTATCTTATTATCATGTTTGCATGTGCAATAGTTTGCAATTGAAATGTGTATGAATTTGGATCTCTTACATATTTATGCGGTCCATTTGTTTTTTTTTTTTTTCCGCAGGGGAACAATCTTTAGCTTCTTTTCTTGCCATAGTGGCAGGTCATGTGCCTAGATTTTAGTAACTGGAATTTCTGCTTTCTAACAACAAATATTGTTTCAATATGGACTTGAGGGCTGAGGCAATATCTTGTCGTGAAAGTATGCCAGCCTGTTTCACATAACTTCCTACACCAATTCATTCATTTACTTTACTTTGATTTGGCTTGTTCACGTGTAATCTTTCAACTTTGAAAAGGACTCTGGTGTTTAATCGTGATGTTTGGTTGCATTTTGGGGTGTTTTAGAGTGGTATTTTGCTTAAATTGAAGCATGTGCCAAACAAGTATATTATATTTGCATATCATGGGGACCTAATGTCCGAAACAGTTTGAGCGTGCAACCTTACTAGCTTCGTGTGTAAAAGGCGTGGTACAAAAATTTGCTGATAATTGGAAACCTGAATTTAAAAAAATTCTTTGCAGGTTGAAGTTGCACATCTATGCGAGGAAGAGTTAAGGCTTGATGATGGCATAAGGTTCATTTGGCACATATTACTTTCTTATTGAATATCATGCGTAGCTTTCCTAACACCCAATCTTGTTGTACAGGGACAAACTAGCCAGTATACAGGAGTTGATGTCCAATCAGAACCATCAAAAGTATGCCTTCAATATTGATATTTTTTGTATTTCATGCCTGAAAATTTGGTTTCTTGCTTTTTTCTGTAACCTTGTTATCTGCAGGAATCTTTTTCTGACTGTGGAGGATATTCTCAGCCTTCCGTGGCTCATGGTTTGCATCTACCGCAACTTCCAGGCATGCTTTATGCTGCAACTATCGCAGAATCAAACTGTCATTGCCATTCAAGCTCCTCGTGCAAGCACCATAGAAGTGCCAGATCCCGACGAGGTTGGTAGTTTGAACCCATTGTTAACATAGTTGCTTGCATATTGACTTATCGTAGGCATTTCTCCACAGGACCTTGGGTTTTGTCGGAAACAGTACAAACTCATAGTAAGAAGCACCACTGGACCAATTGGTGTGTATCTTATGAGGTACAACATTGCAAGATTATGAACTAAGGTGTTACAATTACTCTCTCTTATATAACTTTTTGAGCTAGCTTGTCTAATAATCAATTTATGATAATTTCAGCCAAACAGAACAGAAAGATGAGGATGTTTCCGTCAAGCGTACAAGATTATGTAAACCATTAATGTAGGGCCAGTAACAAAAAATTCAATAATGAGGACCTATCTTCAAGTCTTCATTCTTCAACACATCAAAGAGTATCTGGGATCCAGCAAATAGTGCGATTAGCCAGTAAGTTCAGTTCGGCCCTTTCTCCACATTTGACAGAATTTGCACGTTCTGATGTACTGTTATCTTTTTCTATAAGCAGATTGATCATGACTACTGTCTGAGATCAGATAATGAGGTCAGGTTTTCAGACTTGCGGAGCACAGAGGACTTGTAGCAACTAATGATCCTTAATAGCCAGTTGATCTTGAGGAATTCCTAAGAATAACCCACACCCGGGGAAGAACATAACCAGATCAAATTTGGTAACGTAAATACTTTATCCATAATGTCCTAACGATTAGCTTATTAAATTTTGGTGAATATGTGGTTCCGTTCCGGCTGCTCACCATTAGGTTCTAACATGGTAAAAATCAGCAAGGTTTTTGTTAGAGCTTGCTGAAGCTTGTTGGTTTTGAATTTTTAAAACTACTAGAATGTAAATTTTGTTTTCAAGTAACTGAGGCATGAATATTGTAACATTGCAATTTCGTTATAATCTTGGATTCACAAGGCCTCCAAAGAAATACAATATTACTAATTGAAAAAAAAATTCAAATAACTCATATACTAAAATTCAATCTATCAAGTATAATCTTTTGCACTAAACTTGGTATTTGTTTCCACTGTCATTGTTTTAGTCATCATTTATCTAAATTACCTGGGAGTGCAGGTAGCGTGGGTGACTGGACCATGGTCCCTCAGAATATATATGAATTTGCTACCATGGGAAAATGGTTAGTTTTCTCATTTCTGTGCCGCATTTTGTTTTGTTCAGCACCGTTTATCATTTGTAATAGAATTGTGGACTTGTGATATTTGTTTTTAGATGGTCATCATCTGATATTTGTTTGTCTAAGAATCTCTATTACCCTTCAGAAATTTAAAAATTGTTTCATTGTCCTTTCGTAATTTGTATTCCTTTTAGCCAAATTTTGTCTGTATGGCTAATAATTAGACTTAGTATTATTAATAATTAGACTTAGTATTGTTTTCAACTTTTCCCAGAGTATTTTGTCCATATTTATAGAATATTATCATGACAATGTAAAGATAACCCAATTCTATTGCCCAATTTCAGATGGGAACTTATATGACCTTGAATTATGTTCTCCGAACATATTCAATTCTTAAACCAACTCATCTGATATCTTCACAAATTTATCCAGTGAGATGATGTGGAAGTTCTTCACGAGCCTCTCTTTGCAAAATTTTGTATGTGAGACAAGAGCTGAAAGGCCATATAGAGAAAAGCTCATGTTAAACGTGTGGTAAGTGGATGGAAACATCTATCAAGTTTGCTATTTTCCTGTATTTCTGTTTTCTAATTTCTTTTTCCTGGATATTATTGCCTACCGCTGCAGAAACGTGATGACCACAACTGGATGAAACATAAGCTTGGGTGAGCTTTTATCTCCCATTGTATTCTTATTCTATCATCAATTGTTAAAAATATGCGTCCAGTGGCGAAACTAGACTTTGAAAGATGGGAGGGCCCAAATATAGTCCTTTAGTTACACAGATTTTGACTTCAAACTAGAATTGATCTTGTGTGATTCAGTTATTTGCAGAAACTAGCAATTCCTTACAGAAATATAAAGATTTTTGCCAGAAAGTTCAAATGTGCGGTATGGTATCAAATGTTTCTCAAAGAAACAAATCTCCAGAAACTAGCAATTCTTTACAGAAATATAAAGATTTTTGGCAGAAAGTTTTTGAATTGTGAATTGAATGGTGATATGATGAATTGAATGGTGATTGATTGAATCTTCAATGGTTGCTTCCTCTTCAGGAATTTGCAGAATTTGTTTGGTCGCTCTAAGATTGAGTGATTTTGAAAGACAATTCAGGTTAAGGAATTTGCAGAATTTGTTTGGTCGCTCTAAGATTGAGTGATTTTGAAAGACAAATAAGGCGATTGAATGCTTAACCAGAGGATGGGATCCCAAGGCAGTGGTGGTAATAGTGTTGGGGAATCTAAATTCGACTGCAAGACCCCAATTCGAGTGCATTGGCTTGGTGTTACAGTCTCAATCTAGGTGACATGCAGAATAACTTGAGTTATTTCAGTTTGATTCTTGGTAATAATCTCATGAGATACATAATCAAAAGTTCCAGCTCACATTAAAGAAAAAGTCATCCGCATCAGCTACTTTCCTTAACGATAGCTAAGGTATGCTACATCTAAATCTTTGAATTTGATTTGAATTATTTTAGAATTTGAGAAAATTTGAAGTAAGTTTATGCTACATTTAAATCTTTGTAGGATTTCTTTTTTGGCTGAGGTGCGCAATTATGCAAACATGTGTGCTGCTGGTGATGTATTAATGTTAAAATTCTAAATAAATTAGTTAACTATACAAAGTGCATTTCACGCTTGGATTATTATGGTTTTGGAAATGCAGATTATCTTCCTTTGCTACCATTTGCTTCTATTCTCCTCCTTTTATTCTGTCTACATCAGGTTTGCCGTCCAAAATATTGCAATTGCTTTTTAAAAAAGCCTACCTGCTCCGCATATGATTTCCAACCTTATTAGAGCAACACGATGTATTACTACAACTGTAACAATGTAATCACATAATATACCAACCGTTATTTACCAAAGTATGTTACACATCACCTATTTTTCCTCTACTACCGCGCGGCGTATGCGCGCGTGACCTAAGAGTTCTAGTATATATATATATATTTCCAGGTGAGGACACACTCAACAAATTTGAAGCCATCAATAGAAATACTTGCCTTTCTAGTGTGCTCAACCTTTCTTGTTGTTGGCCTCAGAGATATACCATTATAACTGCTTGTCTTTCCTGTACACACATGTTCGCATTCCAATATTACCACATAGTCAAATGCACCAACCTGAAACCCAATCAACAAAACCAATGAAAACAGTGTCATTTACTGTGAATAACAACAAATTAACACTAAATATTCATCCCATGGAAAGCAAATCAATCAAATAGGTAATGAATAAAGATAAATGCTTAACATTAATGAGCTAAATCAAGAAGTATCTGAGGGGGAGAAGACTGTTCCTTGGGTTCACATTGCAAATGCAATAATGAAGCCAGATCAATTAAACAAGAAATTTGAACATTCGCGATACTTGGTTGTGGCATGATTCACACATTCCTTCCACTTTGTTTCCATAATTCCTATGCAATGTAATATGGACTTCGGTGTATAATCCGAATCTGGTTTCTTAAGAAAATTAAATATAAAAGGCGTGATATTAGAGATATCAATCATACATGCTAGATGGGAAGGAATGAAGGAGCAAGAATGAATGAAAAGTAAGCCCCAGATCTCTAGCAGGGACATGTATCACCAAGGCTACTACACGTGGAGAAGCACTCTCTACTAATGAAGCACGAAAATATGCATATTAAATAACACAGATTCATCCCCATTACAAATTCAAGATTGCTGCTGACACATGGGAAAAATTGTAGCGGTTTGATTTTAGCATGGAGGCAACTAAATGCCAAAATCCATAATTTGAGCTTGACAACCAAGTTAAAACCAAGTTCACCAACCCAATTAGAAGAAATTAACTACAATGAAAACGTGTGGAACATAACAAATATATACATATAGTTTCACAAATATATATATATATATATATATATATATCGTTTTATGAATTTTAATTTAATTACCACAATGAAAGCAATCAAGAGAGACCTAGATATGCAATAGTGCCATGATATTTCTTTTATAATTCCCAGCAGATTCTACATAGAACCAAAAATTAGTACCAAATTCAATTTTCAATAAAGGCAAACAAGCGTAATACAATAAGCGGACGATTGCAAATGCTGCATGGAGAATAAGATTAACAGAAAAAGATTTCCCATTATGTTAAATAAATAAATCATTTACAGACGAAAATATCATGAGAGTATAAACCTAAAAAATGCAGATATATCAAAGATTAAGAAGAAAATGAAAAGGTGATGCACAAGATATAAAGGTGATCCAACACATAATTGAATTCCCCAAACCGAGCAGAATAAGGAGAATCAATGCAAGTACTCATCATAGCTTCCGCAGAAGAAATTAAATTCAACATTCATGATTAACACATTAATGGAAGCATCAAATTATTTACCATCCAACATAGGATCACAGAAATGAAATAAGATTGAAACGACCGGTTAGATTAACATGGGTTTTTACTTTTTACTAAGAATTCTGAATTGGAGAAGATGACACTGAGATTGAGAAATGAGAATTGGAAAGGCTCAGCCCTCACCGGCGGAAGAATTCTGTTTTTACTTTTTACTAAGAATTCTGTTTTGCCTTTTTTTTTCTCCTTTTAACTTTTCCTTTTCCAAAAAGTCTTTTTTTTTTTATTTTTTGGGGTGTTTGTTTTGCCTTTTTAAAAAAGTAGAAGGAGAAGCAAAAGTTAAAAATCTCTTTTTTTTTAAAGTCAGTAGGGGGTTACTTCCAGAAAAAAGGAGAAGTTATTTTAGGAAGAAAAATACCAAAATATCCCTATTAAATTAGGTAATTTCTAAATCCCTAAAATCAAGCATCGTCCATCTTTTGAACAGTTTTGTAGTTTTTTATTTGAATTATGAAAAACACATCCATATCCATTTCTAATTTGTTATTAATAATAAATTTTATTTATAATATAATTAAAATAATTATCTCATATATATTAATTAAATTTACCTATAAAAAAAATTTAAATATATTTTCAGATTTATAATATACAATATATACTAAATTGAAATTAAATAAATTTTAAATACTCTTATAAGATTGATGTCCCTTTTAGTAATTATAGTATATAAAAAGTCCTTCTACATACCATTCATCCAAACACGTTCCCATTAAAAAGCAGCTTTTAATACATCAATCAAAACAATTATTTGAGCTGCTTTTGCTTTTGACTTCTCCTTCTCCCTCCTTCTCCTTTTTCTACTGACTTCTCATTTTTTTCAAAAGCCACAACAAACAGGCCCTTAAACCCAACACTTTATCCTCATTTATTCCTCTAGCGTAACAAAATAAAACTCCAAAATTAGTTAGTTGAAAATAGTAATAAAAAAAAAAAAAAACGGAGGAAGTAATCTAAGTTTCTATTTATACATATTTTAAGATACTTCCTATATTGCTTTATATAAGTCATTTTAGAAATCAAAAGTATTCTACGTTAATTATTATTTTGCACATCTGTGCATATATATATATATATATAATTTTATTTTGCCACTTAGCTTATATAAAATATTATTTCGTAGATATTTATTACCAAACATTTTAGTTGAAACGTTAAAAATAGAAAGATACTAGTATAAGTTAACACAATTCCAACTTCCAAGTTATGAAAAATATGAAGTAGTAAAATTCTATTCTAAATAACTTAACGGAATAAGAAGAAAATTAAAATTACATAGCAACCTATGGTCAACCAAATACTGTAAGTAGTCTCTGTACTAGTGAATTTTCAACAAAAAAGGGTTCATTTATGTGGCATGGGCTCCCACCACCCCTTTCACAGGCCTTCAATGGCTCTCAAAAAAAAAAACTTTCACATGCCTTCAATGGATGTCAAAAAAAAAAACAAAAAGGGGTTCATTTGAATTTGATTGTTTGAAACGAGGCAAAAAAGAAACTCCCAATACCCAGTAACATAATTAATGCGTAATCAGAGAGACAGTGGAGCATTTTGCATTTCTTGTTTCTTGCCCTAAAATTTGAAGCATTGGATGAAAATTACACTACTACTACTCCATTATTCTTCTTCTATACTACTACTAGAGTACTACTTCTAGGACTGAATTACTGATCAGGTTCTTAAAACAGCATTTAATTCAAGGAGGAGTGGTTGAAGGGGTGAATTGAATGGGTGAAAGTTCAACTGATTGAACTGTGTGGCTGTCAATTTTAACATAATGCATCCCATCACAGAGAGTCTAACGTCAAATGAATAGTACTACTTCCTCTTAATAATGAATGGCTGCTGTCCGAATTGATTACATGTGTTTATTACAACAGTACTTTAAAGGACGCATGGATTTAGCGGCGCATTATTGCCGTTCATATGCGCGCCTGGAATGGATTCTGGTACTGATTCTTTATATCCTGATTTTATTATATACTTCCTCCGTTGTTTTTTGTTTGCTACGTTTGACATATTGGTATTATCCACACACATACTTTAACTTAAAGTTTTATCATAGTTATATAAGTTAAAATATAGCCAAATGAGATCTTGTTAGATTCGTTACGTCTTGTAGTTTTTAAATATCCAACTTTTAAAATTTTTACTTGTACCGAACTTGAGTTATTAATGGTTTAAAATATGCATTGGACTGCGTGCTAGGTAGGTCCGTAGCAAATATTAAAAAACAGAGGAAGTACAATATACCATGCCGACACCTATTGCAGACATGAATTAGTAGATGCTTCGATTAGTCAATAATGTATTAATGATAGGTCTTAATTATTCAATAATGATAGACACATTATTGAATACAATATTGGTTTCATTAGTCTATAAATACTAGAATTCTTGTATCAATTCAATAACAAGAAAAGTGAAGAAAACACTGCATTACAAAATTATCTTCCTTTTGTTTGATATTTACATTTCCTCAACCATGTAGTTTTTCTTTCTGCTATCACTAGCCTTTTCATTCTATTATTATTATTACTTATATTATCACAACACGTTATCAGTACGAGGAGACTTTATTCGGGTTATTAGAATTAGAGGTATAATTTTTATTCCTAAATTTTCAATAAAATTATGGCTAACATTGCAAAGCAGCAATTTGCTCCCTTAACCGTTGAAGGAAGTAATTATATGTCCTGGGCCCGAGATGTGAAAATGCATCTTGCTTTAATGTGTCTGGAAGATACTATTGCCGATGACAAAAATACCAGCCATCAAAATCAGGCAAAAGCCACAATTTCTTGTGCCATCATATGGAAGAGGCACTGAAAATGAAGTATGTGACTGTGGAATCCCCATTGACGTTGTGGGAAAAGCTGAAAGAAAGATATGGTAATTTAAAAAAGACGGTGCTTCTAAAAGCTCGTAGTGACTGGCTCAACCTGAGGCTTCAAGATTTTAAAATAATTCGGGAATATAATTCCGTTGTGTTCAAAATTACGGCCCAATTACAATTATGTGGGCAAAACATTTTTGAAGAAGAAATCCTTGAAAAAACGTATTCTACGTTTCAAGCTAAAAACGCACTATTGAGTGAATAATACCGTCAAAAAGGTTTGTCAAAAAGGTTTTAAATAATATTATGATCTTATCATTTGCTTATTATTGGCTGAACAAAATAGCGAATTGCTGTTGAGAAATCCTGAATCTAGGCCTGCAGGTGCGAAACCGTTCCCTGAAGTGAACGCAGCCCAATCAGGGAAATATGTGCGTGATCGTGGGCATTTTGAAAATAAAATGATGATCGTGGCCAAGAATGGTATCACAATCGAGGCAGAGATGAATCATCTCGTCAAAACAATTATCGAAATAATCCTCTCTTTGAGCAATATCGCAGATATGATACCAGAAGGCCTTACAAACCACAACAAAGAAATTTTGTAAAAAAAACACAGGTACAATGATGAAATCTGTAATCGTTGTGGAATTAAAGGCCATCCGGCTCAAACATGCCACACAACTAAACACTAAACTGAACTGTATCAGGCATCGAAACGAAAAGAAAGAAAAGGTGTTGAATCACACCATAATGTCCACGATGATACATATGATGATATATTAAATGATAATATCACGCACCTGGAAGCTGATGACTTTATTGAGCCAGATACTGTTGCTAAATAATATATTATATAGCTATATATATTTTGTACTTTTCTTTTATTATTCCTGTATAATATAAATAATGATATCTTGTATTCTCATTTATTACCAATGTACTCCCTCTGTCCCAGGTAAGATATCTTGTTTGACTTCTGCACACAATCTAATGCACATTTTTAATCATTAATATCTCAAAATATATACAAGCGAAAATTATGTAAAAATATATATTCTAAAACTATAGACATAGAAGAATGTAACAATTATAATAATATTGAGTCAAAGTTGAACAATGAATAGTGTTAAAAAGTCAAACATGTCGTCTTATATGAGACGGAGGGAGTATAATATAAATATGTTTTGCATTAGTGATATTTATGTTGCTGATATATATATATTTTTTGGATAACAAGCCTGAAAAGGCGGGCAAATAAAAATTGAAAAAGAGATAAAAAAAAAACAAGGAACACCAGCAACCTAATGCCGACAGAACATTAATCCCGAAGCATCTTTATTAATTGCCTCCAAACAATCGTCCAGAGGAAATGCCCAAGTAGTGTAAAACTCCTCTGCCGACGCCGCCCTCTTAGCTAGACCGTCCGCGACTTGATTCCCTTCTCTAAAGACATGCGCTAATGAACCACGTAGTGCGCCAAGCTTCTCCCGTATGTGACAAATGAGAGCCCAATGTTGGTGACTCTCAGTAGCCCCTCCATGCACCAAACGGACTACCTCTAAGGAGTCTGAATATACATGTACACCATCACCACCCTTCTGCATGGCCAGAATGAGCCCTTCCTTCAATCCCATCAACTCAACTTCCAACACCGTCCGAGGCCCACTCTGCCCACTACATGCTCCCAGAAACCCTCCAGCCGCATCCCTTAAGACAGCAGCAAACCCGAAACGCCCCTCCTCCATCCTCACGCAACCATCCGTATGAAGTACAACACCTTCAACCCCCTCCTCCCGCCACCTAACGTAGGTGATCGGACGGGACGCCCTACCCACCGGACGCCGCCTTCGCATTGCCTCAGCCATCCAACAGATCTTCCTCAGCAAAGTGTCAGCTCTCATAGCACATCCTTTAAATACTTTATTGTTTCTCTTGCACCAAATGACCCACAATGCCGCGATGAACCTCACCCCATACGTCCAAGCTGCCCAATGAAGCCACCACTTGGCCGCCCCTCTAGGCACTGTATTCACCTACATAATGTCCCTGAATCCCATTCTAATCCATAGATCCCGTGCCCAATAACATAGAAAAATAGCATGCTTCCAATCCTCCGCCTCCTCACCGCATATCAAGCATAATGGCGAGGTGGTCATCCGCCTCTCATATCTTAACTGATTCACAGGGGCCGCCTCATGACTTAGAAGCCATAGTAACATACCCACCTTCTGCGGAATCCATTGGCACCACATCCACCTCCAATCAGTATCATCACCATGAAGATTTTGAAGCCACCTATATCCGGAAGGCACAGTATACCTACCATGACTCTCCCCTCGCCAGGTCACCAAATCCGCAACGCCCTCCACCAGATGAGGAGTTGCGACCTTAACCATCTCCTCCCTAATCCGTTCCGGCAACCAGGAGTAAAGCAATCCGAGGTTCCAGGTATTACCCTCCACAACATCACACACTCGCAAAGCTACATCCTGGTAGTGCACAAACGGGACATGATGACAAAGTCGTTCCCCTTTCCACCAAGCCGAATACCAAAACGAAAAAAGTGCCATTCCCCAAGCGAACACCATAAAACCCTTTTCCAGCATTTTACTCACTTTACACAAGGCCTTCCAAACTTTAGTCCCCCTGTAATGGTCCTTAGGAAACTGCCCCCCATCAATGCCATACTTGTCCCTCATCACTTGTACCCAAAGCTTATCATGAGACATAAGTAAATCCCACAGTTGTCGCCCCAATAGGGCTATATTCATGTCATGGGTCTGCTGCAACCCCAATCCTCCACTTCCCTTAGGCTGCACCAGGGTTCCCCAATTGATCAAATGAAGCCCCCGGTCCGTCGCCCCTTTCCAGATCCATCTCCGAATTCTTTTATCAATAGCCGAGGTGACTGCCCGAGGAAGAATATGCAATTGCATGACATAAACTGGTAACGAGGCCAACACTGAATGAGCTTTTGTTACCCTCCCAGCTTTATTAAGCAGAAAGGCCGACCATCCACTGAGCTTATTTTCCAACTTATGCAGCAGACCATCAAAGTGACTAATTTTAAGGCGACCATGGACAATAGGAAATCCCAAGTACTTGCCTAGATTGTTTGTAAAATTAATATGTAAATAACTTGACAACCAACTTTTCTCACCCACCGTAGCTCCAGGAGAGCAAAAAGCCACAGACTTATCCGCATTCATGAACAGGCCTGATCTAGTGCCAAACCTTTTAAGAGTTTCCGCCATGCACTGAATACTGGCTTCTTCCAACGCCGCACAGAATATGAGATCGTCTGCAAATATCATATGTGAAACTCATACTCCGCCAGGCTTCAACCGAAGCGGTTCCCACCTGCCACCCTCCACTTCATCAAGAATAATCCTTGTCAATTTCTCCATAACTATCACAAATAGATATGGTGACAACGGATCGTCTTGCCTTAGCCCACGCACGGCCTTGATCATTGGCAACGGCTCTCCATTCAATAAAACCGAAAAATTGGAGCTCCTAACACACGCCATTATCACCCGAATAATCCGATGAGGAATCTTCATTTCCCGAAGGCACTGCTCAATAAAGCTCCATCGGACAGTATCATATGCTTTCACCAAGTCAATCTTCACCACAACTCCTTTCAGAGATGACTGAGGGTGCTCCATTGTCGACACCATTTCCTGCAACAAGATGCCATTGTCCGTAGTACCTCTCCCAGGGAGAAATGCCGACTGATATGGGCTAATAGACGACCGCAAGATCGGACATAGGCGATTGACCAACACTTTGGTAATAAATTTGAATGACACATTACACAACATGAGTGGACGAAACTGTGTAATAGTCCTTGGTATATCCACCTTAGGAAGTAGACACATAAATGCATCAGCAATGTGTCCTGGTAGCACCCCCGATTGCACGACCGAGTGAACCATCTTCCACATAACATCACCAAGTGCCTTCCAATTAGCTTTATAGAACACTGCCGGAAATCCATCCGGACCAGGTGCAGCATACGCCCTCATTTGACCCAGCGCCAAATCCACCTCCCCTCGGCCAATATCCTTGTCTAATTTATCCATCTCCAACGCACTAATAGGCAGTAGCGCTGGAATTGCCTCACCCTCGGCCTCAACCTCCTTACACACAAACATAGCATTGAAATGATCCAAAACATGTTGTTGCAACTTGTCAGATTGTATTTCCCACGATCCATCAGGTAATTCAAGCCCCATAATATGGTTCCGTCGACAATGTATTTTTGTCTTCGCATGAAAGTACTTTGTATTACGGTCACCAAACCGAACCCATTTATCTCGAGACTTTTGATACCACAACATCTCTTCTTGGGCTAAAATTGCTTCCAACTCATGTTTTAATTCATCCATCAATCTCCACATCCATGCCGAATCCACATTCTCCATTCTCTTTTCCAGCCCAGCAATCCTCCTCTTGGTCAGCCTTTTACGTTCCCTGATATGGCCAAAAGTCTTCTCATTAAATTCACGAGAGTACTCTTGCACTTTCTCAAGCACCCCAGATATTGATCCATCCCCCGCCCGCACACCTTCCTCCACGACTCTACTATAATCGCTATGCAACTGCCAAGCCGCTTCCCATCGAAACGGATGGTGAACCCCTTGCTGAACCCCCTGGCTGCACTTCACCTGGAGAGGGCAATGGTCCGATCCCAATCTTGGAAAGTGAATCACACCCCCTTCATCAAACAAGTTAAGCCATTCAAAATTTACAACTGCACTATCCAATCTCTTGAGGATTCTTCTCCCCTCTCCCGCACTCTTTGTCCAGGTAAACGGACACCCAGTCGTTGGTGCCATGAAGACCCCACACCGGTCCCAAACATCCCTCAGCTCCATCGCCCGTTCTGCCAAATACACCCCCCCGTCAACTTCATGTTCAGGGCTAACTTCATTCCAATCACCTACAATCATCCAAGGGCCTTGAATAGAATTAGCCACTTCACATAGCCTTTCCCAATCACCTTTCCGAAGTTGGTAATTAGGATTAGCATATATAGCCGACAATATCCAAGAAACCGACCCCTGACTAAGTTCCAAGGAAATCATCCGCTCCCGAACATCCTAGACACTCCACTGACACGGTATAGCAAGTGCCGTGAGCACCCACAAACCTCCACCCAATCCCTCAGACTCTTGTATAGCGGCCCGACCATACCCTAGCCTCAAGAAGAAAGTTTGAACCCTTTCCAACTTCCCTTTAGGTTCCATTAAACAAAGTATATCATGACGCTTGTCCCTCACCAAGTCACTCACCCACCTTTGAGCCGTCCGACTCATAACACCACACACATTCCAAGAAATAATAGAAAAATTCCTAAACATCATAATAATGATAAGGAAAAAGTCACCCACAACAGCCACAGCTTCAAGACGAATGGTAGCTCGTCTCCTCCGCATCCGCCCAATACTCCATAAGCATTAATACCCCCCCATGCAGCCCATGCACCGCGGAAGTAACCTCATCATCCGAGTCTTTATCCGATGGTGAGTCCACCCGGGCTCTTTTATTACCCAAGGCAGTACCACGGCTCACATTCTCTTCGCCACCACCTTCACAAGACTGGACATTCTGCACTAGCACAACTTGTAGCTTCGGCTCTTCAATCGCCTCCACTACAGCATTACGTACATCCGACCCCCCTTCCTTATTGCTCTCCTCAACACCAGACTTATCCTTCACATTAACCCCAGCCTTATCCTTGTCCTCAGTCCCTGCCCCCAGACGCCCCTTGCGTCCATTACGGTTCTTCCTCCAGACAATAGTGATCCAATCACCATAAACATCGCCCACTTCCCCCTGATCCGGCACCGCCGCAAGAGGGACCTCCTCCATAGCCTCATCCACACTCTTCACCTCGGCTTCCTCCACCACCTCCTTTCCACTCCGCCTACCCTTAACCTTATCTCCCACTGCCCCCACAACCTCATCCTCCCTTTTCTGGCTATCATGCAAGCGCCTACTCCCCTGCCGTAGCGGCCGACTCCTTGAACGTGCATCCCGCCTCAATATGACCATAATGACCACACGATTTGCAAATAAAGTGCAAACCCTCATACGATATTGTCACCCAGGAATTATTCACAAGCAACTTCCCCCACCACCGGCTTCTCCAGATCAAGTACCACACACACCCTAGTGAATCTTTCCTTCTAAGTTGTACGTGTACTGGAATCAAATTTCACCACCTCACCAATGCCGGAAGCCAGCGCCCACAGTATATCAGTCGCATACTGATGGAGTCTCAACCCATTCAACCGCGCCCAGACCATAATCTTGTTAACTTTAGTCGTCACCGAATCAAACTCCCTTGTCCATGGCATTATCGCAAGATAATGATCGAAGACCATCCAGGGACCACCATTAACTACCTTTTCCCGGTCCGACATCAATGCAAACAGGACCACAAAATAACCATACCCCACATCTATCAATGTCATGGTCCTCGTCGGCTTCCATGCATTCGTCAGCCTATCTTTGAATGCCAGATACCCCACATAACGGCCAATGACTTTGATTACTAACGCCGAGTCCCACGCCCTTCCTGCCTCTTCTTCCACCCGTTCGTCAATGGCAAAGCAAGGAACCGACGGATTTCCCCCCACAAAAGTTTTGGTAATCAGTTTCTCAGCAATAAGGTCATGCTGTAGCAGCAACCCCGGGGTTGCCTCCGTAGTCTCCTCCAGAATTTCCTTGAAAGATCAAGTCTTGGACGCAGATTCCGACGAGCTCGGAACGTTGCCTGTTGTGCCGCTAGAGAAAACCCTAGGCCAAGAAACCCTAGGCGCAGATGACATCTGCCTCGTTCACAGTGCAACAACGCATAGCATTTTGAAAAACAAAATCTATTTCTCCAATTTAAAATTGGAAAAGACCGCAGTGAACATTATAAGTGGTAATTCAAAATGCATTGAAGGCTCTGGTAGAACTGTTATATTTCTCCCTGAAGGGACAAACATGGTGATTGAAAATGCCTTGTTCTCATGCAGAGCTAGAAAAAAATTACTGAGCTTCAATGATATTCGAAAAAATGGATATCACATTGAAACTTCAAAAGAGGCAGATCACGAGTATCTTTTGATAACTCGAATTGAAAATGACAAAAAATTTGTGAATGAGAAATTGCCATGTTACTCATCTAGCTTATACTATACAAAAATATGTGCAGCAGAAATACATAACCTAGTAGGCTTGAAAGCTACTAGTGAATTTATTACCTGGCATAATAGACTTGGGCATCCTGGCAGTGTAATGCTGAGGCGAATTATTGAAAATTCAAATGGTCATACATTGAAAAGGCAAATGATATTGAACCCAAATGAGTTCTATTGTGCAGCCTGTACAAAAGGAAATTGATAACCAGACCATCTCCAGTAAAAGTGGGAATTGAATCCCCTACATTCCTAGAAAGAATACAAGGCGATATATGTGGACCTATTGTTCCACCGTGTGGACCCTTCAAGTACTTTATGGTACTAATTGATGCGTCATCACGCTGGTCACACGTTTGCTTATTATCAACTCGCAATTTGGCCTTCGCAAGATCACTTGCACAAATTATAAAATTGCGAGCACAGTTTTTAGATCATCCGATAAAAAAAATACTCCATGATAATGCTGGAGAATATACATCACATGCATTTGATGATTTCTGCATGTCGATTGGAATTACGGTTGAACATCATGTGCCTCATGTGCACACGCAAAATGGTCTGGCAGAATAATTTATTAAACGATTGCAATTAATTGCAAGACCCTTGTTAATGAAATCAAAACTCTCTGTTTCTGCTTGGGAACATGCTATATTGCATGCAGCAACACTTGTACAAATAAGGCCGACAAGCTATCATAGCTTCTCCCCTACACAAATTGTCTTTGGAAAGGAGCCCAATATATCCCACTTGCGAATTTTTGGGTGTGCGGTTTATGTACCAATTGCGCCACCACAACGTACAAAAATGGGACCCCAAAGAAGGTTGGGCATATATGTCGGGTATGAATCGCCGTCAGTTATTAAATATCTCGAGCCAACAACGGGTGATTTATTTACTACAAGATTTGCAGACTGTAATTTTGACGAAACTCAATACCCGACATTAGAGGGAGGAAAAGATCAACTGTAAAAGGAAAGACCTTGGCAAAGTCCATTTGATTTCTTTGATCCTCGTACAAGGCAATGTGAACTTGAAGTTAAAAGAATTGTGCATTTGCAGGGAATTGCAAATCAATTACTCGATGCTTTCAATGATGCTGCTAAAGTCACAAATTAATAGATTGCAGCAGCAAATGCACCAGCTAATATAAATGTCCCAGAAGAGCAAATTTCGAGTGTAAATGAACCTACTACACGTCTGAGCGTAGTAGACCTCTGGGTTCCAAGGATAAAAATCCACGTAAGAGGAAAATTATCCATATGGGTGATGTTATTCCCAAAAGAGAAATTGATTCAATCCCCGAAAAGGTTGAACCTGAAAATATTCACCCGGATGAAAATGAAGTTATTGAAACTTCTTTTAATTATATCAATACTGGGAAATGTTGGAACCGTAAAGAAACAAACATTGATAATACTTTTGCATACAATGTTGCACTCGATGTAATGGAAAATAACGAGGATCCTGAACCAAAATCAGTTGAAGAATATCGGAAAAGAAAATGATTGGCCAAAATAGAAAGATGCGATTCAGTCTGAGCCAGACTCACTTAATAAACGAAAAGTATTCGGCCATATTGTCCAAAAATCAGAAAATATGAAACCTGTTGGCTACATGTGGGTGTTAGTGAGAAAAAGAAATGAAAATAATGAAATTGCCAAATATAAGGCAAGGCTTGCAGCCCAAGGTTTTTTTCAAGGATCGTGAATTGATTTTGAGGAAACATACTCCCCAGTTATGGATGGAATAACATTCAGGTATCATATGAGCCTGTCAGTACGAGAAAATCTTGAAATGAGACTGATAGATGTTATTGCATATTTATATGGCTCATTGGAAAATAATATTTATATGAAAATACCTGAAGAGTTTAAGTTACCTGAGTCTTGTAACTCAAAACCCAGAGAAACTTATTCCATCGAATTGCAAAAATCCTTATATGGTCTCAAGCAATCTGGCCGAATGTGGTATAATCGCCTCAATGAAAGTTTAATAAAGGAAGGTTATACAAATGACCCTATCTGCCCTTTTATTTTTATAAAGAAAAATAGATCAGAATTTGTGATCATCGCAGTCTATGTTGACGATTTAAATTTAATTAGAACTCTTGAAGAGTTGAAAAAGACAATTGAATATCTGAAAAGGGAGTTCGAAATCAAGAATTTCGGAAAAATGAAATTTTGGCTTGGCCTACAAATTGAGCATTTAGAAAAAGGTATATTTGTTCATCAATCAGCTTATACCCAAAAGGTATTAAAGCAATTTCGAATGGATTATGCTCATCCGCTAAGTAATCCAATGGTCGTTCGGGCACTTGATCCTGCAAAGGATCAATTTAGGCCAAAGAAAGATAATGAAGAACAACTTGGCCCAGAAATGCTATATTTAAGTGCAATTGGTGCGTTAATGTATCTTACAAATAGCACGCGATGCGATATCTCATTTGTAGTCAATTTACTCGCAAGATTCCTACTCAACGACATTGGAAAGGCATACACATCTTCCGCTATCTCCAAGGAAAAAATTTATCTTAGGTTATTTTACCCAAAATACTCTCGACATTGGTTAATCGGCTATGCCGATGCAGGTTATTTATCAGACACACACAAAGCCAAATCTCAGATAGGCTATGTCTTTCCTCGTGGTGAAACAACCATCTCTTGGAGGTCAATGAAGCAAACATTAACGACAACTTCATCCAATCATGCCGAAATATTAGAAATTCATGAGGCAAGTCGAGAATGTGTTTGGTTGAGGTCAATGACTCAACGTATACTGAAATATTGTGGTTTAGTCATTGAATCACAAATCCCCCCAACAATTTTATTTGAAGATAATTCGGCTTGTATAGCCCAATTGAAATGGGGGATATATCAATGGAGATAGAACAAAACATATTTCATCAAAATTCTTCTACACTCATGATCTTCAAAAGAATGGTGAAATTGATATGCAAGAAATTCGATCGAAAAATAATTTAGCGGATCTATTTACCAAGGCATTGCCGATTACAACATTCGAAAAGCTCGTGAAGAAAATTGGAATGCGGCAGCTTCAAGATTTAAAATGATGTCCAAATCAGGGGGAGCAATGGCTACAAGAATATTGTACTCTTTTTCCTTCACTAGGATTTTTTCCCACCGGGTTTTTTCCTAGTATGGTTTTAACGAGGCCTATTCTTGGATCGACGGCATCCAAGGGGGAGTATTATATACAATATACCATGCCGACATCCATTGCCGACATGGATTAGTGGATGCTTCACTTAGTCAATAATTTATTAATGATAGGTCCCAATTATTCAATAATGATAGGCACATTATTGAGTATAATATTGGTTTCATTAGTCTATAAATACTAGAATTCTTGTATCAATTCAATTACAAGGAAGTGAAGATAACATTGCATTGCAAAATTGTCTTCCTTTTGTTTTGATATTTACATTTCCTTAACCGTGTAGTTTTTCTTTCTGCTATCACTTGCCTTTTTCTTCTATTATTATTATTATTATTATTATTATTATTATTATTATTATTATTATTATTATTATTATTATTATTATTATTATTATATATTATCACAACAGATTTAATATATTTCATGGGTAATATGCTGAGTTTTTTTTTGGATAGATGGGGACGTTTTTAAATTCGTATTTTCCTTTTATATGTTACATAAATTAGTGCATTTTTGAGATACGTTTCCATGGTCCTTGCCTCAATTTATGGGGGTCATATGTGTTAGAATATTCTGCAGAGTGTGTGTGAAATTGTTTCCAATTTTATGGAAGATTTTGTTTATTTTTTTAAATTTGGATACAATAAGCAATAAAATTTTTGTCCTTATCCGTGTATATCCCCCTCTTCCCACTTTCTTATAGCATTCACAATCGTAGGGTAGCAATGCACATGCTACCTCTAATTCACTATTGTAAGAATAAAAAATCAAATACCATATTTTGTTGAAGCAGTACTGTCAGTACCCCTACAATTTGCAGCTTTTAATTTTTTTTTTTGTAATTTCAAAGTTTGATTTTAAAAATAAATAAGAATTTTAAATTATATGTATTGAAAAATAAATAATGAAGTAATGATGAAATGTGGGTTCATGCATAGTAGAAGTTGGGTAGTATTGTTGTGGAAAAATTTAGTAATATAGATAGTAAAGTAGATAAATGCTGATGTGCGCG
Source organism: Hygrophila difformis (assembly GCA_030278955.1). NCBI lineage: Eukaryota > Viridiplantae > Streptophyta > Magnoliopsida > Lamiales > Acanthaceae > Hygrophila > Hygrophila difformis. The sequence goes on along the minus strand of JAOANR010000002.1, from coordinate 36,995,597 downwards.
CATATGTGGAAAAAAATGGGGTAGTGTTGTTGTGGATGCCGTTAGAGACACTGTGTCATTCTACTTTGTCTTTCCTCCATTCTACCCCGGTCAACGAAGCAGCACGACATCTATCCCCCACATCCCCGAAGGACATTTCTTATCTGGAAAATCCCACTACCATCACAATATTTGCTCACTCCGTAGAGTTCGTATTTTCTCACACCTTTTTATTGGAGCACGTTTGCAAAAGGAGGATGGTTCATTCCAAATTTCTGAGGACTCTGTGGTGTTCTGTTCCTAGTAGGCGCCATTTTTGTTTCTTCTGACCATGTGCTGTAATATGCACTCGTTGTGCTCCAGTTATGCATAGCCAATTTATTTCAAAAACTGGCTTTTGATCTACACAGTAAATGCTTCATTTTATTGGATCTCGTGCAATATGTTTACTTATGGTGTGTTTATTGACCAAACACACTCCACCAAACAGATGTTCTCACTATTTTTATGGCAATGTGATGTGTTGACCTTCTATCGGTGCCTACTTTAAATTTCAAATACCCTGTGATGTGTCCAAGCCTGTTCCATGCTATTTGCTTCCTTAACATGTGTTTTACTATGCCCTCCATGTGCTCCAGTGACGCACAATCGCACATCAAATTTATTTCAAAATTTGACTGTTGATCTACAGAGCCAATGCGTTCTTTTCTTCGATCCCATGCAACCTATTTATTTATGGTGTGTTTGCCGACAAAACACACACCACCCAATGGATGTTCTCACTTTTTAATGGCATTTTGATGTGTCGACCTTCCGCATGTGCCTACTTTTAATTTCAAATACGCTGTGATGTGTCCATCTGTGTTACATGCTACTTGCTTCCTTAACGAATGTTGTAATATGCCCTCATTGTGCTCTCATCATGCAATAATATTAATCTGCTCACCGTATGATTCGTTTGCCTTAAATAAGGGCTGCCCCTTTGCATTTTTCATTTGCTTCCTATGTTGCAACAATAGACGATGTACCTTACAATTGACTTGTATACCTCCAACTTTTGGTATTGTGTGCCCACATTAAAATCCGGCTATGTGCAAACTTGCAAGAGGTATTATACACATCTTGTACCGTTTTAAAAACACATTCTCCGAAATCCCTTGTATCTACGTCACAGAATTACTAGACGGTGTTAAGGCCCGTTTGGATTGGCTTTTGAAAAAAGCAAAAGCCAAAAGCAGAAGCAGAATTCAAAGACAAAAGCAGAAGTATGTAAGGGCCCGTTTGGATTGGCTTTTGAGAAAAGCAGAAGCCAAAAGCAGAAGCAGAAGTGAAAGCCAAAAGCAGAAGCAGGTAACTTCTGTGTTTGGATGGAATGTTTGAAAAGCAGTTTTTTTTCAAAGTGTGTTTGGATGTGTAAAAATAAAAAGTGCTTTTGAAATGTATAAATTACCAAAAAGGACATGCTACTTAATATGATAATAAGATATATTTGTAGTGTAATTTATATTAAGTAATGAGGATATTTAAGTCTTTGCACATTTTACGAAGTACTTTTGGCTTCTGCTTTCGGAGAAGCATCCCAGAAGCACTTTTGTAGTTTTTCGAGGTGCTTCTGCTTTTTTTGAAAAGTCAAACGAAACGTTTATTTTCCACCAAACGTGTTTTTGGCAGAAGCAAAAGCCAAAAGCACCTTGCTAAAATCCATTCCAAACACCCTCTAACTTTTGTGTTTGGATTAAATATTTGAAAAGCAGTTTTTTTTCCAAAAGTGTGTTTGACTGTGTAAAAATGAAAAGTGCTTTTGAAATATATAAATTACCAAAAAGGATATGCTACTTATATGGGATAGTATATATTTATAGTGTAATTTTAATAAATTAGTCGGGGCATTTATGACTCTGCACACATTACTAGATACTTTTGGCTTCTGTTTTTCAGAGAAGCACCCCCTGGGCTCCTTCTGTAACACCCCGGTTTTTGGTCACCCAGGTCGGGATGTCACCGCCACACCTCCCTAGCAAGACACGGTTTCTCCGAGCTTGCTAAAGAGATGCAAGGCTATGGTTTTTCAGAATTTAAAATATTCAAACAGCCCATTTATATAATTTAAAAATAATACATCAAAGTTGCAGCGGAAAATAATATTTACATATATGTATCGCAGCGGAATTTAAATATAGGGCCAACATGGCCTAATCACGGGTTAAACAGGCCCGTTCATACAAGATCTAGTCTAATACAAAAATTCAAAATAATATATCACCCCAAGCTTCCCGTGTATGCATATGACGATGCATAATTCTCAACTCTGGAAGAAAAAAAGGAAATAAAAATGGTTTGGTCAGTGCTGAGTAAGTTACCACAAACATGATTGTGAGATTTCAAAGCCTTTAATTAAATTTAAAAACATGTGCATAATATCCATGAATTAATTTATCCAACTAATAATAATTTAATTGCGTATTTTAAAAGACAAGGGTTTCCATAAGATCATAATTCAACAACATGATAAAATAATCGCAAGACATAATTTAAAGGCATAATTTAAATAAGGAAACTATCTAAGTATTTCAGGATTTCACTATCCCTCTTTTATTCGATATAATCTAGTATAATTTATTCTTGGGGAATCGAACCCGCAAGAAAACAAACAATCGCCCTTGGGGAATCGAACCCGCAAGAACTCACATACATCCTAGGGAATCGAACCCATAGGAATCAACACATATTCTGGGGAATCGAACCCGCAGAAAGACACACCCTGGGGAATCGAACCCGCAAGGTTTGACACGGACATCCTGGGGAATCGAACCCGCAGGAGAACATACAATCGCCCTTGGGGAATCGAACCCGCAAGAACTCAAACACACCCTGGGGAATCGAACCCGCAAGGTTTGACACAGACATCCTGGGGAATCGAACCCGCAGGTCAAACAAGTTCCGCAAATTTCACAAGTTTCATCAAGAGTTCAAGATTTGACTCGGTCAACCACAGTTTAATCTAAAATGCGTCTAAAATCAGATTTAATTCCAAAATTTCCGAAATTTCGCGTCTGACTCCAAAACGTCAAGATCTACAACTTTCGTGTTTTAACGTTTTCAATCCGAGATACCTAAATAGGTCAAAAACACTAATTTCCACAGAAGTATAAATCTGTCCGAATTTCCTAGGTCACAGTTTAGAGATTTCGAATTCTACCATAGCAAATCAACTCCAAAATTAACGAAATTTGACAGAGATCATCTTAAGACATATATCTACAAGTTTCATGTTCAGCAAAAGATCTAATTCATCCTATTTCTATTGTCAAAAATGCCAACAAGTTCGGGCCAAGAATCTGTCAAAATTTCAAGATCCACATCCTCGCAGTTCGGTTTCGGGTGGATTTCATATATCAATTCATCACGAAAAATTCTGAAATTTTACGGAGGTGTTCTTAACGCATAGATCTACAACTCTTATGTTCAACGCTAAGCCTAGATCGGTCTAGATCCGAGGTAGAAATCACCAACAAGTTCGAACTAAAGTTCTGTCACCGTTTCAAGATCTAAACTCAAGGCAGGTCTGTTTGTGGTCGTTTTCGGATATCAAAACACGATGAAAAATTATGAAAATTTTACAGTACATAGATCTATGTCTTAGGAACGTTTTTCGTGTTTTAAGTTTTTCCGTTTGAAGTCGTTTTAAGGTTCGGAAAAATTAGACAAAACTGTTGCACCGTTAAAAATCACATATGGACAGATTTACGAAAGATTTGCTCAAGTTTCTAGATTTGAATATTTTTTCTACTCCCAAAACCGTGTAAGCGTTAACTTACTTGAGATTGGATTATCGGCTCGCCAAATTCGTAGGCGTGGCTTCCACGTCCTTCGTTCGTCCTCCGAGATCCTCCGTTCTCCCTCCTTCACCAACCTACGGCTGTGGAGTGTTGGATCTCGTCCAAGTGCCTTCTTCTCCATCGAAGTCGTTCAACGATCTAATCTCTATATTTTTTTTCTATTCTCTTCGTTCTTCTCTTTTTTTTGTATGTATATGTAACACACCGTAAAATTTTGAATAAAATTTTTAAAGTTTAATTAATGATATTAAAATTTTACTAAAATAGAAACGTCTAATAAATTTAAACAATCACTAGATAATCTTGAGAATGAAAAAGAAAATTGATATTTTTTTTCTTGGAACGATAAATATTTAATTAATCATAAACAAATCTTGAGCAAATATTTAGATGATTAAAACTCTTAAGCGCAAGTGCGACGAGTCCAATCCACCAACACTTGAATTAATCTATTAAAGGCGTGAATAAGTATTGAATCGTTCCGACCTTAATTACGAAAGCAACTCCCAAACATGGTAAAATCCGAATAAAGCAACAATATTCCGGATGAATTGTTTGTATCTTAAAGTCCATTAAAATTATTTATAAGTATTGGATTACAAGATTATATCCCTAGAATAAAATTAAAATGTTTAATCCATTTAATTGTTGGAAATTCATGAATTGTCCAACCAGTAGCTAGCAATTGTCCCGGATTGGGAAATTTGAAAGTTTGAATTATTTGGCTAACGGTGCCAAATAATAGATAATCAATTAAATTATTAAGTTAAAATTTTAAGTGTTACAAAATTATTAAGTCCATGATGGATGGATTATATTATTCTTAATTAACAAATTATCCCAATTTAAAGGATAAGATGACTTTGGGCTATTTCTTTTTCAACTAGTGAAAATCAATATATTAAAGATCATTAGAAGCTTATATTAATTATTAGACATTCTAAGCTATTAGATGATTAAGTCCATTACATTAAATTATAGGATCATTAAAAAGTTAGTTATGTCCATAAAATAATTAATTGGTTTGGGCCATGCCATTAAGTCCATAAGCTAGAATTAATTAGATAAAGTTCAAAGCCCAAAATGAATTAAGTCTAGCCCGTAACCCCTTGGCCCAACCCTAAGCCCAAACCACCTAAACCCTAACCCTAATTGTTTCTCACCCTGTCGCCGCCGCCGACGGCGGCCGGCCGGCAGTCCTTGCGCCAGCCCCCCCACCACCATCTCGTCAACACCACCACCTCCGGCCTCCGTCCATCCTCCACCGTGCGGCTGCCTCCCAAATCAACACCACCGGCCGCCGCCTTCTTCTCCATTTCCACCACCAAAGCCGCCTCCACCACCACCTTCCAACCCTCAAATTTTAAATCCTCCGAACCACCATAGCCTTGTTTCCTCCTCAACCAAAGATCGATTCACAACCAAAATAACAAAAATAAATAAGAACAAGAGGGAAGAAGAAGGAGCACAGGGAGGCCAGGGCTCTCACCGCCGCCACCATTTCCGACCGCCTATCGTCGCCCTCCTCGTTACCACCACCCTTCATCAATAATGCCACTACCATCTTCCATTCTTTCCTCCTTAACCACCAGAATTAGAATACCAAAGCCAAAACAGAAATCAAAACAAAAACGAAGGGGAAGGGCGAAGGGGGATAGAGAAGGAGGAGAGGAAGAAGGTCGTCTACCGCCGCCGTCGCGCCTCCTTGCACTGCCGTCGGAGCTGCCGAGAGAGGGAGAACCGGAGAAGAAGGGGGCTCGACGGAGCCGCTGCCGCCTCGGAGCCGCCGCTGCCACCGCGTGTGCTGCTGTTTCCGGCCGCTCCCGCAACGCCAGCGAGATTGATCGGAGTAAGGCAAAAGAAAAATAAAAGGAAAGAGAGGAGGACGAGATGAGAAGGAGAGGAGGGAGAAGAGTCGCCGCCGCCGTCGCCTTTTGCCGCCGCCGCCGCCCTTACCGGAGCTGCTATAGGAGGGAGAGCAAAATTAAAACAAAGAAAAGGGGGAGACAGAAAAGTAGGGATGCAGGCTGGGAAAGGTGTGCAAGGACACAGGAGAACAAAACAAATAAAATTCCCAACATAGAAAGTTGACTGGGAAGGGTAAAATAAAGAAGAGGGCGCAGGAATCAATAAGAGGAAAGGGGGATCAGCAAAAAAAAAGATGGGAAAGCTGCAAATGAATTAAATGAAATAGGCATAATGTTACCCTCCTGCCTATTTAAACCCCCCCATCCTCCTCTCATTTTCTACGCCAATTTCAGCCTCCATTTTCTTTTTTATGCAGTTTCCTTGTCTAGCTTAGTTTGATATTGTAGGATTTTAAGTAGTATTCTTTGAGATATCATAGTAGCTTGAATTTTTGAGTGGAATTTTTGCTGCTTGTTCCAAAGGAGTTTTTTTAGACCTCAATAAAGAATAGTGCAAATAGCTAGTTCGTGAGAGTATTCCGGGTAAGATTTATTAAGTTGGAAATTTATGGTTATTATTTCTATTTAAATATCATTATAGCAAATGATGTTAATTATTATAATTTTTGATAGTCAAATAGCTGTAAAGGGATATCTGCTCGTAGCCTATGCGTGTGTCGTATCCATTCCATCTTCGGTGACTGTAAGTAGATTTTTACTCTTTGGGGAGTAAGCCCAAATTTATTTTAGCTAAAGCATAGTTTTTAATACCGCTTTATTATTTTAAATTTATGCTTATAGCTCCCTACTGCTTTTGGGTTATTGGTATGCCATTTTATTGTGCTTTACAATACTTGCAATTATTCTCAATGTCCTATGGATTTTTGAGCGCGCATTGTTACGGGGTTTGGTCCAAGTTTTGGGTCGCTGCTGCCACCTCCGCCGTTTGCTTGTGTTACACGACTTACGGGGACAGATGTTAATCCTCCGCCGTTTGCCTGTAATACACGACTCACGGGGACTGATGGATTTCAGCCCGATGCCATTTCTCGATTCAATGTGGTCTGAGGAAATTTCTTACCTTCACCACAACCCTTGAATGTATGTGAGATTTGGGCCCTACAACGGGGAACCTGCACATCATGTTGGCTGAGAAATTTATTTCTTGGTAACGCATAGTGTCATATTTTCTTCTCCCGGGATTAGATTTATATGGATTTTGTCTGTGCTTAAATTAATTCTCGTTTTAGCATACCATTACCATAACTGTTGTCTTTAAATTATTTCTGCAACCCGATCTCCTCCGGGAGTAAGGGTCTACTTACTCAGCGATTGTTTTCGCTGACTCTACACTTGTCACCATTTCCTTTCAGGTTTGAGATCTGCAAAGCATCATCTGCACGGGCACGATTTGGGGGTATTATTTATGAAAATGTATATTTTGAAACCCCCTTTTTGGGTAAAAAGCTATTACTTGGCATAGATAGTGATTTATCGAGCATAAACAAAATATTTGGGTTTTATCCCATTTATGAAAATATGGTGCCCTACTGTTTTAAACAATGCATTACGTGTTTAACAGTATTTTTGAGTATGAAATAGACAACCCCTTTTTATGAAATAAAACTTCCATGGATTTACTCCATTATTGTTATTGCGCGCTTTGAGGAATGCAGTCCTCCGTTTGGTTACGCTATACCAAACATTTTTATTAAGCTTATTTTATACTTCTCATAGTATATAAGCTTCTTTGTGAATTATATGCTAGCTTGTCCGGAACGTGGTTAGCATATACATTCAAATTCTGATTTTCTGCAATTATTTATGTTAGCCTTAGCGTATTTCGGGCAGTCCGGAATACGTGGCGGTAGCACCCCACCCATTGTTCCCGCTCTTTTCTTCCGCTGCATCTTTAGGGAAAATGGGGGTGTTACAGTATAAATCTTTTTTTTTTAGCAACCAGATATGAAGATGATGGGAATTTGGTTTAAAAAGGGGTGAAGGGTCGACAGATTGGAAGTTAAATCTTCCCAAGATTTACTCCAACTATCTTCTTATTGTCTTCTAGATATCCTACACATATTTTAAATATATAATATATATTTCATATCATCTTAAAGATATGCTACATTAAATATATAATATATATTGTTCTAGTTATTTATTAATTCCTTCTATTTTATTTTTTGTGTACATAGAATTGATTTGAATAGCACAATAGATGAAGAAGATTAAATTTTGAATGGAGTACTGGGCGTTAGATTTAGGGATTTAGAATCAAAGATTTATGCCAAATCTTTTCTCATATTGGATTTGACAATATACTAAAAATAGAGTGAATCTTGTCATATTAATAAATATAGACTAAATATTTGTTTCCAATTATTTTGCTATGTATATATATATAGATTGTTTTGTTGTTATTATTATTATTATTATTATTATTATAAAATAAAGTGTTAATTAATAATTATGCGTATAGTAATTACACACGTAATAAAATGATCTTAATATATAAATAAATGGATTAATTTAAAATATATTTAGAATAATGTAGGGTATTACAAAACTCCAATCTTAATTTTATTTGGATCTCAATTTAATTTCGGATTCGAAATATTGAGTCCATCTATATTTGGTTCCCGTGCAATAATTTATTTAATTAAATTATTTTCGACTTCACGGGTTCTTGGAATTTTGATTCCTTTTTAAATTAAATTTCATTTCTCATTTTCTTATGATTCTTTATCCATGTATTATATTTATTTAAGTATTGTATTTATTTATTATCTATTTATTTATTTTATGTTGCAAAATTCTCGGGTATTACAGTCTACCCTGCTTAAGAATCAACTTCGTTCTCGAAGTTATGTTTCGGCTTTTCTCGTGCTAAGGTCTTTTTGTTTGTTTTATTAATTTGTGACTGAACTTAGAATTAAAACTTCTAAGCTGCCTACGTACCCTGTGAAGGGATCAAGCCATAACGTAGTTCAAAACAATTTGAATTTGTTTATTTATTTTTTTATTTAGGATACATCTAATCGAGTCGAACTCCAAAAATGAATTATTAAGGGGTATCACACCTTCTCCCAGAAGCACTTTTGCAACACTTCGATGTGCTTTTGTTTTTTTTTTTTTTTTAAAAGCCAAAACAAACACAATTTTTTCATCAAAAGTGCTTTTGGCAGAAACAAAAGCCAAAAGCACCTAAAAAAAGTCATTCCAAACGCCCCCTTATTTATTTTTTTTTCCATTATGCATGATGCTGAGAATTTAATTAGTGATAAGTTAGTATTATTACATGCACAGCCAACGTCAACATAATTCACGATCTAAACAAAAAAACACATTGTACATACCCGGCATCGAATATATCATAAGTGACCAAAATAATACAATAAAACCCCACATTAACCACAAAATCCAATGTGTGTGCGCTCAGTGGCGATTCCAGAATCTCAAGTCAGGGTGTGCGAACTTTGAAATTTTTTTTACAGTAGTCATGTCATTTCTTCGAACAAATTCATAAATCTACATCTACTTCACTTAATATTTCTCAACATAAAATAATAGTGAACTATTTAATTAACTTTCTTCACCAATACGGTTTTACAATTTGGATTTGAGAATCTTCCTCACATGAACTCTTTCAGCTGATTAGCAAAGCAATGCACATAATCAACATACTCGTTTTTTCCAATATTGATTTAAAATATTTATAAGCTTTTTTCAAATATGTAAATATGTTATATTCGGACATATGTATAAAAAAAGAAGAAAATTTAACATGATTTTGAAATAAGCTTAATTAGACTTGTAAAAGGCTTAAAATGTGACCTATTTCTATATATAAATAGGCCAGACTCAGACCTACAGCTTAAGTTTATCAAAGGTTATATAGGCTAGACTCAAGTCTTAGAAAAATGAAGTAGGCCTAGATTGTTCAAATCAAATCTCGGATTAATTTAGCTTAGCCTATTTCCATCCATATTCATTCTCAATATAAGTTCAAATTAAATGTCAAAGATGAGCTTCGGGGGGATTTTAAAAATGGGTCTTAGTATTCGAAACATACTATAAAACATCTACCATTTTCTCTTTAAAAAAATATTGTTTACGATGCATTTACTAAATATTAATATCATTAATATACATTATTAAAAGTAAAATAATTTTAGTAGACCATTAATAAATTAAATGATGATGACATTCAAACATACACTTCAACCAAGGTATAGCAGTAGATAGATTCTCTAATACATGTTAACAAAACTTAAATAAATACAATCTAATTTTAAATATAAAATTTAAATTTAAAATATATATATATATATATAAAAAATTAAAAAAAAAAAAAAAAAAAAACTTTTTTTGAAAAATGAGGGTGGTCAGCCTCTACCCCATTGGATTCGCCACTGTGTGTGCTGCATTATATACTATAATTATTATTGAAAACACCCGCTACACACAAAAATCTTGCATGGGTGCTCTCTTTGTCATCAGCGGTGAAGCGAATATTATTATGTTACATAAACACATCTTATTTCTACTTTTTGTGATCAATTTTATACATTCCTAATCATTTTCTAACACAACACTACGGAATGATAGATGTGTGCCGATATAACACATTAACTAGGCCGTAACCATCTTATCTGTGTCTTTGTCGCACACTTTTCGGACCACATCACTACAAATATCATCTGCGAACGCATCATCATCAACGGGGGAGATGTTAGTACATCTATCAAATGCAACATCATCCGGGGTATCTTCAAGCATTATAGTGCATCCTCGAACTGGTACGGTACGTCGCACTCTCCCAAGATGGTTGCATCAATAGGTTCGCCCTCTGCGAACCATTCTGTGGTGCTGTTTCCTTCGAGATGCAGATTCAGATAGAGCATTTTTCCCATTCAAGACCCCGTGCGGACGATTGTAGTATTTTGTTTGTTCCACTCACCCTAGTTGTATCCATTCACTGCCAATGCCATAACACACTCACTTATTGGCCCACTGAACGTTCTTGGGAGGCGCGTTAATGTATCTTACAAATAGCACGTGACCTGATATTGCGTTTGTAGTCAATTTACTCGCAAGATTTACCCCTACTCAACGACATTGGAAAGGCATAAAGCACATCTTCCGCTATGTCCAAGGAACAATTGATCTTGAGTTATTTTACCCAAAAGACTCTTGACATTGGTTAATCGGCTATGTCGATGCAGATTATTTATCAGACCCACACAAAGCTAAATCTCAGACAGGCTATGTCTTTACTTGTGGTGAAACTGCCATCTCTTGAAGGTCAATGAAGCAAACATTAATGGCAACTTCATCCAATCATGCCGAAATATTAGCAATCCATGAGAAAAGTCGAGAATTTGTTTGGTTGAGGTCAATCACTCAACATATACTGAAATGTTGTGGTTTAGTCATTGAATCACAAATCATCCCAATAATTTTATTTGAAGATAATCCGGTTTGTATAGCCCAATTGAAATACGAATATATTCAAGGAGATGGAACAAAGCATATTTCACCAAAATTCTTCAACACTCATGATCTTCAAAAGAATGGTGAAATTGATGTGCAAGAAATTCGGTCGGAAAATAATTTAGCGGATCTATTTACCAAGGCATTGCCCATGAAACATTCGAAAAGCTAGTGAAGAAAATTGAAATTCGGCAGCTTCGAGATTTAAAATGATGTCCAAATCAGGGGGCATTGGATACAAGAATTATGTACTCTTTTTCCTTCAATAGAATTTTTTCCCACCGGGTTCTTAAAGTAAGGTTTTAACGAGCCATATTATTTGTATCGACAGCATCCAAGGGGGAGTATTATATACAATATACCATGCCGACACCCATTGCCGACATGAATTAGTGGATGCTTCAATTAGTCAATAATGTATTAATGATAGGTCCCAATTATTCAATAATGATAGGCACATTATTGAGTATAATATTTGTTTCATTAGTCTATAAATATTAGAATTCTTGTATCAATTCAATAACAAGAAAAGTGAAGAAAGCATTGCATTACAAAATTGTCTTCCTTTTGTTTTGATATTTACAGTTCCTCAACTGTGTAGTTTTTGTTTCTGCTATCACTCGCCTTTTTCTTCTATTATTATTATTATTATATATTATCACAACAGATTTAATATATTTCATGTGTAATATGCTGAGTTTTTTTTTTTTTTTTTGGATAGATGGGGACGTTTTTTAAATTCGTATTTTCCTTTTATATGTTCCATAAATTAGTGCATTTTCGAGATACGTTTCCATGGTCCTTGCCTCAATTTATGGGGGTCATATGTGTTAGAATATTCTGCAGGGTGCGTGTGAAATTGTGTCCAATTTTATGGAAGATTGTGTTTTTTTTTTAAATTTATAATTTGGATAAGATAAGCAATAAAATTTTCGTCCTTATCCGTGTATATCCCCCTCTTCCCACTTTCTTAGAGCATTCACAACCGTAGGGTAGCAATGCACATGCTACCTCTACTTCACTATTGTAAGAATAAAAAATGAAATATCATATTTTGTTGAAGCAGTACTGGGACTACCCCTTCAATTTGCAACTTTTAATTTTTTTAATTTAAAAGTTTGATTATAAAAAATAAATAATAATTTTAAATTATATGTATTGAAATAAATAATGAAGTAGTGATGAAATGTGGATTTCATGCATAGTAGAAGTTGGGTAGTATTGTTGTGGAAAATTTAATGATATAGATAGTAAAGTAGATAAATGCTGATATGGAGCATATGTGGGAAAAAATGGGGTAGTGTTGTTCTGGATGCCGTTAGAGACATTGTGTCATTCTACTTTGTCTTTCCTCCGTTCTACCCAGTCCACGAAGCAGCACGGCATCTATCCCCCACATCCCCAAAGGACATTTCTTATCTAGAAAATCCCACAACGGTCACAACATTTGCTCACCCCGTAGAGTTCGTATATTTCTCACACCTTTTTATTGGAGCACGTTTGCAAAAGGAGGATGGTTCATTCCAGATTTCTGAGGACTCTATGGTGTTCTGTTCTTGTTGGCGCCATTTTTGTTTCTTCTAACCATGTTTTTTTTAGTTCCCATTAGTTTTTGCTGCCTCAATGTATAAGTATGTATTTTTTCCCCATTATACATGATGTTTCTGCGTTTATGGGATGACAAGTAACGACACATCATATGATGCTCTGCCACTTTGGGGTATTTTACATTGGTCTGGTGTGTTTACCGTGGTGTCAAGAATGACCCAAAAAGCCAAAATCGTGCAAAAAGCAGTCCGGAATCGAGCTCAACACGCGAAACGAAGTTCGAAAGCGGAACGAACGCACGACCAGACGCATCTGCACGCTGGCTGCGCGCTACATGGTGATACCGCGCGCAAAGGCGCGGCATGTGGGAGATACGGCGCGCTCATTGTGCGTCACGGAGGTAAATGCGCGCGAGCTGCGCAGGACGAGCAGTCTATTCCGGTTTTCGCAATTTCGTCCGACAGGGTCTTCCTCCCCTCTTTTAGCTCCTTCAATACCAATTCTTGGGACTTTATTGCCATCAATTCGAACTCCATCTGAGAGAATCACTTGAGGAGCTACAGAGGATGTTCGATTGTCGACGTTAAATGCAACGCTTCCGGGAGGCAACCCGAGTATTTTTCATTATTTTAGTTATTATTTGATTTTTTTAGTTTTTTATTATTTTGACTTATCTGGTGATTTTTTGGTTGTGGTGATGGCATTAGTGTGAGGATGGCTTGGGAAAGCAAGGAAATCACGCTTCGAATGGATTCATGGCCCACGGTTTTCACCGCCTACTAGTGATACCTAGTTTGAATGTCTTTTTTATTTTTATTTTTATTTTCTTTCTTTGCGTCTTTATTTTTTTTATTTTTAGGCTTGGGTTATGTAATCTGATATTCTAGGTCTTTATGCATTGACATGTTATATAATCCTTGCCTACCTTTTTGTGTCTTGTCGTGTCTTGTCGGTTAGGTAGTATCACTGGGATGGTCTATGCCTTAGCTTTATTGTTTAGACAATGAGGACAATGTCAATCTTTAGTGTGAGGATGGAGGATACCCCAGTGTTATGATACATTGCTCACTACTCGTCACCACTAGTAGTTGAATCTTTATCTAGGAGTTGAACTTGACTGAGAACTTGTTAGAGTAGATTGATTTATTGAGTTTAAATGAGTCCCCTCATACTGCATAACTATGAGGTTTAACCGAAAAGCCCTTGGGTGAGAATTTTTGGCCTTACTTTAAAAAAAAAATGTGTGAACCAAGCGTGCTTTTAGATCTATTTATTTGTGACTTTAATGCATGAGATTACAATCTGGAATTTTGATGAGGAATATGATATAGGCACCTAGAAATCCATGGCCTAAACACTTCCTACCTTTGACATATTTATCTTTAGGGAAGCCCCTCTGAGCCTTTTAGCCTATTTTCTTTGGTGAGCCACTATATATTTATCACTAGCCACATATTTTTAAGCCTTCAGAATTTTAACTTGTGGAATAAGTGATCCAATGTTTAGTGGGAATTTGGGAATATTTTTGTTATGGGGAAGCCTTAGAAGAGGAATTATGTGATGATTGGAGAAAGAATTGAGCTTCGTAAAAGTAGTATAGTGCCCTAAAAAAAAAGTGGATACATATAGCTGGCACAATTGTTCCTCTGACAGAGAGTTTACACTTTAAGTCATGAACAATTAAGTATTGAAGTCCCGTCTGCAATGTCAGATAGTAGGATTCTTCTAAATAAAATTTGAAACCGAGCTGTTGAAAGCCACGAGCTATTTCAGGGCACATACTATTTCATTCTTTGATGTGATGGGGTGTGGTTCTACATGTTTGGATAATTGGGTTTAATTTTTTGATGGACTGATACTTGTTCCATTTTTATTAGCCTACTTTATCCATATTTTCCTACCTAATGACCCTAGCCCCATTACAACATATTATAAGTCCTATTGATTCCTTATGATGAATTCTAAGTATGAGGATTTTATGACTTTAATACAAATTTATAGTGACAATTGTATTGCCTTGGTACTGCGTGGATTCTTATCCTTTCAGATGAGTGCACTTCATACATTTATATTTATACATTTTTCTTGTGTGAATCTTTGTGAGGGTTGAGCCAAGTGGTAGTGTTAGCATTGCGGGGACGAATGAGAACTTGATTTTAATATTTGCTTGAGCTTGTGATTGGTTGTAGTTTAGCTCTTAGACATTTTGGTGGCTACTTTGTGTGTTGATATTGCTAGGTCTTCGTTTTACCTTGTTCGGGGATGAACAAGACTTAGTGAGGATGCTGATGTCTTGCACAAAGGCGACATTTAGTCGTTTTTAATTAATAAGTTAAAGGTTTAATTGGTGGAAATTGTGCAATTATTTGCTAGAAACAATGAATATGAGTATAAATATTAATTGTGATCTCATGCTATGATTTGATGCATTTTAATGTATTTTGTGTTGAGATTGCACGTGTTTAGGGGCTTTTATCAAGCCAAAGGCCAAAGGGACAGAGAAGAAGTCAATTGGAGCTCAAAAAGTCGAAAAACAGAAGAAAACGGCGAAATCAGCGCACGAGGACGAAGCTCCACGTGCCACCCGCGTCCCACGAAAGGATAGGGCGCGGAGCACTCGCGATGAGCGGACACGGCGCGCGCCTCGCGTGGTGCGAAGCAAATAATCGCGCGCTATGTGCATATAGCGCGCGCATAGCTCGCCAAGCCCGTCTGTTCGGCCCAATCTTCTGTTTTTCGAGGTTTTTGCGTCCCGGAGCATAAATAGCACGTTTTCTGACCTAATCAGGGGTTTCGAATCATTCGGTTCCACATTCATTATTCACATCTTTCATCCATCATCCAAGCAAGAGAGAAGAGGAGAAGAAGGCAATTTATTGCAGATCTGACAAGATTCCTACATTGGCATTCCTTCACCAGATGTTTCACCACACTATATTTTCTATCTTTATTACTTTCTGTCTTTGTGTGAACATGTCAGGCTAAACCCATTGTTTGGGAGACCTAGATTTGAATATTGTTGACTTTTGCTTTTGTTATATGAATTTTGTTAATTTAATGTTAATTTGTTCAATTCTTATGCGTATCTGGTGAGACCGAAAGGTGATCTGAACTAGGGCTATATTGTTTAGGTTATTGAAAAATACTTAAACAAAGATAATT
Organism: Hygrophila difformis; assembly: GCA_030278955.1. Taxonomy (NCBI): domain Eukaryota; kingdom Viridiplantae; phylum Streptophyta; class Magnoliopsida; order Lamiales; family Acanthaceae; genus Hygrophila; species Hygrophila difformis. Next base: position 36,979,666 of record JAOANR010000002.1, on the reverse strand, counting down.
GGCAGATTAATTCTAATAATTTATAGCCTGAGAAATTGCAAAATCTGTTAGAACCAATTTAGGATTATCACTAGCCGGAGGAATAGCATGTCATTAAAACCGAGAGGTATTTAAATTGTGGTTATTCTGAATAGGCATTAAATTGATTAAAAATTGGATTTTTATATGCAATTTGCAAGTTTGTCAACAATTGAAAGATCTAGATATCACCATTCATCATCTAGCATATTAATTCAATATTCTCTCTTGATTTGTGGTGTTGGACATTTTTATTGCTTTATTTTAATAAATTGCAATTAGGATTATAGATAAACCAACTATTTACGCACTTTAATTTTACTCGCTGCTTAAATTTGATAAATTATCTACAATTCCCTGTTTCCTGTGGATTCGACCCGGTTTCATCGGTCATTACTTTGACCGTACACTGCGGGTTGTGTTGGAAAATATTCCACACACGACATAGGAAGCAGATGAAAAATACAAAGGGGCATCCCTTATTTAAGGCAAACAAATAATACAGTGAGTGATTGAAGAGCAGATTAATATCATTGCATGATGAGAGCACAGTGAGGGCATATTTCGACATACGTTAAGGAAGCAAGAAGCATGTAACACAGATGGACACATCACAACGTATTTGAAATTAAAAGTAGGCACATGCGGAAAGCCGACACATCAAAATGCCATTAAAAAGTGAGAACATCCATTGGGTGGAGTGTGTTTCGTCGGCAAACACACCATAAGTAAATAGGTTGCATGGGATCGAAGAAAAGAATGCATTGGCTCTGTATATCAATAGTCAAATTTTGAAATAAAATTTGATGTGCGATTGTGCGTGACTGGAGCACATGGAGGGCATAGTAAAACACATGTTAAGGAAGCAAATAGCATAGAATACACCCTTCCAGCTGTCTTGCAGTCCTCATCTGGTTCCTGCAACCAATTCTTACACTCTCCCAAGCAAACATCATCAAATCTACTATAAAAGTCATCATATACACAGTCAATTGAATCATTCCAAAGGCATGAGAAGATTGTTTAAGCATATTCTTCACATTAAAAGTTACTTTATCTTCTCCAATTCTAAGAGTTACCACCCTATCCTTATAATTAACTAATGCATGACAAGTAGCTAAGAATGGACTACCCAGAATCAGTGGTACCTCTCTATCCTCATCCATGTCAAGTGCTACAAATTCAACTGGCAAAATAAATTTGTCTACCTTTACCAACACATCCTCTAAAATACCATAAGGTGATTTTTGAGAACGGTCTGCCAGTTGTAGAATCATCCTCGTTGGCTTCACTTCCCCAAAGCCAAGCTTCTTGTACAATGATATTGACATCAAGTTGATGCTATCTCCTGAATCACAGAAGGGCATCCTTGCAAACTTCTCCTCCAATAGTGGAAGGTATGGTGAACCTCCCTGGATCCTTCAACTTCCTTGGTAATGGTTTCTCCATTAAAGCATTGCACTCTCCTGAAATAGAAACCAAACCACTATCAAGTTTTCTCTTCCTAGACACAATATCTTTAATAAATTTTTCATATTTCGGCATATTCAATAAAGCATCAACAAATGGAATATTAATTTCTAATTTTCTGAAATATTGCAAAACTTCTTGAAACTCTCATCCTCAGCAGATCGCTGTGCACAGCGTGGAAAATGTAATTTGGGAAGTTGAGCTTCCACAACTGCTTTTGTAATACCCGAGAATTTTACAACATAAATAAATAAATAAATACAATAAATAAATAAAGAAATAAATAAATATAATAAATAAATCAGCAAATACATTAAATAAATAAATATAGAAGAAATAAGAAATGAGATTAAAAGAGATTTAATTAAACAAAAGAAATTAAAATTAAATAAAGTTAAATAAGTCGTTACACGGGTATCCGATATAAATGAACTCGAGAACTCGAGTCCAAACATAAATTATACGGGGTTCCTATTTCGTAAACCCGAAGAGAGTCCGGAAATTGGAATCCGTGAGCATAGAGGGATAGAAACCCGAAAGAGAGGCGGAAAAGCACGAAAGATCGCACGACCCGCCCGGACCGAAGTCCAGGCATTCGTCGCGCGCTGGCCGCGCGCTAATGGGGCAAAAGGCGCGCCAACCCCGCGCCAAGAGACAGATTCGCCCGTTGCGCGAATCTCTCGCCCGAACGCGGATTTTTCGACTTTCGGTTGAACATCTTTCGACTCTAGACTCCTAAAGTCAGATCTTGGACGCCCTAGGCCTTAGTTATCTATAAATAAGACCTCCTAAAAGCTCCGAATACGTTTGAAACCCTACGAAATCTCTCTATACGTCGAAACCCTAATCCCGGAGTCGTCGGAGGCACAACACCGAGAGGAGGGACTGACTTGGACGAATTTGGGGTCTTCTATCGACTTGGTAAGATCCAATCTATTCCTCTATACATTCTTGATTCGAAAACGAATCCTAACCCCATCCTTTTTCTATTCTAAACCCCGACCCGGATCGAGAGCGAAGAACCCGACAAACGGAGAGGATAAACGGAGGACTGGAAGCCACGCCTCCGAATTGACGATCCCGGATGCTCAACAATCTGTAAGTTAACGCTTACACGGTTTTGGAAGTATTTAAAATATTTAAATCTAGAAACTTAATCAAATCTTTCGTAAATCTGTCAACATGTGATTTCTAACGGCGCAATAGTTTTGTCTAATTTTTCCGAACCTTAAAACGACTTTAAACGGAAAAACTTAAAACACAAAAAACGTTCCTAAGACATAGATCTATCTACTGTAAAATTTTCATAATTTTTTATCGTGTTTTGCTATTCGAAAACGACCACGAACAGACCTGCCTTTGGTTTAGATCTTGAAACGGTGACAGAACTTTAGTTCGAACTTGTTGGTGATTTCTACATTAGATCTAGACCGATCTAGGCTTGGCGTTGAACATAAGAGTTGTAGATCTATACGTTAAGAACACCTCCGTAAAATTTCAGAACTTTTCGTGATGATTTGATATATGAAATCCACCCGAAACCGAACTGCTAGGATGTGGATCTTGAAATTCTTGACGGAACTTAGGTCAGAACTTGATGACGTTTTTGACTAGGGTTCTAGGCTGATTTAGATCTTTTGCCGAACATGAAAGTTGTAGATAAACGTCTTAAGATGGTCTCTGTAAAATTTCATTAAATTTGGAGTTGATTTGCTATGGTAGAATTTGAAATCTTTAAACTGTGACATATAAAATTCGGACAGATTTGTGTTTCTGCGAAAATTGATGTTTTTGACATGGTTCGGTATCTCGGATTGAAAAAGTTAAAACACGAAAGTTGTTTATCTCGACATTTCGGAGTTAGTAGTTAAATTTCGGAATTTTTGGAATTAAATCTTAATTTAGACGAATTTTAGAGTAAACAGTGGTTTACCGGAAGTCAAATCTTGAAATCTTGTCGAAACATGAAATTAGCCTTTAAGGTTTAAATGATTGGGATTTCCTTTGAAATAAAATACACATGAAATATAATGCTTGCCGAAAGACAATTGAAATATCCTGCTTGCCGAAAGGCAATTGAAATATCCTGCTTGCCGAAAGGCAATTGAAATATCCTGCTTGCCGAAAGGCAATTGAAATATACTGCTTGCCGAAAGGCAATTGAAATATCCTGCTTGCCGAAAGGCAATTGAGATATAACTCTTCTTGGAAGGCAATTGATAAATAAAACTTGCCGAATGGCGATTGAAATATAAACTTGAAACATGAGACATGAGATATGAAACTAGAAGACTCGAAAAATTGTTCATTACATTTTGAAATTATGTCCTACAATTATATTGCTTTGCGAATTATACTTATGATCTTATGAAATCTCTGTCTTTTAAATTATGCCATTTAATTATTGTTAGATAAACAAGTTAGATGATGTGGTGTTGAGTACATGTTTTCTTTAAATTTAATTAATGGCTTTGAAACCCCTTAATCATGTTTGTGATAACTTACTCAGCACGTAGTGCTGACCAAAACCATATTTTCTTTTTCTTGTTCTTTCAGAGTTGAGAATTATGCATCTTCATATGCATACACGGGAAGTTTGGGATGATATATTATTTTGAATTTTTGTATTAGACTAGATTTTGCATGAACGGGCCTGTTTAACCCGTGATTAGGCCATGTTGGCCCTATATTTAAATTCCGCTGCGATACATATATGTAAATATTATTTTCCGCTGCAACTTTGATGTATTATTTTTAAATTATATATGAATGGGCTGTTTGAATATTTTAAATTCTGAAAAACCATAGCCTTGCATCTCTTTAGTAAGCTCGGAGAAACCATGTCTTGCTAGGGAGGTGTGGCGGTGACATCCCGACCTGGGTGACCAAAAACCGGGGTGTTACAGAGTTGGTATCAGAGCCCGGCTTTTTTTAAACTATTATTTTTAAATCATTATTATTTTTAAACTATTATTAATATTTTGACTATCATTTTAAATTTTAAAATATTATTTCCATGGAAAAAAAATTTATTTTAAAACCCATGGAAATATATATATATATATATAGTGCATGAATTATTTTTGAGGGGAAATCATCATTTGCATTTGCATATTGCATCTCTTTTATGAAGAGAACTTAGAATCTTGGCGAATTTCAACTTAGAATCTTGGCGAATTTTAACTTAGAATCTTGGCGAAGTTAATCTAGAATCTTGGCGTGTATTAACTTAGATCTTTTGCTTGCACTAGATGACTTAGACGCTTGACATCAAATTAGACACGCTCACTAGAGACTGATCTTGCCTTAGTTCTAGATCGCGTTCATCTAAGCGCACACCTACGAATTCTCGGCCTTAGCCATTCCTACTCTTGTACGAATTAGAAAAAATTCCTTATGTGGAACAATAAAAATCAAGTTTTATTAAGACACTCTTTATTCCAAAAATCTTGTTTGGATTTCCAAACAACAAATCCGAAAATTTGAAATTAGAAATTTACGAAACGTCTTGTTCGAGCGATCTATCTAAACCAAGATAAGCTAATCTATACACGTTATAACAAAAAATGGCGCCTAGGAGGAAACCAAGGAAGGTGAGTCCAAACGGCACTGATGCTAACCTTTCCAACACGCCCAACAACAGTGAAAGTCCTCAGAACCTAGGAGAGCAAGTGCCTCAAGCGCCCAATAATATGGAAGCACGTTTAAAAACGATAGAGGGAATCCTAGTAGCATTAGGAAATGCGGAGGTGCATAGGACACCTGCTACAGTACCTCCGCCCGTAGCTCAAACCAACTATCTGGCGTTGGTGAATCCCTATCAACCACCACGTTATGATTGGCAGGAGGATCCCGCCAAACTAGAGGGGTGGATCCGTACATTTGATAAGCTCTTGGATGCTATCAAATGTCCTGATGAGGCAAAGACACGAGTAGCAACCTACTACTTAGGAGGCGAAGCCGATGAGTGGTGGCAAGACCTTCAGAGGAATTTAGAGGAAGCTGAAGAAGCTTATTCGTGGACTAAACTTAAGGAGGATCTAAGGGACCGATTTTACCCCATGAGCACCAAGGCGGCAATGTACGAAGAGTTTTTATCACTGAAGCAAGAGGGACGGACGGTGCAGGAGTATTACACCCGGTTTAAGGAGCTAGTACGATTTGCTACGAGGCTAGTGCCAACCGACACTGACAAGGCTCAGAAATTTGAGATGGGTCTGAACCTTAGTATCCGGGAGATACTTGCAGTAGGACAATTCACAAACCTGCAGACGGTTTATGATCGTGCGGTAGCGGTTGCACGAGTCCAAGGACTGAAACGGAAACCGGTAGATGAGGCTAACCAAGGACCACAAGGAGAATACAAGGTGGATAAGGACCATTTCGATGGAAACTCGAAAGGACAACATCAAAATGAGAATGGGAAGAAAAAGGGGATAGTCTTCAACCATGGGGACTATGCGTCACCATGTCCAGAGTGTGGTAAACCGCATTATGCGAGAGGATGCCCTCAGCCTGGAGCATGCCTTCGATGTGGTCGACATGGTAATCAGCTGAGTGATTGCCGGACACGGAAAGAGAACATCGACAAGAGAGAGGATGTGACTACTCGACTTAAGCAACCACGAAACCCAGACGGTCAATGTGGCAACAACCAACGGCACCAGTACCATCAGGATAAAGACCAAAACCCGAAACCTCTTGAGAGTACTGAATAGGCAGTTATGGGGACATAACTGGAGTCCTAAGGGGAAGAGGATGTGATACCCCGTAATAAAGTAGTTGCATTATTTTTTTTAGTTTGGTTCGACAATATGTATCCCAAATAAATTTTTGAACTACGTTATGGCTTGATCCCTTCACCGGGTACGTAGGCAGCTTAGAAGTCTTAATTCTAAGTTCAGTTACAAAATAATAAAATAAACAAAAGACCTTAGCACGAGAAAAGCCGAAACACAACTTCGAGGACGAAGTTGATTCTTAAGGAGGGTAGACTGTAATACACGAGAATTTTACAACATAAATAAATAAATAAATACAATAAATAAATAAAGAAATAAATAAATATAATAAATAAATCAGCAAATACATTAAATAAATAAATATAGAAGAAATAAGAAATGAGATTAAAAGAGATTTAATTAAACAAAAGAAATTAAAATTAAATAAAGTTAAATAAGTCGTTACACGGGTATCCGATATAAATGAACTCGAGAACTTGAGTCCAAACATAAATTATACGGGGTTCCTATTTCGTAAACCCGAAGAGAGTCCGGAAATTGGAATCCGTGAGCATAGAGGGATAGAAACTCGAAAGAGAGGCGGAAAAGCACGACGGATCGCACGACCCGCCCGGACCGAAGTCCAGGCGTTCGTCGCGCGCTGGCCGCGCGCTAATGGGGCAAAAGGCGCGCCAGCCCCGCGCCAAGAGACAGATTCGCCCGTTGCGCGAATCTCTCGACCGAACGCGGATTTTTCGACTTTCGGTTGAACATCTTTCGACTCTAGACTCTTAGAGTCCGATCTTGGACGCCTTAGGCCTTAGTTATCTATAAATAAGACCTCCTAAAAGCTCCGAATACGTTTGAAACCCTACGAAATCTATCTATACGTCGAAACCCTAATCCCGGAGTCGTCGGAGGCACAACACGGAGAGGGGGGACTGACTTGGACGAATTTGGGGTCTTCTATCGCCTTGGTAAGATCCGGTCTATTCCTCTATACATTCTTGATTCGAAAACGAATCCTAACCCCATCCTTTTTCTATTCTAAACCCCCGACCCGGATCGAGAGCGAAGAACCCGACAAACGGAGAGGATAAACGGAGGACTGGAAGCCACGCCTCCGAATCGACGATCCCGGACGCTCAACAATCTGTAAGTTAACGCTTACACGATTTTGGGAGTATTTAAAATATTTAAATCTAGAAACTTAATCAAATCTTTCATAAATCTGTCAACATGTGATTTCTAACGGCGCAACAGTTTTGTCTAATTTTTCCGAACCTTAAAACGACTTCAAATGGAAAAACTTAAAACACGAAAAATGTTTCTAAGACAAAGATCTATCTACTGTAAAATTTTCATAATTTTTCATCGTGTTTTGATATTCGAAAACGACCACGAACAGACCTGCCTTTGGTTTAGATCTTGAAACGGTGACAGAACTTTAGTTCGAACTTGTTGGTGATTTCTACATTAGATCTAGACCGATCTAGGCTTGGCGTTGAACATAAGAGTTGTAGACCTATACGTTAAAAACACCTCCGTAAAATTTCAGAACTTTTCGTGATGATTTGATATATGAAATCCACCCAAAACCGAACTGCTAGGATGTGGATCTTGAAATTCTTGACGGAACTTAGGTCAGAACTTGATGACGTTTTTGACTAGGGTTCTACGCCAATTTAGATCTTTTTCCGAACATGAAAGTTGTAGATAAACGTCTTATGATGGTCTCTGTAAAATTTCATTAAATTTGGAGTTGATTTGCTATGGTAGAATTTGAAATCTTTAAACTGTGACATATAAAATTCGGACAGATTTGTGTTTCTGCAAAAGTTGATGTTTTTGACATGGTTCGGTATCTGGGATTGAAAATGTTAAAACACAAAAGTTGTTCATCTCGACGTTTCTGAGTTAGTATTGAAATTTCGGAATTTTTGGAATTAAATCTGAATTTAGACGAATTTTAGAGTAAACAGTGGTTTACCGGAAGTCAAATTTTGAAATCTTGTCGAAACATGAAATTAGCCTTTAAGGTTTAAATGATTGGGATTTCCTTTGAAATAAAATACACATGAAATATCATGCTTGCCGAAAGGCAATTGAAATATCCTGCTTGCCGAAAGGCAATTGAAATATCCTGCTTGCCGAAAGGCAATTGAAATATACTGCTTGCCGAAAGGCAATTGAAATATCCTGCTTGCCGAAAGGCAATTGAAATATAATGCTTGCCGAAAGGCAATTGAGATATAACGCTTGCCGGAAGGCAATTGATAAATAAAACTTGCCGAATGGCGATTGAAAAATAAACTTGAAGCATGAGACATGATATATGAAACTAGAAGACTCGAAAAATTGTTCATTACATTTTGAAATTATGTCCTACAATTATATTGCTTTATGATCTTATGAAATCTCTGTCTTTTAAATTATGCAATTTAATTATTGTTAGATAAACAAGTTAGATGATGTGGTGTTGAGTACATGTTTTCTTTAAATTTAATTAATGGCTTTGAAACCGCTTAATCATGTTTGTGATAACTTACTCAGCACGTAGTGCTGACCAAAACCATATTTTCTTTTTCTTGTTCTTTCAGAGTTGAGAATTATGCATCGTCATATGCATACACGGGAAGTTTGGGATGATATATTATTTTGAATTTTTGTATTAGACTAGATCTTGCATGAACGGACCTGTTTAACCTGTGATTAGGCCATGTTGGCCCTATATTTAAATTCTGCTGCGATACATATATGTAAATATTATTTTCCGCTGCAACTTTGATGTATTATTTTTAAATTATATATGAATGGGCTGTTTGAATATTTTAAATTCTGAAAAACCATAGCCTTGCATCTCTTTAGTAAGCTCGGAGAAACCGTGTCTTGCTAGGGAGGTGTGGCGGTGACATCCCGACCTGGGTGACCAAAAACCGGGGTGTTACAGCTTTCTTCTTCATATGGTCATTGTTTGCATGGTCCACTTGTGTCTCCTCAAGCTCCTTCTCCATAGCTCGATCAATCTGCACAAGTTTAGGCACATGGTCAGTAGTAGTAAATCTAGATCTAGTAGTAATGGCATTACATCTCTCCCTTGGATTAAACTTAGTGTTGCTAAGCAATGCACCCGGGGCTCTTTGTGCTAACTGTGTAGCCAAATTACCAACTTGTTGCTCCAAATTTATTTGCCCAGCTTTAATGTTGGCCAACTCTACCTCATTCATCACCATGTAATCCTCAGTACGTACCACAAATGTATCAAGCTGCTTAGACGTCTGAGTTTGGTTCTCCAAGATCTTCTGCAGAAGTCCCATAATTGGATCAGAAGATGGGGTAGAAGCTGGGACTGCCTGAGGTGCTGGTAAAGGCTGCTGCTGCTGTGGATAGAATGGCCTTTTCTGCTGAAAGAAGCCTGGAGGTCCCTGCTGAAAAGGTGGGTTGTCTGTATGTGGATTAATGGCCCTCCTTCGATTCTGCACATACTGAACATCCTGTACTCCTTCAAAAGCTTGATTTTCAGAAGCTATTGTAGTCGGGCATGTGTGGGACTGATGAGGTCCTTCATAATACTGACATGCAACAGTTCTGAACTGCTTGAATTGGCTATACCGGCTTCCCAGGAACTGGAACTATCACCTTATTCAGAGGAATCTCCATACTCCCCAATCGGTCTACTACCACAGCTAGGTCGTCCTTCATCTGCTTCAGTGCTCCCATCTCCCCTACCGTGTTAGGGACATTCCTCTCACCATTTCCCTATAGCGCTTCATCCTCTGCTAAGGCATCCAAAATTCTCCTACAATCCTCTGCAGTCCTATCCATAAAGGTTCCCCCAGATGTCCCATTAAGCCACTGCCTATCTTTAGGAGTCAGACCCTGATAGAATGCATATAGAATCTCCGGCTCAGACAATCCATGTTGAGGACATGCTCTAATGATTGCGTTCATCCGCTACCATGCATCTATCACTGTCTCATGTCCTTTCTGCTTGAATATCTTGATTTGATCCCTAAGCTTAATGCCCATGGAAGGTCGGAAGAACTTTGTCATAAACCTCTGTAACATGTCTTCCCAAGTGTGAATTGAACCTGCAGGAATTGACTGAAACCATGTTTCAGCCCTATCCCTTAATTCCTCACGTGTCATTCCTGCAATGTTCACTGTACTGCACAGGTTCCTAAAATGGTACAAGTGGATGTTTGGGTTCTCTTGGATGCTTCCTCCAAATTGTTTCTGCTGAAACATGGTGATGAAGGAACGGGGAATTGTGAAAGGCAAATTCGATATAGGCCTCACTATCGGATCATTTATAATCTGACCGGTTGGTTGCATCTGCTTCCTGAGAGTCAAAATTGGTGGTGGGGGAGGATTCACACCAAGAGCTTGAAGATTATTTTGCGCAACCCCTCCTGGCGGTTCCTACCGCTCACGCTCATTGTTATCCCTGTCCATGGTATTTTCTAACCTTTTCCTAGCCCTAATTCTTCGTTCGGTCCTGGCAATCTTTGGATCAAACTCAAATTCAGGTGAAAATCCTCTGGCATAAACTGGAGCCTGAAACAATAGGAAAACAAGGAGTAAATGACTAGAAAATTTAAAATAATAAAAATAAAATAAAATAAAAAGAAATAGGAAAGAAACTACAAAAACTCAATAAACTATAACAAAAACCACCGTTCCCCGGCAACGGCGCCAAAAACTTGGTGTGTGGAATATTTTCTAACACAAACCGCAGTGTACGGTCCAAGTAATAACCGGTGAAACCGGGTCGAAACCACATGGAACAGAGAATTGTCAATAATTTATCAAATTTAAGCAGCGAATAAAATTAAAGTGCGTGAATAGTTGGTTTATCTAAAATCCTAATTGCAATTAATTAAAATAAAGCAATAAAAATGTCCAACACCACAAATTAAGAGAGAAGATTGAATTAATATGCTAGATGATTGAATTTTTAATCGATTTAATGCCTATTCAGAATAATCACAATTCAGAAACCTCTCGGTTTTAATGACACGCAATTCCTCCGGCTAGTAATAATCTTAAATTGGTTCTAACAGATCTTGCACATTCTCAGGCTACAAATTATTAGAATTATTCTGCCAATTATCTTCCTTTAAATATTTTTCAATCACTTAAACAATATAAAGCCCTAGTTCGGATCTCCTTTCGGTCTCACGAAACACACATAAGAATTGAAAATGTTGGGTTTTTGTGCTTAAAACTGTTGTGCTGATGATCATTGTGTGAGGGATGTGAACACAACCAAGCTCATGACCTGACCCCTGGAGCAGAAAAGATAAAAACTGTTGGAGTGACAGTTGTCTAGGGCTTTTCCCCAGCCCATGGGCCTGTATATCCGAGCCCTCCGCGTTTTTTGAGTAATGTCTCAATCATTTGTGGCTGTAATACTTGAGCAATACACAGAAAAAATATTGAGAGATTGAGGGCTGCGGATTGAAGGAAGAACATGAGGTTCTTCATGAGTATCTCTATCGAGCTATTTTTCTCAGCAAGGGGTAACCTTTTTCTGTTCTTGGTAGAGATAGTTTTTAGAGTTTTGCTAGCATTTCTTCACTTTGCAAGATTTATCTTTTAGAAATGCTTAGAGCTATGTTTATTGGTTGTTGAGTGTTTCAACTTAACTTGGGGAGTAGCTATCACAAGGGTAGAAGCTTGCTTAGCCTAGCATTAGGATTGAAGGGTGATTTTAGCAGGTTTAGTGACTGGTATAGGTGCTAAACTCTGTTCCTACCTGGAGTTGGTCTAGGTGACAAAAGGGGTGTCCTATTGTGGAAGAGTTGAAGGGGTTTCTACTATAAACAGATGGGTTTTCCTGTTTGCCTTGGTTGATAGTGAAATATGCCTGGATTGGGATTCTCCAGATGTAGGATCGGATGATCCGAACTGGGTAAACAAATATTGGTGTTGTTTGTATTCTGCAATATGTTTTTAGCCTTGTTATCTATTTTTGGTTGTGTACGAGTTGTGGGCACAACGAGTATTTACAGGTGTTCATCTATCGGGACAAGTCAATTGGTATCAGAGCAGGAGTTCTTTCTCGTATTTTTCGAACTCGATCTTTAAAGATGAATCGTGAAGGATTCTCTACAACAAGGCCTCCTTTGTTTTATGGCTCAAACTATTGCTACTGGAAGAACAGAATGTTGATCTTTTTGAAGTCTCTTGGACCAGAATCATGGAAAGCTGTGTTGATTGATTATAAGGAGCCAGTGAAGGAAATCAGAGCTGGAACTGGTGAACAAGCTATTGTTACCTTTGAGCCTACGCCATATGAGGAGTACTCTGTTAAGGAGAAAGCACTCTTTCAAGGAAATGCATATGCTCTTAATGTTATTTTTAGTGCTGTTGATGAAGGACAGTATAAGATGATCTCAACCTGCTCCTTTGCTTATGAAGCCTGGACTTCACTTGCTAATGCACATGAAGGATTTGATGATGTGCGCTCAACCAAGCTACAACGTATTGAATCCGCCTTTGACAGAATGGAGATGCAAGATGATGAAAGCATTACTTCATATGCTGAAAGATTCAAGGATTTGGTGAATCAAGCAGACAGACTTGGATTAAAGTATGAGAACAACATTCTTGTGAGGAAGATTCTTCGAACAGTTTCTGAAAAAATATTCTTCTAAGATTTCTGCACTTGAAGAAATGGATAAGATTAAGACCATGTCGCTTGATAATCTCATTGGTATTATGAGGACTTATGAGATGATCCACTCGGAGAAGAAGGAAAGCCAATCAAAGGCTCTTGCATTCAAAGTTGAAGAAGGTGATGGTATTTCTGAAGAAGAGAAAGCTTATTTTGTCTAAGAAGCTGTCCAGAATCTTGCAAAACAAAAGAGCCAAGTCGTTTGGAAAAAGGCAAAGTTGATCGTGGTAAAGGCAAAGAGCGCACAACAGAGAAACAACCTTATAAAAGCAGTTCCTCATGCAATGAAAAGAGAATGACCAGGAAAGTCATTCTTTCTGATCTACCTGAAGCATTTAAGGAACTCCAGTGTTATGATTGTGGAGGAGTTGGGAACAAGAAGTCAGAATGTCCCACTGCTAAAAGGAGAGAAGGAAAAGCACTAAATGCAACACTTGGTGATGATGAGGTCAGTGACACATCAGAAACACAACGTAGTGAAGAAGAGTTAGATGATGCTGAAATTGCTTTTACTGTTCATGATGAGGACAATACTTCAAACTCACCTACTTCTGATGAGGATCAAGAAGAAGGAGAAGATCTGGAATTTGATGAATTGGCAGAAGCTTTTGCTGAGCTAAAGGAGAATACAAAATGTGTTGTTGGTGAGAACAAAACACTTTTGGTTAAAGTTGGAGATCTCAGCGTTGCCTGTGAAGTAAAAGATGAAGAAATTCAGAAATTGAAATGTGAATTAACTGATCTTACAAGTTCTATGATGAGTCTAGAAGAACAAAAGAAAGCACTCATGGCTATTAATCTTGAGTTGTCAACAAAGGTCGGTCACTATGATGATATGATGAGAAATAAGGAGAAGTTAGATAAGATGATCTGCAAGGGGAAAGCATCCAAAGACCTTACTGGAATTGGATATCATAAAGGTGAAGCTTCAACTTCAACCCCAACAAGGAAATTTGTGAAAGGTGGAATGTTGCAAGCTGCCCCAATCAAGAAACCTGTTGACAACAGTGGTCTTAACATGGATATTGATGACAACCCTGTTAAAGTTCAACGCTTCTGTGCATATTGCAAATTCCCTGACATAGTGGTACTTTGATAGTGGTTGTTCACGCCACATGACTGGGAACAAGAAGCTGTTTAAGACATTCATTAAAGAAGATTGTGGTGAAGTTATTTTTGGAGATGGAATGAGGAACAAGATTTCTGGCCATGGAACACTCAAGGATGACAATATATCTCTACTCTCTAAGGTCTATTATGTCTCTGGGCTTACAACCAATCTTTTTTCAATCAGCCAACTGTGTGATGACAATCACTTTGTTGGATTTCCAAAAGAGTCATGTGAAGTCTTGAATATGAATAAGAAATGTGTTATGATGGGTGGTAGATCCAAGAATAACTGTTATACTCTGAAAGATAAATCTAGCATGCTATGTCTACACATTTGGATGAAATGCAACTATGGCATATGAAATGTGGTCATATGAATTACAAGTCCCTTGTTAGAATCAGTAATTCTGGTGTTGTGCGTGGGATTCCGAAACTACCAGTTGTGAAGAATATTGTTTGTGGAGATTGTGCAAAGGTCAAGCAGATTCATGCTTCACACAAACTTACTGGTCAAGTTCAAACTACAAGGTGCTTGGAATTATTGCATATGGCTTTTGATGGGGCCAACCAAAGTACTAAGTCTTAGTGGAAAAAGGTACATCATTGTGTATATTGATGACTATTCAAGATATACATGGGTAGATTTTCTGAGAACCAAGGATGAAACATTTGCTACTTATGAGAAGCTTGCATTGAAGCTTATGGATGAGAAAGGTTCCAAGATTGCTCGAATCAGAACTGATCATGGAAAGGAGTTTGAGAACAGGTTGTTTGAACAACACTGCCACAATCATGGAATTTCTTATGAATTCTCATCCCTAAAGACCCCACAGCAGAATGTGGTTGTAGAGCGGAAGAACAGGACTCTACAAGAGATGGCTAGATCCATGTTGCATGCTAGTACATTGAAGAAGGAATTTTGGGCTGAATCTGTACATCGAGCTTGCTACATCATTAATAGGGTGTTCTTGAGACCTCACACAAAGAACACACTTTATGAGATCTGGAGAGGTAGAACTCCAAATGTTTCTTACTTTCATGTGTTTGGTACTACTTGCTATTACTGAACGATCGCATGCCACTTAGGAAATTTGATTCAAAGTCCGATGAAGGGATCTTTCTTGGGTATTCTGATAACTCAAGAGCTTACAGGATATACAACAAAAGGACTAGGTTATTGAGTCTATGAATATTGTATTTGATGATAGACCAGTTGTGAGAGATGATGATGATGTTATTCCTGCGGTGCAACCTCAAAGTCATGATGATGATGATATTGTGTGTACTACTCAGCCACAACAACACGTTCAACCAGATGTTCATGCCACTGAACCTGTTGTAGTGTCTGATGATGATACACCTGAGGCACAACCACCTGTGCAAGCTGATGCTCCTAGGAGAAGAGGACCTAAGGAAGGACCAAGGGTGTTTAAGCATCATTCACAAGATGATATTATTGGTGATCCTCAAGCACCAAGGCAGACTAGGAGCCAACAACATCAAATTGACTATACTGAGTTGGCAAGTCTTTCTTTCTATGTTATAAGTTGTTTTGTTTCTCAAGTTCAACCTAAGAATACTATGGAAGCTCTAAAGGATGAATTGTGGATAGCTGCCATGCAAGAAGAATTGTTGCAATTCAAGAGGAATGATGTGTGGGAGTTGGTGCCACAACCTCCGGACACCAATATTATTGGAACAAGATGGGTGTTCAGAAACAAGACAGATGAGAAAGGAGTGGTTGTCAGAAACAAAGCTCGTTTGGTTGCTCAGGGATTTATTCAGATCGAAGGGCTAGATTATGAAGAGACCTTTGCACCTGTCGCTAGAATTGAAGCTGTCCGATTATTATTGGCTATGACATGCTCACTTGGATTCAAACTATTTCAGATGGACATTAAGACTGATTTTCTTAATGGAACAATCAAGGAGGAAATCTATGTATCTCAACCAGTTTGACTTGAGAGTCCAGACTTTCCTAATCATGTTTACAGAGTGAAAGGGCTTTATATGGTCTTAAGCAAGCACCACGTGCTTGGTATAAGAGGCTGTCTACTTATCTTCTAAAGAAGGGGTACACAAGAGGAACAGTTGACAAGACGTTGTTTGTACAACAGAGACACAACCATCTACTTGTGGCTCATATTTATGTAGATGATATAGTATTTGGATCCACATCAGAAGCCTTAAGGGATGAGTTTGTACACTCTGTGCAAACTGAGTTTGAGATGAGTATGATATGAGAACTTACATATTTCCTTGGACTTCAAGTTAAGCAATCTGAAAAGGGAATATTTTTGAATCAAGAGAAGTATGTTGTGAACATGCTCAAAAAGTTTAAGATTGAGGATAGAAAAGTGCTGAAAACACCATTGGGACAGCATGAGAAGATGTCTAAGGATGAATCTGGTACTCCAGTTGATCAAAAACTTTATCGAAGTATGGTTGGTAGTCTCTTGTATCTCACTACAAGTAGACCTGATATTAGTTTCAGTGTTGGATTATGTGCTCGATTTCAGTCTGCTCCAAAAGAGTCACATTTGAAAGCTGTTAAGAGGATACTGAGGTACACTAAAGGTACACAGAAGTTGGGTCTGTGGTATTCACGATGTGCTGACAATGACCTTACAGGTTATACTGACTCAGATTGGGCTGGAAGTTTGGATGACAGAAAATCGACTACTGGAGGGTGTTTTTATGTTGGTAATAACCTGGTGAGCTGGTATTCTAAGAAGCAAAGTGTGGTGGCACTTTCTACAGCTGAGGCAGAGTATATTGCGGGTGCACATTGTTGCACCCAACTTATTTGGATGAGACAAATGTTGTTGGATTATGGAGTTCTTAAGGAAAATTTTGTGGTGCATTGTGAGAACACCAGTGCTATCAACATCAGCAAAAATCCAGTGAATCATAGCAGGAGCAAGCATATTGATCTCAGGTTCCATTTTATAAGGGATTTGGTGGAAGACAAAATTTTGAGAGTGTACACATTGCGTCGTGTACACAACTGGCTGACATCCTAATAAGACTCTTGACTCAAACAGATTTGAAGAGTTGAGAAGAGGCTTGGGCCTTTGCTTTCTGGATTGAGGAGATTCGGTGGTGGGCCTGGCCTTCTTTGTTTTTATTTAACAAATGACCCACTTACCTGAAAGGAAGAGAGACCGGATAAGGAGAAGTGAAGAATGAAGAAGTAAGGGGGAGTAGTGGACACGTGGCAGTTACAAGGAGCTGTAGAGGGGTGGTGACCGACAGCTTTATGGCAGGTGTCCTATCACCTTTTTTTAAACCGTCTCTGTGTTTCCCCTCTTCAGTTTTCTCTCACGTTTTCAAGCGTTCAAAAAATTGCTCTCACGAAATCAGTTTTCCTCTCAGAAGTTTTAGCAAAAATGGCGTCTTCATCTCACAATAATCCTCTAGATGACATCCTCGGCGACCCAATTGATGCCGTACCACTTGCTTTGATGATTCGGAGTACAGGCCGCCACAGAAAGAAGTTTTTGGGTCTGAAAATTTTCAAGATGCTCGAGCATCGATTGAGCGAGCAACTGATGAGTTTATGGCCGAGCAAGAGAAAGATGATGACACTGCTCAGTCTAAGGGAGACAATGTTGCCTCTGGAGTCCCTGATTTGAATGTCCCTGGCTAGATTGCGGATGAGGAAGCGAATGTTGATGGAAATGGTGGGTCTGAGCCTCAAGATTCTTCACCTTCGAATGTTGAAGGAGGAACCCCCACCAAGGTACATTTTGTGACCCTGATGATGTTGGCACTTCTGAACCACAACAACCTCGAGAGTTTCCAATGGATCCAGCCGATATTGATGAAGAGACTGTTACCTTGGCCGAGAGTTTGAGAATTTTGAGATCTTGAGCACCAAAAGGAAAGGCACCGGCAGTAGCCCCTACTAGCAAACCTACCAGGAAGAGCAAATGGAGTAAGAAATCAAAGCCAAAGGAGATTCCTCAATTGAAAGAATCGAATGCTTTTTCAGAGAAATTTTTCACTGAAAAAGCCAAGAACTTTGAAGAATCCAAACTGAGGGAAAGGGGATTTATTGAAGAAAAAGGTTCACTCATTCTCTTTATAGAGATATTGGGTATGTTGACTATTTACATAACAAGCATCTCAGCTTTTGGTCTTCTAAATTGAAGTGGTATAATCCTGTCTTAGTTCGTGAATTTTATGCCAATGTGAGTCCTGATTTGCTTGACCCTGCATCCCCTTGGTTATGCAAAGTTTATATGAGAGGAAAGTTGCTTGATTTCTCACCTAATGTTGTGAATGAGTTGTTGACACTACCACTGTTTGAGGAAATTTCTGATCCATTTAATTTGCTGAATGAGCCTGTGGATAGTATTGCCTTTGAGATTTCCAATAAGAAGAAGACCTCTTTTGGTAGAACTGGTGTGATTCCCTCTGAATTGACTATGAAGTACTCTTGCTTGTTCAAATTCTATGTTGCTATGTGTTTCCTACATCGAACAACTCTCAACTTAGCACTATTATGGGAAAGCTACTGTACTCGACAGATCACTGCCCTGAGATTGTCAATTAACATTAAATTAATGAAATTCATATAACAAAAATAAAAGTCAACAATATCCAAATCTAGGTCTCCCTAAATGATGGGTTTAGCCTGACATGTTCACACAAAGACAGAAAGTAATAAAGATAGAAAACATAGTCTGGTGAAACATTTGGTGAAGGAACGCCAATGTAGGAATCTTGTCAGATCTGCAATAAATTGCCTTATTCTCCTCTTCTCTCTTGCTTGGATGATGGATGAAAGATGTGAATAATGAATGTGGAACCGAATGATTCAGAACCCCTGATTAGGTCAGAAAATGTGTTATTTATGCCCCGGGACGTGAAAACCTCGAAAAACAAAAGATTGGGCCGAACGGACGAGCTCGGCGCGCTATATGCACGCAGACGCAACGACCGCGCGCTGGCGGCGTGTTATTTGCTTCGCACCGCGCGAGGCGCGCGCCATGTCCCGTCGCGCGTGCTCCGCGCCCTATCCTTTCGTGGCGCGTGGAGCTTCGTCCTCCTGCGCTGATTTCCTGTTTTCTTCCATTTTCCGACTTTTTGAGTTCCAATTGACTTCTTCTCGGTCCCTTTGGCCTTTGTTTTGCTAAAAATACCTAAACACGTGCAATCTCAACATAAAACACATTAAAATGTATCAAATCATAGCATGATATCACAATTTAATATTTATACCCAAATTCATTGTTTCTAGCAAATAATTGCACAATTTCCACTAACTAAACCTTTAACTTATTATTTAAACACAACTAAATGTCGCACTTTGTGTAAGACATCACTATGTTGCAACAATAGACGATGTACCTTACAATTGACTTGTCTACCTCCAGCTTTTGGTATTGCATGCCCACATTTAAACCCGGCTATGTGCAAAATTTCAATAGGCAATATACACACCTTGTACCGTTTTGAAAAAACATTCTTGGAAATCCCTTGTATCTACGTCACACAATTACTAGACGGCGCTATTTATTTTTTTCCCATTATGCATGATGCTGATAATTTAATTAGTGATAAGTTAATATTATTTCATGCACATCTAACGGCAACATAATTCACGATCCAAACAAAAAAACACACGGTACATATCTGGCATCGAATATGTCATAAGTGACCAAAATAATACAATAAAACCCCATATTAACCACAAAATCTAATATGTGTGTGCTGCTTTACATAATATAATTATTATTGAAAACACCCACTACACACAAAAATCATGCATGGGTGCTCTCTTTGTCATCAGCGGTGAAGCGAATATTATTATGTTACATAAACACATCTTATTTCTACTTTTTGTGATCCATTTTATACAATCCTAACCATTTTCTAACACAACACGAAGGAATGATATATATGAGCCGATATAACACATTAACTATGCCGTAACCTATTAACACTGGAGTTACGCGACATTCGATGCCACCAGTTGTACCATCTTCTCCGTGACTCCGTCGCACACTTTTCGGACCACATCACTATAATATCATCTACGAAATCATCATCAACGGGGGAGATGTTAGCACATCTATCAAATGCAACATCATCCGGGGGATCTTCAAGCATCATAGTGCATCCTCGAACTGGTACGGTACGTCGCCCTCTCCCAAGATGGCTGCATCAATACGTTCGCCCTCTGCGAACCATTCCGTGGTGCCGTTTCCTTCGAGATGCAGATTCAGATCGAGCATTTTTTTCTCCATTCAAGACCCCGTGCGGACGATTGTTGTATTTTGTTTGTTCCGCTCACCCTAGTTGTATCCATTCACCGCACAATGCCACACTCATTTATTGGCCCACTGAACGTTCTTGGGAGGCTATTATTAATTGCTAATCAAAGCCTAAATTTGAGGAATTAGAAGATCCTCTGCCTATTAATTGGATCACACAGAAACAGAAACTAGTATTTGTAAGTTGGAGGGCAGCATTTTATCACCCCAATGCAGCATTCTGGATTTCCTGATTTTTGGACAATCAAGACTATAACCGTATTGTGCGCGCCTAACCCTAACTAATTAATTAACTAAGGTTGTAGTAGTAGTAATTTTTGTTATAGGTTACTTAAACACTTACTACAATTAGAACGACCATAGATGGAAATATTGTATACTACTTCCACCGTTCAAATATAGCTGTCGTTTTAGACCAAAATGCACTTACCAATAAAATAAATGATTACTCTCTTTTTTTCATTTTTGCTCTTACTTTATAAAAAAATAAAATTGAAGTAGAGAGAGATTGCACAATATTTTGGGAGTAATATTTATAAAATGATAGGGTAATATTGGAAAAATATGATATACATGACAACTATTTTGGAATGCTTTTTAATTTCTAAAAAGACAACTAAAACGGAATGGAGAGTACATGGCTTGGAGCCTAATAAGTAGATGAACTAATAAACTTCATTGATCAATAACAAAATTCCATCTTCAATATTGTGTGCGGGGGCGGGGCTGGCTGATACGTAATAGTACATTGGTTGGCTTGGCTAGACGAGGAACACAATAGTGAACGAGACAACAAGCTGTCGATACTAGAGTCTAAAAAGAAGGTTAGAAGGTACGAAGAAGAAATATCTTGTGGAAGATTACAATAAATTAAAGTTTTGAGAGGCTTGAATGTTTAGGCAGTAAGTTACTAAGTTGAGCTTGGGTACGTTCGTTAATGGCCAAACAAGTAATTAAAAATGATGCAGGAGGCAACAAGTAGAGATTTTTTTAAAGCACTTTAGAGGTTGTCAATAGTAAACAAGTATGCTAGAACCTCATGTTAATGATATCATAAAATTTAAAAAATTAAGAAAGAAAGAAATCCCACATATTGTAATAGTTTAAAACAAAATAAAAAATTGGCAGGCCTGATAGTTTAGTATGGGTTGGGCCGACCCATATATTCCCTCTATGAACAGGAAAACTGATGATGTGATATTTTATTTTAAGTGAAGATATTCATGATAAATAAAAAATAAAAATAAAACAATATACAAGTATAGAAGAAAAAAAAAATCAACTTATATTAACACTTGCATGGTGGGGTATTAGTGAACTAATATTCTATCTCAGGGCTGCCTTGATACTTTTGGGGCTAAAGCATTTTTTTTATCGGGCCCCACATTATAATATAAAAAATATTTAATTATTAATTAGTAAATCTTAAAAATATGAAGTGCAATAAAAAGATAAAAAAATAAAGAGTATTCTAACAATTATGGGGTGTGGTGTAGAATTCAATTGATAGAAGTTTAAATTTAAAGAAAAATTGGAAGTCGTAGTTGCCCATTTACCATTATTGGTAAAGAGTTTTTGGGATTGAAAAACAAAATGCAACACGCGGGAGAGAAGCAGCAAAAGAGGAAGGTAAATTAAAAGGTGAATAAATTAATTTTGTGTAAAAAAGAGAGAGAAAAAAAAAGAGAGAAGTGGGGCCTCCAAAATTTGGGAGCCCCAAGCGAAGGGACCACCGGCTTCCCCTCCAGCCGACTCTGTTCTATCTGATTTTGAATTATTATACACCCTCTGTCTCATTTAAAATGTTCCATTTTATTTATGCACACAATTCAATGTATTTTTTAAATTGTTAATATCTCAAAATATATACAAGTAAAAGTTATGTAAAGTATATATTCTGAAACTATATGATTAAACGAATCTAACAAGACCGAACTTGACTATTTTTTTTAAATAAATACTTACAATAATATCGAGTCAGTTGAACAATGAACAGTGTCAAAAGTCAAACGAGACATTTGAGCTTGGACGGAGGGAGTATTTTAAGAACAAAGTTTTTAATCTTTTTAATTCTCCATCCGTTTTTGTATTGTCGTAACATTTGGAAATTTGGTACTGTTCATACATGTATTCTGACTTAAAGCTTTATCATAATTATACAAGTTAAAATATAGTCAAGTAGGATCTTGTTAGATTCGTCTCGCCAAGTAGTTTTTAAGTATTGAATTTTTAGAATTTTTACTTATACCGAACTTAAGTTATTAATAGTTTAAAATGTATATTGAATTGTGTGCACTGTGGGTCAAATGAAATTTTTAGAAAACGGAGGGAGTAGTTTTTTAGATTTTTGAAAATATTTTGGGGCAACTTATTAAAAAATACCTCTCATCCATACTTTATACCTTTTTAGTACCTGCATGATTTTTTCTCCCAATTCAGTACCTGATGTCATTTTCATGGTGGAGAGAGAGTGTCGAATTGACAAATATACCACTAGTTAAGTTCAGTACATTTGTTTACAATTTCGATACATCTTTTCCTGTTTTCAGTACTTTATTTTTAATGTTCAATATCTTTTCTGGATATTTGGTTATATGACAGTTTTAATTTTTTATTAGGAGTTTTAATTATGATTAACCAATATAATTAACCTGCCACTGTTTTCTTTCCCAATCTAATGCTTTTTCATATTCTTGTAGTTTGTTGATTTCATCATTTATCCAAAAACTTAAATCTAGTTCTTTTATTAAGAGGTTTTTTCTGTTTAAAAGTTGTAAGCATTTTATTTTTGCTTCGATTTGGATTTTGACAATTTCTTTTTTAATGTGGTATCTTTCAATCGCAGTTTTCTCCTATTTACTGTAGTTTCTTATTGTTTTATAAGTCATTTTTAATGTTGATTTTGATATGATTAATAAAGTTCGTTTTAGAAGTGTTTAACTCCTCTATTTTTGTTTCGAGGTCTGTTGATTGGTAACTTATAACTTCTTCATATATGTGAACCGAATTTAAAATATTTTTTATTTCTTCGTCACGGTTTAACACATATATGAGTTCATGTGCGTCTTCTTCCTCGTTTTCTTTGTATTCTGTTAACCTTAAGATTGCGTCCTTAAAGTCTTTTATTTCTTTTTCAATTTTCCACATGGTTTCTCCAAGTTTTCCACATTCTGGACAAATATCAAAAAGTGTTTGTACTTCCATTTTCAAATCAGTTTTTTCTTGCTAAACGTTCTTCTTGTAATATTTTAAACATTTTTTCTTCAAGTTCACACTCTATAAAATGGTTTTCACATTTTTCTATATGGTTATCCCGTAATTTCTCAAAATATTATAAATTTTTGTATGCTTTTGATAACTATTTTCTAGAATTTCTATTTCATTTTTTAGAAATTCAACTTCTTTAGTTACTTTCCATTTTATAATATTTTCAAATAATCTTTGTTTCCTGCAAATCATGTCTATTTGATTTCGCTTATTCATCAGTCTGATAAGCCAATTTTCACATTCTTGGAATAGAAAGTGTGTTTTCGGGTAAGGTACAATAACAAACCTTGTTTCTGTGTTTTTAAGAGATTCTGTTTTAAACAAATCTGTTTTAGGGTTTTCAGCAGTTTTACTCATATTCTCCATTTGTTTTGATAAAAGATATTAATTATTTCAAGAGGTTTTCAAACACTGATTTTCTGTATGCGAAAAACTTATATGTCGTGATGTCTTACTAGGTACTTGTCATCTCCTATTATTCTCTTGGCCGTGTTAATTTTCTGATTATGTGTCATGGGTCCGATTGTCCTTTGTCATGGAAATATCATTATTAACATTAAGTCCATAATCCTCTTATTACTTTTACTGATGAGACATTTTTCTGGGCCTGTTTCGGGTTTCAAATTCAAATTAGCATTATCCAGACCTAGATCTGAAGTGTAAGCAGGGGGTCTAAGGGGCAAATCAAAAGGGACAACAGTAACAAACCATCATCATGTTTAACAAACATCCCTGAATTGTAGTTCCCCTAACGAGTCTTTCTTACAGCTTTTATGGCATAAAGCCTTTTAAATTTTTATCTTACTCCCCTTAATGGCATATCTCATCAATTAAGTTTTAAAAGGTTACATATTTATGTTTATAATATTATCATCCATACATAGAACAATCATACCATAACATAAATCATAAACTAACACATACCTTGAGAGAGGAGAGGCTTTCCCGTTCAGGCGGGCCCCTGTAGTTCAGAAAGTAAAGAAAAGAGGAAGCAATCCACACCGGGTCTTTCTTTACAAACTGAAATTTTATTACTGAAAGGGTTGGGAATACAAGAGATTTAGAGAGAGAAAGAGCTTTCGAGAGTAGCAAGAGTGCAGTCTCAAAAACCTTAAGAGAGAGAGAGAGAGTAACGTGAGTGTGTGTGTTACAAGTGAAGACCATCCATCTATTTATAGATGGGAATGTCATCTAAGTAATCCACAACAACTAATAAAAACGTACCAAGTGGCAAAGTTATCCGATAAGGTTCGGATGAAAAATCAAACAACTAGTACAATAATGCAAAAATACAATAATGTAATAAAGAGGGGCCTAGTGCCCATTAACGCGGTTTTCTAAGAGTCACATGGCTCTTGTCGGATTTTTGGCTTTTCCTGCCTTGGATTCCTTTCTTCACATGGTTGGTGGTGTTTTGAGCCACCCCACTAACTCTTTTTTGTTTTCTTTTTCTTTTTCGGATTCCATTATTTTCACATGCTGGACTTTAATGTGAATTCCAGCTCATTCCTGCGTGGTTCTCCTAATATTCTTCATCATGAGGGGGACCACCACTTTCTTTTTTCTGGTTTTTTATAATTTTATTGGCCTGGTATTTTGCTTCATTTTTCTTTAATGCTACCAGTGCACCATATCTTCCATTTTTCCTGGCTGCCATTGTCTCAGCAAAAATAGGCCTTAGTTCCATTTCAAGCTCATCGAGAATTTCTTCTTCACTGAGGTTTTCAAATTTTCCAGTCTGTACTGGACTCATAGTTTTTGGCAAACTACCAGCCATAACCGGAATTAATGTGCTTTTACCATCTACCGGGCTAGGTGGGCTTAGTTCCTTGTTTTGGTCCTTAGAGACCTCAGGGTTAGAACTTCCCTGGTTTGGTTCAAAATCATTTGAACTTATACTTTTTAGCAAAGCATCAGCTATCAACGGACTTGACTCGTCTTTACTGTCTGCCGTTTGAGACGGACTAGATTCAAACTTTTGATCCTTAAAGACCTCAGGAGTTGAATTTTCCTGATTTTGCTGCATCCAGACTTTTGCCAATTCTACTGCAATCATCGAACTGGTGGGTTTGGGTTCTGGACCATAGATTGGTTTTTCTTATGGCTTTGGTGTTTTCAGTGTAAGGGACACAATTTTTGAGGTCAATTTCTCATTTTGGTTTTGAAGAATTTCAAGTTTCTTGGTGAGGTTTTCAATCTGGGCCTCTGCTTCAAGGGTTTTCATTTTTTGGTTTTCAAAATTCTGTAACCATTCGGCCTTTTGGGCTTCATATTTACAGACTTCTTTGGCCATTTTTTCACAATGGTCAAACACACAATGTGGGTTTTAGAAGAATGTCCAATTGAATATTGGATTGGGCCTGTAGGATTTTGGGTTTTTGGCCTCAAACCATCAACAATATTTTTCAAACTTGGGCTTACAAAGAAATCTGGGCCCAATGTGGTTTTTGCAAATTGAATTGCAGATATTATATCATAGAATCCTTTATGAAAAGGTTTTTCATTATCTTCATTAAGAGGTAAAATATTATTTTTATCATAAATTCCTTTTTATAGCCTTCATAGACAACATAATATAAAAATGGTTTTATGTTGTTGAATTTCTGGAAATACATGCTTAGAGCAAAGAGACAAGTAACAACATACCTGCTGTTGTTTTTGTCAAAGGATGCTCTCCAGATGTTATCACAAAGGCAGATCTGTTCCTCTGTGTAGTTCAACCCTGTGATAGGCCTGTACTTCATGTTATCAAATAAAATTAATTCTACATTATTACCAGTTTCTGCTCTTCTGCCAAAGCAGGTTTTCACTCCTTTTTCTGGGAGTTTATCTTTTTTCTCTCCTTCTGGGAGGCTGATTTTAGAAGAGATTGTGTAATATCCCTATGGGGTTTTTACCATTCCTGTGGTTTTTACTCCGTTTTCATTGCTGGTTTTCAGAGAGTTTTTCTGGGAGTTTTCTGCCATTCCTGTAACAGTATTATTTAACTCTCAATATTCCAGTTTTCTCTATAAAATTGATCCCATTTTAATTTATATTTTTCTTCATCATTTTCATCATAATCATTAGTTGACTCATTTTTAAATTCACTATCATATAATGGTTTTTCTCTTTCTTTAATCAGAATCCTAGATAATACATAATCAATTTTGTTATCTTCACCTTTAATATGTTCATATTTTATTTTATAGCCTTTCTGACTAATAACATCTGTAAAATTCAACCACCTTCTCCTGGACATTGATCTTTTTTCTTGGAGCTGGCTATGAAATTTTACAATGGCCTCACAATCAGTTCTTACTGTAAATCCTGGTTTTCCTGTTAGAAACAGTTCGAATTCATCGAGCGCGTATTTTATTGCCAACAGTTCTGCATCAATTGAGGAGATGTTACCCTTTTCTCTATATTTTCCTGATGCGTACTGGCAAATTTCTTCTTTGCTTTTAGGTGAGTACACATCCTTTTTTCGCAAAAGGATAGCTCCCCAACCTTCACGTGATCCATCAGTTTGCACAATAAGATAATCACTATCTTCTGGCAATACCAATTCTGGAAGTGTTTTTAATGCTTCTTTAATTTTTTGTACATTTTTTATATCTTCTTGGTTAAAATACCTTTGACCATTTTTTCCCAATTTATTATATAATGATCCTGTTAATGCGGATAAGTTTTTAATGTATGGTCGAGCATAATTAACCAATCCCAAAAATTGTTGTAATAATTTTGTATCTTCCATTTTATCAGGAAATTCAATAGCCTTTTTTGCAATATGATCTTGGAGTTTTATTTTTTCTTTTCCAATTTCTGCCCCAAGGAATGCTATTTTAGTTTTATTAATTTTCATCTTTTTCTTTGAGATGATTATTCCATGTTTTTCAAATAACCTAAACACTGTGTCGAGATGACTCATATGTTCAGTACTATTTTTTGAAAATACTAGAATATCATCAATGTATACCAAAACAAATTTTTGTTATGGTTTAAATATTTTATCCATTTTTTGTTGGAATATAGCTGGTGCATTCTTTAGTCCAAATGGCATTACTAACCATTCAAATAAACCTTCTAGACATGTGAATGCAGTCCATTCGACTGACTCAGGATGCATTTTTACTTGCCAAAATCCTGACTTACAATCAAATTTGCTATACACTTTTGAGTCTTGAATTCTATTTATTAAGACTGTTTTATCTGGTATATTGTAAGCAAAATCTTTTGTGTTGTCATTAAGTCTTTTATAATTAATGACCATTCTTGATTATCCTCTTACAATTTCAGAATGTTTTCTTACAATAAAAGCTGCAGACTTATGTCTGAAGTTTGATTCTCTAATTACTTTTAAAGCTTTTAATTCATCAATATGCATTTTGAAATCTGCTATATCCAGATTTGTAGGATTTATTTCTGCAGTTGAGATTCTCAATTCTGGATTTATTATTTCAAGCTTACATATTGTTCCATCTTTTTCCCAATATTTCTGGATGTTATCTCCAATAATTTGGGATTTTTCTAACCTCTCAATCCATTTTGTTATGGTTTCTTCAGGCTTAAATCTAGTTATATTTATTAATTCTTTCAGTTTTGGAGTTTCAGGAATGTATTCTTCTTCAAACTCTGTAATTTGTATGTATTCTTTACAAGTTTGTTTACATACTCCTTTTATTTTGCATTTACAATTTTCAATATCTTTGTCTTTTAAAAGTTTTTTATTTTTTATTTTTGTATTAGTAGGGGCTCCACCACGCTTCTCTCGCAACTCTGATGTTGTTAAAAGCTTGGTTCCCGCATTACTAATACTAGGTGCCAACATTGCCAAAGTTGCTTTTTCAACAATTTGAATATAATCTTTTGTAATAAATAATCCTTCATTATTTTGAAAGAAGAATTGTAATCCTAAGATTACATCTGCATTTATTACTAAGTCTTTTATATATGAATTATCTGGAACTCCATAGGGTTCCGATATTCCACAATTGGTTTCAAAGAATATCTGTCCACCTGAAATAGGTTGTTTTGTTGTATATGATATTCTTCCATCCATTAATTCTGATTTAATGGGTTTTGCTAAGTTTTTATGTAGATGTTCTGGGATAAGTTTCTCATTTATTATTATTCTAGTACATCCTGTATCGATTATTGCATTAGTACGGAATACCAATTCCCTTAATTTAAAAATTATTGGTACCCTTAGTGTAGTTAATGATGAAGGATCTTGGCACACAGGTATATACTCAGGGTTTTGTGCTAACATGTACTCTGTACTAGGATTTTGTTCATCATTAGTTTCTTCTTTAGGAACTTCTTTTTCTTTATTTCCCGTATTTTTAGGACTTAATATATTATATTCTTCTAGGATTTCTTCTATGTTTTCAATTCCAGTTTTCAATTCTTTAAGATTCATCATACCTTGTAAATCAAAAGGTTTTCTTTCGATTATATCTATTCTTTTTGTGATGAATGTATAATTATCATCAATTTTTGTTATTGACATTTCTTCAGGAAATTTAATTTTATAATACTTTATCAAGCATATTTGGCATATTTCTACGTGACATATTGTACATTTAGCTCTAAGTTTCCTTGATGGATAATAAGAGCATTTTATACAAGGTGTAGAATCTGTGCCTACCCTGAAAAGCCAATTATGATTTTCGCATTCATTAATTTCTCTCATCATGTATTCGGTTTCATATGGCATCATATATTCTTTATATGTAATACCATTATATGAGTTTTCATTTGCAAGAATATTGATCATTTCATAAGGATCATTATCCCATTGCTCTTCCATAACATTTTCTTCTACTGTTACTATACTATATATTGTTTCAGTCTCAGAAACATCCGAGTCTACATCCAATATATCTTGTTGTATACATTCTGTGAGAATTGCTTCTCTAGAATGTTGGTTTTTCCTTTTAGGACATGCTGTTGCCAAATGGCTTTCATCACCACATGTGAAACAAGCAAGTTTCTTTGTATAATTTCTATTAGGATTATATTTTCTGACATGATGTTTATGTTTTAAGAAAGGTCTCTTGCTATTTGATTGTTTTATGAAATACTTCTTTCTTGTCATGAATTTAGGTTTTTCTTTAATGGTTCAGGTCTACCATAATGTTGAGGAGTGTATATATTTTTACAGAATGAGTAATCAGTTTTCTTAAGCTGTTTTGTGCAATTATATTTGTACACTTATCTTTTAATACTTTCATCACATGGACAACCCTCATGCTAATTGTCCATTGTTGAGGATTATTTTTAACCATTTCATTCCATTTATCTTGAATTTCTTGACCTATTGGTCTTGATATTTTCATAAATAGTTTTTCACCTAACTCTTGATTAAAGGCTCCTCCTGCTAAGCCTGTATAATAGACGTATTCATTTAGAAAGTCTCTTGTTCCATACAAGTCTTCTAAATGCATTTGGTCTAGATGGATTAGGGCATCCATTTGTGTTGTTATATGTCCCGAATTACCATCTTCGCCTGTTATCAGACTTGATATTTTATTTACAAAGTTATAAGGATTTGGTCCTCTTTCAATTAAGTCTTGGTAATCCATTGGATAGTCTCTTTTAAATACTTCCCACATTGATTGTGCGAATTCTCCTAAATAGGTTTCAAGATATCCATACATTGATTCAGCTGTATCATTATAATCATTTTTGTTTTTGATGTAATCAGCCAAAACTATGTTTTTCCATTTTGCAATTACTGAACCCCATTCTTGAGGGCATACATTTGTTACTTCTAATATTGCTGGATTATGATAATATCCTCTTTCTGAAGGTTGCCTAATTCCTCTAGGTTTTGTTATCATTCCAGGTTGTGTTTTTCCATAAGGATATTCTGGATGAACATGTGTTATTGAGTGTCTAAAATTATTTCCAGTATAATTAGTTCCAGGTCTCCACTCAGTTCCTCTTTGGTATGAAGCAAAGGGAGTTCCAGGGATTCTTGTTATACTGTCTCCTGTATTTTTCATGACAATATCTTGGTTCATGAATTCTTTAGATGTTTTATTTGTTTTCTCAGAATGTAAGGACATACAGGTCTTCCATATATTGTTCCATTAATGTATTTTCAGAACTTTGTCCTTCTTCCAGTGAGTTTTCCTTTAAGAACAAGTGAGCTTCTATGTCTGCTTGTTGTTCTTCTTTTATTTGTATTTTTTGTAATCTTTTCTGTACTTCTTTCTCAATAATATCTTCTAAATTATTCTTCCATTCTTTATTTTTTCTTTTCATTTTATCCTTTAATTCTTGTTTTTGTTCATTTAGTTTTGATATTTCTCTTATCATTTCTTCATAATTTTCTATCCAATTCTCAAAATATCCACCATGTTTTGGACATTCTACTTAATGGATCATATGTTTTAATTTATCAGAGTATCTTCTATCAAGATCAATTTTACAATCTTGACAATTGTGAGGTAAAATTACTTTATTTTTGAATTTTTTAGTCAAGGCAGAATGCACATGTTGTGAGAAAACTCTTTCATACCTGTCATGGTACTCTCTTTTATTTAGAATTTTTCCTTTCTTAAAGTTTTCAAATTTTCTTATTTTTAAACAAATATGTTGTATGTCTTTAGCAATTCTTTCCACTTCATCCTCACTAGGGTGGAAGATATGTTTTCCTTCATATTTTACATAATTATTTGTTACTGGTTTTTCTACAATAAACCTTTTCATTTGTTTATTCATTTTCCTGACCTTCTTCTTCTGTGAGATCTATTGGTCGTTTTGCAGTTTCATAATCATTAAATCTTACTGACGTTTCTCCTCTGGAGTTTATGAAGTAATATACATTTTTTGGAGTTAAGTTTTTAACATTTGGTTTTTCAAAGAATTTTGATAGATCCCAATTTTTTCCCGCATTTTCTTCTGATGATATTTCAGTTGGTCCTATCATTTTTACTCCTTCACTTCCTATAATACTTACTACGGTTTCAATTTTTGTTTTATGCCTGGTTTGACCATTGTTTGTGATTCTTCCTAAGAAGCCTACACATATCATTAGGTTGTGACCAGTTTCCATTTCTTCATATCCTACAGTTTGGATTCCTATTTGGATATGATTCATAAAATCTGTTATTTGTATCATATAATCTGGTGCCAAATAACATACTCCCACATTAGGGTTCATATCAATTTCCATTAATCCTATAATAGCTTGGGTTGGATTAGTCCATCTTGTATCTAGAACAGTCATTAGAACTTTAGTTCCTAAGTTTTTTCTAGTTAAACCTTTTACTCCTATGGAGATTAATCCCATATGCATGTATTTTTGTCCTTGTCTTTGAAGTCTAATTGCTTCATTATTGCTTATTAATTTTATTAATTTTTTGTCATCTTTTAGACAACTTATTGGTTCTGTATAATGGTATTTATAATAACCTGTATTCCAGTGAAGGAATATTTGGTCATACAATAACCTTGGTTCTAATTGAATTAATGTTCTTTTCTTGAAGTTTTCAAATTCAATATCAGGGTCAATTATTTCTGTAACACCCCGGTTTTTGGTCACCCAGGTCGGGATGTCACCGCCACATCTCCCTAGTAATACACGGTTTCTCCGAGCTTACTAAAGAGATGCAAGGCTAGGTATTGCAGTATTTAAAACATTTAAAGCATTCGAAATAGCCTATACAATATAATTCGAAAATAATAATAGCATAGCGCAGCGGAAATATTTAGTTTAGTACAGTATCGCAGCGGAAATTATAAAAAGGGCCGACATGGCCAAAACACGGGTTAAACAGGCCCGTTCATAATATAGTCTAAGTACGAAATTTAAAAGCAAAATAACAATCCCCAAAATCCCATGCATGATTCGTGCTCATACAGGCTCATTCCACATATTCTGTAAAGAAAGGAATAAAAATGATTTTGGTAAGCAAAATTGCTGAGTAAGTTAACACATGCATGACTGTAGGGTTTAAAAGCCATAAGTTTAATAATTTAACAAAAGCATGATAATAACATAATATTTAGTTTCATCTAATCCATATCCAACAGCATAATTTATCTCAGGCTCCATTTAACAACACATATCACATGGTTCAAAATAATAGCCATAATTAAAATAAAGCATTTAAATAATTTAATTTGACAACAATATCATTTAATCTAGTTTAATTTAATTTAGAATCCCCATTACATTCCCGATTTGGTATTTCAAAGTTTCACGATAAAAATCGCGATGTCAACAAGTTTAGCCGGTAGCCCGGCGGCCGCAGCCGTATCAGCCATACCCAGTACCACTCCGGAGCCTCGGGAAACCCATACGGATAATCACGAGAGTGTAGGCTCTATATTTCGCCGTTTTGGCAATATCACATTTCAAGTATAGCGCGCGGGGTCACCATCGTCCATTACGGCACGAAGTGAATCGTTAGGGGCACCCTGCAGAGCACTCACCCCTAATTTTAATTTATCAAGTTTGTAAGGGAATTTAGTTTTTAAAATCTGCCTTCCAATGTATTAATTTAGAAACAATATCTCAATTCATTTCAACCCTAAAGGTTAATTCCATGTTTCAACAAGATTTCAAAATTTCGTTTCGGTAAATCACAGTTTACTCCAAAATTCGTCTAAAATCATATTTAATTCCAAAAATTCCAAAATTTCATATCTGACTCGGAAACATCAAGATCTACAACTTTCGTGTTTTAACTTTTTCAATCCGAGATACCTAAGTAGGTCAAAATCGCCAGTTTTCGCATAACAAGAAATCTGTCCGAGTTTAACATGTCACAGTTTAAAGATTTCAAATTCTAACATATCAATTCAACTCCAAACTTAATGAAATTTGACAGGGATCATCTTAAGACATTTATCTACAACTTTCATGTTTGGCCAAAGATCTAAAACAGACTAGATCCTATGTCAAAAACGAGATCAAGATCATTCCTAAGTTCTGTCCAAGATTTCAAGATCTAGAATCAAATAGTTCGGTTTCAACGGGTTTTCACATATCAAATCAACTCCAAAAATTCTCAAATTTTTACAGTAGCTAGGTCTAAGTCTTAGGAACGTTTTTCGTGTTTTAAGTTTTTCCGTTTGAGTTCGTTTTAAGGGTCGGAAAAATTCACCAAATCTGTTACGTCGGTAGAAAAACAAAAGTGGACAGATTTATGGTTCTTGTTGAATCTTTTAGGTTTCGAATGTTTTAAAATCTCCCAAAACCATGTAAGGTTAACTTACAGTGTCTATGAACGTCGGGAATGTCCAATTCGGAGGCGTGGCTTCCAGATCACCGTTTCTCCTCTCCGTTCGTCGGGTTCTACGATCTAGATTCGATACGGGGGTGTAGAAAGAAAAAGGAGATGATTAGGATTCGTTTTCGAATCGTTTATTGAATAAAGATTGGACCGAGACTTACCACGACTATGGAGATCTGTAGAGAAACTCGTCCAACAGCGTTCGTCTTGGTTTCGTGCCTCCGACGACTCCGGATTTAGGGTTTCGAACGTATAGAATGTTGTAGGGTTTTGTAAACTTGTTCGGGGCTCCCAAGGGGCTTATTTATAGAATTCTCAATCCCTAGGGTGTCCACAACCGACCTAAAGGTCTGGAGTCGAGAGATGTTCAACCGAAAGTCGAAAAATCCGCGTTCGGGCGAGAGATTCACGCAACAAACGAATCTGTGAAGTGGCGCGGTCGTGGCGCGCTAAAGCCACTTCACCGCGCGGCCACCGCGCCGACTTCGCCTGGACTTCGGTCCGGGCGGGTCGTGCGATCCGTCGTGCTTTTCCGCCTCTCTTTCGGGTTTCTATCCCTCTATGCTCCCGAATTCCGATTTCCGGGGTATATTCGGGTTCATACTTTCTCTCTAATTTTATTCTCAGTCTAATTGGATGCTTTGGACTCGAATACTCGAGTTCATTAGTGTCGGGTTTTGGTGTTCCATTTATCCATCCTTTTGTTTAATTAAATTCCTTTAATTCCTTTTTAAGTAAAAATCTCATTTCTCATTTTCTTATCTTTATTTATTTCTTTTATTTGCTGGTTTTGTTTATTTATTTATAGTATTTATTTTATTTATTATTTATTTATTTAATTACTGTTTTATTTTATGTTGGAAAATTCTCGGGTATTACAGTCTACCCTCCTTAAGAATCAACTTCGTCCTCGAAGTTGTGTTTCGGCTTTTCTCGTCTCGTGCTAAGGTCTTGTGTTTGTTTTATTATGTTGTGACTGAACTTAGAATTAAAACTTCTAAGCTGCCTACGTACCCGGTAAAGGGATCAAGCCATAACGTAGTTCAAAAGTTTACAAAATTGCACGAAAAATTAGGGGGTATGACATCCTCTCCCCCTTAAGATTGCAGTTATGTCCCCATAACTGTGTCGGTATCGGTTTGGAACAATGTCGGGTATCGTTCCCTCATATCGGATTCTACTTCCCAAGTTGCCGTCTCACTTTCGTGGTTTGACCAAAGAACCTTGATCATTTTGATGGTTTTGTTCCTCGTTACTCGTTCCTTAGTATCGAGAATACGCACTGGGACTTCTTCGTAAGTCAAATCTTCATCGAGCTCAATTATCTCCGGTTGAAGTACATGTGTCGGGTCCGGCACATGCTTCTTTAGTTGCGAGACATGGAAGACATTATGAACTCTATCTAAGTGTGGCGGTAAAGCCAATCGGTAGGCTAGAGTTCCGACTCGTTCTAGAATTTCGTAAGGTCCTATGTATCGAGGACTTAACTTCCCTCGTTTGCCAAAGCGCATCACCCCCTTCATGGGTGATATCTTTAGCATGACCCTATCTCCCACTTGAAACTCTAGGTCTCGTCGTTTCACGTCGGCATAACTCTTTTGACGGTCTTGTGCGGCTTTCATCTTCCCTTGGATCACTTTGATTTGTTGAGCCATGTCTTCGATAAGTTGTGGTCCCACTACCACGGACTTATCGTTTTCTTCCCAGCTCAAAGGGCTTCGGCACTTTCGTCCATACAATGCCTCGAAAGGTGCCATGCCAATACTCGCATGGTAACTATTATTATAGGAAAACTCAATCAAGGGTAAATGAGATTCCCAATTTCCTTTGAACTCCAACACGCATGCTCTCAGCATGTCTTCTAGTGTTTGGATGGTTCTCTCGGTTTGTCCATCCGTCATCGGGTGGAATGCGGTGCTCATTTTGATTTGAGTACCGAGAGCTTTTTGTAACTCCATCCAGAAATGAGAGACAAATCTACTGTCTCTATCGGAAATGATATCATGTGGTACTCCATGCCGTCGTACCACATTATCAATGTAGGCTCGGGCCAATTGGTCCATAGTCCACGTGTCTTTCATTGGGATAAATATGGCTGTCTTCGTTAGCCTATCCACAATCACCCAAATCTTGTTCATGCCTTTAGGTGATCGGGGTAATCCCGAGACAAAGTCCATTGAGATGCTATCCCACTTCCAACTTGGAATCTCTAGTGGTTGCATCAATCCTAAGGGTTTATGTCGCACTGCCTTAACCTTTTGGCAGGTGAGACATCTCGCTACGAAATTTGCCACTTCCTTCTTCATTCCCGGCCACCAATAGATCTTCTTCAGATCTTTGTATAGCTTGTCACCTCCGGGATGTACGGAATATGGCGTGTTGTGCCCTTCCTCCATCAACCTTCGCTTCAACTCGGCACATTTAAGAGGCACACACCATCTACCTTTGAAACGGATGCTTCCATCCTCGTGGACAGCAAATCCTATTGCCTTTCCTTCGGCAATATACCCTTTTATCTTCTCGAGTTTCGGATCGCCCGGTTGAGCGAGTCGAATCTCGTCTACTATTGGAGTTTCTACGACCATGGCATTGACCGTTTCTCCCACTGTGCCAGGA
The DNA here is from genome assembly GCA_030278955.1 of Hygrophila difformis. NCBI lineage: Eukaryota > Viridiplantae > Streptophyta > Magnoliopsida > Lamiales > Acanthaceae > Hygrophila > Hygrophila difformis. The sequence goes on along the minus strand of JAOANR010000002.1, from coordinate 36,943,275 downwards.
TGCACAAGTTCTAACTCCAATCTTGCCAAATCCATGTACAATGCCGGCGGAATTACCAACGAGTTTGTCACGTGTTGGGTTTTCCGACTTAGGGCATCGGCTACCACATTCGCCTTCCCCTCGTGGTATGCTATCTCTAAATCGTAGTCTTTAATAAGTTCCAACCACCTTCGCTGTCTCAAATTCAACTCCTTTTGAGTGAATATATATTTCAAGCTCTTGTGGTCGGTGAACATTCGACACTTCCGCCCATAAAGATAATGTCTCCATATCTTTAGAGCGAAAACGACCGCTGCCAACTCCAGGTCATGTGTCGGATAATTTTCCTCGTGAGGTTTTAGTTGGCGTGATGCATAGGCTACGACTCTCGAGTCTTGCATCAAGACACAACCTAAACCTTCCTTCGAAGCATCGCTATATACTTCGAAGTCACCATTTTCTGATGGTAATGTTAATACGGGTGTGGTTGTGAGTCGTTTCTTCAGCTCTTGAAACGCAATCTCACAAGCTTCGGTCCACTCGTATTTTGCTGCTTTCTTAAGTAGCTGGGTCAAAGGACGTGCAATCCTTGAAAAGTCCTTCACAAATCGTCTATAATATCCGGCTAATCCAAGGAAACTCCTTATTTCCGTTGGACTTTTCGGAGTTGCCCATTCAGTTACGGCAGATACTTTTGCCGGATCCACTGATACTCCATCAGCGGATACTATGTGTCCGAGAAATGCCACTTCTTTCAGCCAGAAGTCACATTTCGACAGCTTGCCGTATAGCTGATTTCTTCGCAAGATTTCCAACACTTGATGTAAGTGTTTCGCATGCTCCTCCTCGCTCTTCGAGTAGATCAGGATGTCGTCAATGAACACTACGACACACTGGTCTAACAATTCTCGGAACACGTTGTTCATGAGATTCATGAACATGGCCGGAGCATTTGTTAACCCGAAGGATAACACTGTGAACTCGTAATGGCCATATCGTGTTCGAAACGCCGTCTTTGGAATGTCCTTCTCGGCAATCCTCAATTGATGATACCCAGATCGCAAATCGATCTTCGAGAATACTGAAGCTCCCTTCAGTTGATCAAACAGATCCTCTATTCTCGGAAGGGGGTATTTATTCTTAATGGTCACTTGGTTTAGTCCTCGGTAATCTATGCAAAGACGTAGTCCTCCGTCTTTCTTCTTGACAAACAAAACCGGTGCTCCCCAAGGGGACGTACTCGGTCTTATGTAACCTTTTCCCAATAGCTCCTCGAGTTATTCCTTTAACTCCTTCATTTCCAGTGGTGCCATCCGGTACGGAGCTTTTGAGACAGGCTCTGTCCCCGGAATGAGATCTATCGTGAATTCAAGATCTCTCTCAGGTGGCATGCCCGGAACGTCTTCAGGGAACACGTCCGGGTATTCTCTTACCACTGGTATGCTATCAACCTTGTTCTCTTCCGCCTCAAGGTTGTGCACATAGCACGCATATAGTTCATACCCCTTACGCATCAAGTTACTTAGTTTAAGTGCACTAACGATTTTGTTACTTTTCTTGGGGGGCTGAGAGTAAAAGATAACTCTCTTTCCCCTACTTTTTGACAAGGTGATCTTTTGCTTTTGGCATTCGATCACCGCTTTATACTGGGATAGCCAATCCATCCCCAGTATGATGTCAAAGTCTCTTAAGTTAAATTCTACCAAGTTCGCGAAGAATTCTACGTTCTTTATCACTATAGGAATTCCGTTATATCGTTTAGAGCAAGACACTACTTCTCCAGAAGGCAATTGAATTCCTAAGCTAATTCTCTCGCACTTAGGTAGATCTAACTCAGGCACTATCCTTGATGCAATAATTGAGCAACTAGCTCCGGAATTAAATAAAATTCTAAGGGGTGTATTCAAAACGCGAAATGTACCTGCCATCACTTCTCCTTGCGCAGGCACGTCCGCTTGGTTCACCACGTTCAGCCTCCCCATAGGGCGTCCCTGATTGCCCTGCTGATTCGCATTCGGCTGCTGATTTTGTTGCTGGTTTTGATTCTGTGGGGGCGGAGGTCGTTGGTTCTGGTTCTGGTTTTGCGGCCTATTTTGAGGGGGTCTGTACCCTTGGTTATTCCCGTTTCGCCCGTTTTGATTTTGAGGCTGTTCTTGCCCCGCGACCAAATCGTCCCTCTTCGTTATGTTCTCGAGCCTAGTTCGGCAATCCCGTCGAACGTGACCCATTCGACCGCATCGGTAACAGGCGCCTTGTTGCGGGCATCCCCTTGCCAGATGGGGTCGTCCACATCTCGGGCAAGGCGGTACCGGTTCTTCTTGGTTGAACCTCCTCCCAGTGTTGTTTTGTTGGGGCCTATTCGACCCTCTGCGCTGCTCGTTCCTTCCAGTGTTGTTCTCGTTTCTTGAGTCTCGGCTTCTCTTGTCCTGAGGACCCCTGCTGGACTCCCCACTCACCCTTCTTTTCAGCTGCTGCACGCGTGCTACTGCTACAGCGCGATCGTATACGGCTTGCAAATCGGGGTAGTGTACCCCCGCGATCACTTCGCGCACAGACAGGTTCAGTCCCATCTCGAACTTCTGTGCCTTCTCCGCATCAGCAGGCACTAGCCTTGGTGCGAACCTCACCAGCTCCTTGAAGCGGGTGTAGTATTCCTGCACCGTTTGGCTTCCTTGCTTCAACGACAGGAATTCTTCGTACATGGCAGCTTTGGTACTCAAGGGATAGAATCGATCCCTGAGTAGTTCCATCATCTCCATCCCCGAGTAAGGCTCGTCATCTTCAGTTAGTTTGGCTTGCGTTGCTTGCCACCAGTCATCAGCTTCGCCTCCCAAGTAGTATGAAGCGACATGTACCCTCTCTCCTTCCGGACATTTGACCGCTCCCAGCAGCTTGTCAAAAGTCCGGATCCATTCCTCCAGTTTAGCTGGATCCTCCTCACCAGCATAGTGGGGCGGCTGGTAGGGATTCACCATCGCCAGGTAGTTAGGGCGAGCTTGGGGCGGAGGTACCGCCGCAGCTTGACCCTGGTTGACTTGCGCATTTCCGAGCGCAATCAACACCTCCTCTATCGTCCTAAGACGATCGCCCACATTGTTCGGTGCGGGGGCGTCCTGCGCACCTTGGGGTTGTTCCATCTCAGGTTGAATCGGTTCAGTGACGTTTGGTGGTGTTTCAGTAGGTATCTCAGTGGTGGTTTGGGGAGTGGTTTGAGTTCTTCCTCTTCCTCTTCCTCTGGGTGCCATTCTGGTACAAATATGATAGATTAGGGCTGGTGAATTTAGCATATAGTCTAAGCAATTTCTATGAATGTATATGTGTGTAGTAATTTAGCACGTGGTGCTCTGTTCGGGTTAAGAAGCATCGTATGCTTCGGGGTTTTATTTTATTTTGTTTTGTTTTGTTTTGATTTAAAATAAATCGGGCATTTTATTTCCTCAAAAGAAATTTTAGTACAAAAGTAGAAATATTTTTCTAGCAAAACAATGTCTAACAGTAGAATCTCTAGTGCCTCAAGACGTCTCCCGGTGGGGTAGCAGGATCTTCCTCCGGATCTTCCTCCTCCGAACTCGGCGGTAGTAGGTCGTCAAAGATAGTGTTTAAGTCTTGCCCGTGGGCATCGATGTATTCCTTTAGTATTAAGTTTTGTGTAGTGAGGGTTTGGACTTGGCGTTCGAGTTGGTTTATGCGGTGATGATCCGCCTCTCTCAAGTTGCCCATGTGATGTAAATTGGCCTCCAACTGAGCCATACGGTACTTCATTTGTTCTAGGGTTTGGTGGGAATCGAGATGAACACTCATCATCCTGACCATCAACTGCATCATGTCTTGACTAGCCATCTAGCGCAAGCAAGAGATCTAGGTTAATATTCGCCAAGATTCTAAGTTCAATTCGCCAAGATTCTAGGTTCGAGTTTCCAAGATTCTAAGTTCAAGTTTCGCCAAGATGCTAAGTTCAAGTTTCGCCAAGATTCTAAGTTCAAGTTTCCAAGATGCTAAGTTCATAGCAGAGATGCGACATGCATATGCAAATGATAATTCCCCCCAATAATAATTTAATACACCATATATTTTTCCATGGGTTTTAAAATAAAGAATAAAAATTCTTCCATGGAAATAATACTTTAAAATTTAAAATAATAGTCAAAATATTAATAATAGTTTAAAAATAGTAATGGTTTAAAAATAGTAGTTTAAAAATAACCTGTCTCTGATACCAACTTGTAACACCCCGGTTTTTGGTCACCCAGGTCGGGATGTCACCGCCACATCTCCCTAGTAATACACGGTTTCTCCGAGCTTACTAAAGAGATGCAAGGCTAGGTATTGCAGTATTTAAAACATTTAAAGCATTCGAAATAGCCCATACAATATAATTCGAAAATAATAATAGCATAGCGCAGCGGAAATATTTAGTTTAGTACAGTATCGCAGCGGAAATTATAAAAAGGGCCGACATGGCCAAAACACGGGTTAAACAAGCCCGTTCATAATATAGTCTAAGTACGAAATTTAAAAGCAAAATAACAATCCCCAAAATCTCATGCATGATTCGTGCTCATACAGGCTCATTCCACATATTCTGTAAAGAAAGGAATAAAAATGGTTTTGGTCAGCAAAATTGCTGAGTAAGTTAACACATGCATGACTGTAGGGTTTAAAAGCCATAAGTTTAATAATTTAACAAAAGCATGATAATAACATAATATTTAGTTTCATCTAATCCATATCCAACAGCATAATTTATCTCAGGCTCCATTTAACAACACATATCACATGGTTCAAAATAATAGCCATAATTAAAATAAAGCATTTAAATAATTTAATTTGACAACAATATCATTTAATCTAGTTTAATTTAATTTAGAATCCCCATTACATTCCCGATTTGGTATTTCAAAGTTTCACGATAAAAATCGCGATGTCAACAAGTTTAGCCGGTAGCCCGGCGGCCGCAGCCGTATCAGCCATACCCAGTACCACTCCGGAGCCTCGGGAAACCCATACGGATATTCACGAGAGTGTAGGCTCTATATTTCGCCATTTTGGCAATATCACATTTCAAGTATAGCGCGCGGGGTCACCATCGTCCATTACGGCACGAAGTGAATCGTTAGGGGGCACCCTGCAGAGCACTCACCCCTAATTTTAATTTATCAAGTTTGTAAGGGGATTTAGTTTTTAAAATCTGCCTTCCAATGTATTAATTTAGAAACAATATCTCAATTCGTTTCAACCCTAAAGGTTAATTCCATGTTTCAACAAGATTTCAAAATTTCGTTTCGGTAAATCACAGTTTACTCCAAAATTCGTCTAAAATCAGATTTAATTCCAAAAATTCCAAAATTTCATATCTGACTCGGAAACATCAAGATCTACAACTTTCGTGTTTTAACTTTTTCAATCCGAGATACATAAGTAGGTCAAAATCGCCAGTTTTCGCATAACAAGAAATCTGTCCGAGTTTAACATGTCACAGTTTAAAGATTTCAAATTCTAACATATCAATTCAACTCCAAACTTAATGAAATTTGACAGGGATCATCTTAAGACATTTATCTACAACTTTCATGTTTGGCCAAAGATCTAAAACAGCCTAGATCCTATGTCAAAAACGAGATCAAGATCATTCCTAAGTTCTGTCCAAGATTTCAAGATCTAGAATCAAACAGTTCGGTTTCAACGGGTTTTCACATATCAAATCAGCTCAAAAAATTCTCAAATTTTTACAGTAGCTAGATCTAAGTCTTAGGAACGTTTTTCGTGTTTTACGTTTTTCCGTTTGAGTTCGTTTTAAGGGTCGGAAAAATTCACCAAATCTGTTACGTCGGTAGAAAAACAAAAGTGGACAGATTTATGGTTCTTGTTGAATCTTTTAGGTTTCGAATGTTTTAAAATCTCCCAAAACCATGTAAGGTTAACTTACAGTGTCTATGAACATCGGGAATGTCCAATTCGGAGGCGTGGCTTCCAGATCACCGTTTCTCCTCTCCGTTCGTCGGGTTCTACGATCTAGATTCGATACGGGGGTGTAGAAAGAAAAAGGAGATGATTAGGATTCGTTTTCGAATCGTTTATTGAATAAAGATTGGACCGAGACTTACCACGACTATGGAGATCTGTAGAGAAACTCGTCCAACAGCGTTCGTCTTGGTTTCGTGCCTCCGACGACTCCGGATTTAGGGTTTCGAACGTATAGAATGTTGTAGGGTTTTGTAAACTTGTTCGGGGCTCCCAAGGGGCTTATTTATAGAATTCTCAATCCCTAGGGCGTCCACAACCGACCTAAAGGTCTGGAGTCGAGAGATGTTCAACCGAAAGTCGAAAAATCCGCGTTCGGGCGAGAGATTCACGCAACAAACGAATCTGTGAAGTGGCGCGGTCGTGGCGCGCTAAAGCCACTTCACCGCGCGGCCACCGCGCCGACTTCGCCTGGACTTCGGTCCGGGCGGGTCGTGCGATCCGTCGTGCTTTTCCGCATCTCTTTCGGGTTTCTATCCCTCTATGCTCCCGAATTCCGATTTCCGGGGTATATTCGGGTTCATTCTTTCTCTCTAATTTTATTCTCAGTCTAATTGGATGCTTTGGACTCCAATACTCGAGTTCATTAGTGTCGGGTTTTGGTGTTCCATTTATCCATCCTTTTGTTTAATTAAATTCCTTTAATTCCTTTTTAAGTAAAAATCTCATTTCTCATTTTCTTATCTTTATTTATTTTTTTTATTTGCTGGTTTTGTTTATTTATTTATAGTATTTATTTTATTTATTATTTATTTATTTAATTATTGTTTTATTTTATGTTGGAAAATTCTCGGGTATTACAATTTCCACAATTATTGTTGGCCCTTCTTCAAGTTTGGTTTTCTCTCTAAACATTCTATCTATTAAGGTTTTTTCAAAATTTGAGCTTTCAATTCTTTGAGAATTACTTCTTTCTACTAGACTGTTTTTGAATTCATTAGTAAGAGTAAAGGATCTCCTACTCATTTTTGTAAATATTTTTCGTCTGGTTTTACAACCCAAAAATTTAGTTTTTCTTGTGGTTTAGTTTTCCTTCTAGCTTCTGCAGGTAATTTTGCAATTTGTTCAGCTAGTTGTTTTATTGTATTATCTTCAGGCATTCTAACAGCTTGTATTCTTTCAAGTTTTTCATCTATGCTTTCAATGGCTATTCTTAATGCAGGGTCTTGATATTTTTTCATGTTTTCCATTTGAACATGTACATCATCAATTTTTTTCTTTAATATTTCAGTTGTTACAAGCTCTTTTATTTTTTTTATCAATTAGATTAATATTTGTGTTATTTGTTCTGTTATGATCTGTTAATTCTCCAATCTTCTTATGAAGATCATTAACATTCAGTTTTACTTCTACTAATTCTTTGTTTAGTTCTTTAAATTTATTATTAATTTCTTGTTTAAAGTTTTCTATTGTTTCTTTAACTTCTTTCAAGGCTGTTTCCATTATCCTTTAATAATTTTTATGATTTTGTTACACATTTCATTTACATTCTCAATATTGTTTTCAACAATGTTTTTAATTTCCTTTATTTCTTTATCAAGTTTTTCAACCTTATCTTGTAGTTGTTCTAATTCTTCACTATGGTTAATGATTTTCCTTGGATTTGGGACATCATTAAGTAGTTTAGAACTTTCATATTGAAGTGTTGTCATGGTTTTAGATAAGTTTTTCATCCCACTAGATGATTTATCATATTGGGTTGATAAGTATGTTTGGTTTTCTAATATTACTTTAAGATTTATATTATTTTGTTTTCTTAATAATTCTAACTTATCCAGTTTTGCTTCAATTGATTGAAGACTTCTTTGTATATCCATGTTTTTATTTGTTAACATTTTATTCATGAGTTTTTAAGTGTTGTCTTAAAGCTTCTAACCTTACGATTAGTTTGCAATAATTTTTAAAGGTTCTATTTTTCTTGAGTTTTACTCTTTTAATTTTTATTTTATTTTGTTTACAGATCTTACAATCTTTAATTTGGTTTTTGAATGGCTTTTTCTTTTCAATGTCAATTATTAAGAATTTTCCATAATTAATATTTTCATTTAATTTAATCACGTTTTGATTATTTTTTAATCCGTCATTAGCCATAAGCCCTAAAATCGCAACTTATGCTCTGATACCAAATTTTTAGAGGGGGTGTTTAGGCACTTTTTTGAGAAGTGTTAA